>OZ034808.1:22770117-23370117 GCA_964028335.1 Altica lythri | reverse complement strand
ACGTTATCGAAAGCTTTTTCATAGTTGGTAAATACAAAATGTAGATCGAGATGATCAGTGGTGTTATATGTTATATCCTTTTTGAAATCCTGCATTCTATACTGAGTGATCTTTAAGTTAAAATACTTGGAATTATTATAAAGAAAAATGTATTGATATTTATACTAAAGAAAAAACTTTAAATGTAATTCAAATTAACGATAATTATAGTAAATAATAAACTAAAAATAATTTATTTAATTTTAGTGCACATTAATACTTCGAAAGTGAACAGATGACTTGTATGTTTAGAAAACTACTTCATATAATTTTTTAATATAATTGCGTTCATTAAATTAGCTGATTTTCAATCATAACGAGAAATTAGTTCTACTTAAAGAATAATAATAATAATACTTACTAATCATCTTAAGCAGACGCATGTTAAGTTTTTGCAGTTAAATTTCTAATGCGAACATCAAAAATTCATTAACCACTTTAATTCGACAATTCACTTCAAAATTTCTCTTTTCATATATTCTTTAAGATGTCCAGAAAAAGAAACAATAACTTTCACACACTTAAACACTGATTACTACAGAAAAAGCTAGTAGAACTACATTTTTAGAACTGTTATACTTCCACTGGTAACAACTTGTTAAGTAAATGGGAAAGCCTATCCCTAAATCGTAAACTGTAATCTTTTACTTTTTATCAGACAATCATATTGACACTGATTTGTGATGAGAATAGTGGTATCGTTATTGTCGTAAATTATACCATCGGTGTTTTGATATGTATAAGAGAGGTGAACGCACTTTCTTTATAGTATTTTATCAACTATTTGATCACATGTGGCAAGTGGCCAATTCGTCGAAAGCCGGTAGGCCATTTCAAAGCAGACAAAAATTTTATACTAGCGTCGAGATGGGCGTCGTTCCATTTCCCTTCCTTCACAACGAACACTAATGCTAATGCATTTCTAACAACTTAGAGTTGAGTGGATTTAAAAATTCTTTTACTGTGTGATGAATCAATGACTTACTTGTTTTACAATTTTTTCTACTATAAGACTTATTCCGGGTGTTTTTTCTGGTACACGAAGTTTTATTTGAAATAAAATAATATTATCTTTTTTCGGCGTCTTCCATCGCTTTTTTAAGTGTTTCTGGTTTAATTCCGGCGATTTTCCACAGGGAAAATTTTACGTGTGGGTTTGGGTTTGAAATCCTATAAAATTTAACTCATGCAAGAATTGAGACCGAATGACCTACCGCAACGTATAATTTTTGGGGAATGGGTATTCCAACAGCTCGATGAAAATTCCGCTGTTTTATCGAAAAATTGTGTTTAGCGATGAAGCTCATTTCTGAATGAACTGATAAGTAAACAAGCAAAACTGTCGCATCTGGAGTGATGAACAGCCACATGCAATAAGGAATTACCGATGCATCCCGAAAAAACGACACTTTGGTGTGATTTATGGGCTGGTGTCAACATCGTTCCATTTGTATTTAAAGACGATCGTGGAAGAAACGTTACCGTTAACGGCGAACGAAATCGTGCAATGATATGCGACTTTTTTTGCACAAATTGGCTGAGTCGAACTTGGTTGAGATGTGGTTTCATCAAGAAGATGCCACATGCCACACAGCTCGTGAAAGAATGGACTTGTTGAAGAATGACTTTGGTGAGTAGATTATCTCTCAAATTGGCCGCCAAGATCATACGATTTAACACCTCTTGATTATTTATTGTGGGGCTACGTAAAGTCGTTAGCCCTTGTAGACAAGCCTAAGACCACTGAAGCTTTACAGGAAAACATCACGCGTTATTCGTAGGATACAGAGCGAAATGCTCGAAAAAGTGATGCAAAATTGGACCTTACGAATGAACCATTTGAAACGGAGCCGCGGTCAACATTTACAAGAAGTTCTCTTTAAAAAGTAAATGACAAAGACCAATTTACCGATTCCAATAAAAAAATTTCAATGTGAGTGTTTTATTAATTTAAAAAACAAAACTACGCTTACGATTGGATGGATATGCTGCATGCATTTTATGATTGTTTTACTGAAATGTTTCATCGAAAACAGTTTTGAATTCACTAATTATTTGCTCAGGTATATTGAATAATTCTTATAAATACGTATCTATAATATTTGATTACTTTCCATTTCCAATCTCAGAATTTAACGAACCGTAGGTACCTAGTTACGGTAGTTACGATAAAATAGCTTTTTAAGCATATCTAACGCAGTATAAATTGTTTGAATAAATTACGGTATTATGTCAATCAAAGTAAGAATAAAATTTTAGGAAAAGTTCCGGATAGTTGATATTGGAGTTCGTTGGTTTTGTTACTATAGAAAGTTATATTTTCAAAAATGCATACGACTAATCAAGCTTGACAAATGATAAAATATGTCCAACATCCCTGCAACAAAAAACAATGACCGGCTCTCCGGTCCATTTTAGATAGAGAATCATTATGCATGTGTCCAAATAGCTTATCATTCCGAGAATAATGTATAATGCTAGTTTTGAAACAGGCGACAGCCACTACAATAAACTAACATCTGCTCTACCGAATAATGCTAAGCATGTGTCAGACATTAAAGAATACATTGTGCCAAATTACTTTTCCGAGTAAATTATCGAAAATATTACACAGGAAATATTAGTTTGTAATGAAGTAGAACTAAACGATTTGAGATGCCACCATCGTGTAAAACATCAATCAGAAATACTCGGACAATAAAGCTAATTCATGTCTCGAGAATGAGGCGTCAAAGAAATTTACCTTGACAAATAAATGTAAACCTTACATTTTATTTTGAGAATAAGCTGTTAATAAAATAAATATTTTGAAAGTCACATTATTTTATATGATTTTAAAAATGATTCCTTTTTAAAGAACATACTGGGAATAACCAGAACTGTAGCTTAAAGCATAATCGCTGACTGAAGATCCAACTAAAATCACGCTCGATATATGTATACACAATAACGAAAGTGTAATTAATGTGATAGTAGCGACATCTTCACCTCTAATCGCTGACGGATAACATATACCTTGTACTGAAGAGGCCCAATAGGCCGAAACCGGTCTACAAGTTATGTTGTCCCTTCTAACTGCAAACCAGAATGGTTGGTTTAAATGATCTATTAGATATGCCAACCCCGTTTGACTTTGAAATGTAATCCAATATCCGTCGGGGCATATAGCCCGGGAAGTAGTTGTTTCTTCTTAGTTGAACGGTCATTGTCTTTGAAAATGTTTTTTAAAGCTTGTAAAGCATTAGAATAATATTATTCTTTCTTTGATATCTATTGATAACACGCTTTATTAAATACGACAATGTTCAAGCCGAAGGCGTGTATGACCGTGACACTAGCGTGAAAAAAGGATTTCATACGAGTCCTAGACTTTACTTTTGGTATTTTTTATAATTCTCAGTAAATTATATTGCACTTAAATCATTAATTTGTCAGGTGCGACTTTTTTTTTTATTTGAATTAATCAACTTTCTTATACTTTTTTATTCAGGTAATAAAGTACAAATAACGTTTTTAGCAAACTGCGATTTCTAATGGTATTTTATCAAATTTTATTTTGGTAGACAGATAGATGGTTTATTTAAATTTATTCAAGATACTCATTTTACAGAATACTTATTCTCTCACAGTATGCGGGAATGACATCGATTACATGCTTAAAACTGAGTTAAAAACGACAGTATTTTATGGTAGTGCTAGAATATAATATTGTGTAATATTATTAGGTTATATCAAATTCCCCACAAAAGATTGTTTTTACTGAAAGTATACAGAGAAATCTTTTTGTAAGGTATATGATTTAATTACTAAATAAAATAGTTCACTTATACTTAGAAAATGAATATACATATGTTAAAAATATCACTACTATTGCGTGAGCTCATAGATGTAAGGTTATCTCCCACTGAGATGATGATATTAACTCGGGTATCAAGTTTTACTGGGAATAAATTCTATCAGTGGTCTAGATATAAAATCAAATTTATGTTCATGGAAATTTTATAGTTTTTTTAGGGTGGGATGCTTTCTTCTTAGATTAGAACTACAAAAAATTTAAATTGTAAAATTGATCAATACCAAATTTTTAACAAAAGCTAGTTTCTCATATTTTAACTGGTAATGCGATATTTAGTATATGCTATAATATAAAATCATGGCTAATAATTTTATCGATAAATCGGAGTGGGTACTTTTACATTGGTTGATTATTTATTTTTCCGTCAATAATTATACTGATAAGTATTTATTAGATTTTCGATTTTCCATTAGGGTTGATATTAAATCAAATACATATTTTTAAAAAATGATTTGACCACACATAACTTTTAAACTGGCGAAAATTTTAATGCTAAAAAAAGCGAATAATATGTATACAAAACCAACCGAATGAGATCAAAACTAACTGTATTAAGTAGGAGGTGTATCCGGCCAAAACAGTTCTGAGAGTAAAACAAAAAGGTTAAGTTCGAGTGGGTATATTATTTATTAGAGAAAAGTGGACAAACGTCTGTTGACAAAAAAAGCAAAAGTGGAATTATCATAAATTAAAAAATCGTAAATAATTTTAAAAAAACATAAAATTTAAAATATCGTAAAAACTTTTATTTCATCCAGTCCAGTAAATAGGTACACTTCCCTATAATCAATTTGGCGCCGGTAAGTAAAACATTACGGTATCAGGTACTGTAATGTGTTGCCTAGCAACGCTGCCCTGATTGCTAAAGGGAAGACAATTACTTTTAATTTTTGACATTTAAAAATATTATAATGACTATAAAATAAAAATAAAATAATTAATTACTTACTTTTACTGCCATATTTAAAAAGAAGTCAATGATATTCAATTTAATATTAACAATTAAATCTTAATAATAAAAAAATTATTTGACAGTGACAGATGGCTTTCAAGGTTATTTGACATAACTAATCAAGTTGCGAACTATTTTTAGTCAAGTTACGAACTACTGTTAAAATTTTTATAAATTTATTAATTTATAAAAACAGGATGAAATAAAATATGATACGATACATGGTCGTTAGGTGTTATTGCAGTACTCGTTTTTCCTTCCAGACTCGGCTCCTACGTCGCCTCGTCCGTAAACTAACTCGTACTGTAATAAGTAATAAGTCACCTACCGACCTTGTAACGTATAATACTATTTCATAACACATGCATTGAAACAGCTTGTTTTGATCCCTGTTTTGCCAGTCGAAAGAGGACAATTTCAGACCAATGCAACTGTCCTAGGGGAGAAACAACGTTGTTTCTTCCCTAGGGCAGAAACAAATGTCATTATTTCAAATCTGTCAGAATGTTTCTGACTGACAGTTCCATTGTTCTGAAATAGTCTTACTTCGACTGGCTGCAGAGATCAAAACTCGCTGTTTCAATGCACGTGATATGAAAACTATAGTGTGTGGCACGGGATGAAACAAAGACGATTTCTGACCGGGCGATGACAGCCCTCGCTTCGCTCAGGCAGTCAACTCTCGCTGTAGTCAGATATGTTCTTGTCACACACAATATACTATTGTGTATGCCTGCTGTAATATAGGAGATTTTATTAAAACAATATAGATAAACCAGAAAAACTAAAACTGTTTAACCCGGGAGTTTTTTTCTATAATATTTCTTAGAATAATTGAAATGTCACAACGATGTAAGAAGAACAGAAAAGTTATATAGCTCATTTATAGATTCTCTAAAATTTTTATAAGATTGGTAGTTTTAGTAAATGTTGTTTTGGCGCAATTAAAGAGGCTTAAACTAAATCTGTTTTTTAAATTATTATTGACTGGCATTTATTTAAATTCAATTTTATTTATTGGGGATGCAACAAATTTTAGACATGATGATGATGCCACTTTCTTGAATCCAAATTGTATATAATTTCATGTAAAAAATTTTAAAATACACTGACCTATTTTCTCAACAGTACCAATTACTGAGGAGACAAAAGTATTTATTAGGAGAAATTAATAGTAACTTTTAAAACTTTTTATTAAGTACCATTTCTTTATTTTATATTTTTATTTAAAACACAACAAAAGGAAAATATTTCTATTAAGGTATTTGCTTTTGATTAAATTCAGAGAAGATTCTGTTTTATTTTATATTCGCTTAATCGTGTATAGTATATTACTACTTACTACTATTATTTTAAAATGCATAATTAGCCCATAGTAACAATTATGTCCCTTATAATATGAAATAGCAAACGAAACAATATTTTTTTAACTGACAAATAAAGTAATCCTTCATTGCTCATAATGCTCATGTACTGGATATAGAATACTGCGGAATACCTATTGCAGATAAATAAAGATATTTTTTTAATCAACATGTTACTAATCTCATTGATTAGTAGCAATGAGGGTAAAAGGAAGCCTCTAGCTAGAGTAATTAACAAACCAATATCAGTTATCTGTATCTTTAATTCTCATAACAAAAATTGCATTTAGGTTAATTTACAAAGTATTTCTATTTATATAAAATAAATAAATGATGTCTAACTAGAAATATTATTTTACTATAACAAGGCTTTTTTAATGTCAATTAATAATAAGTA
Source organism: Altica lythri (assembly GCA_964028335.1). Lineage (NCBI taxonomy): Eukaryota > Metazoa > Arthropoda > Insecta > Coleoptera > Chrysomelidae > Altica > Altica lythri. The sequence goes on along the minus strand of OZ034808.1, from coordinate 23,363,509 downwards.
ATAAAATATGAATACCAATTTGTTTTGTTATTTTTGATATGAGTAATTATATTGATATATAGTATTATAACATGAAAACAGGAAATTTCTAAAGCAATAATTAACCAAAACAATGTATTCAGTATAGCTTATATCTTTATCTTATAGAAATAAACTACAGATTTAAATGTAAGTTTTATTACAAAATAAGATATCGGAATACAAATGTATATCAAAGTAATTAGTAAAAATATAACGTTTGAATACTTGGAAAATATTCGGTAGTGTAATTGCCTTTATTTATCAAAATCTGAGACTGCCGGTCTCAGTTAGGGTAAACTTAGTGGGGGGCGATTGCATTTCAAGGATATACAACTTGAATGAACTTGCAAGGGCTTTGAACTAACAACCAACCCTAATCGTAATACTACGGAGCCGGTAGCAGTTTTATTTCCGTAATTAAAAGAATTCCAGAATCCAACTAAGAAATTTACCTGACTTTAATATTCATGAACCCACTTGTAGATCGATTTTCTTTTGTGTAATTTCAAATCATTTTATAAATGTAACACGACAATAGGATTCAATGAACAGGTTGTACAATTGCATTTTTATGCAAATTACCCTATATAGTTACGGAGTATAACACAGCACTATTCATTAGAGTGTTAAATGAAGTTTATCTTGAGATTGTAAAAGATATATAAAAGTGATTCATACCACTGTGTTCTGTAAAAATATTGGAAATTGGTTGACGTCCATCTTTCGTGGCCCTTGGTCTATTTCTTGTAGCTCTAATTGAATGCGTTCCAACAGAAATATTTCTTTCCTTGGTATTCTGTGCACCCATGGCTTGAAATCATACCCTTTTGATTCCAAAAACCAAATTGTAACTTGATTTTTTTACATACACTTCACCACTCCGAAAGGGTGGATTTTCTGACGCACACTCCACCTACATAATATATCGACGACACATCGCGCACAATAAAAATTGCTATTGTTAGTCAATTCAACATTATTTTGTTGATATAAATGGTTAATTTAATTTTATTTTGCTATTCAACAACCCCACTCATCTGTCTACGCCGCCATATTTTTACAGTATGTCTTATCTCTGTTCCTCTTGATCATGCTATCTCTATTTGGCATGTGCATTTCGATTATATGATTTCCTAACTCACCGAAAGACAGCAGCACATTACTTGTACCATGGGTGTATCAGATGGTGGGTATAAAAAGGGATTATTTAAAAAAATACAAGCTAGAAAAAGTATTTTCAAATACTATTGTAATTATTACATTTCATATATAAAAAAATTGATTTAAGGTACAAAGTTAGAGTTTGATAATGTTATCAATGTTTAACGATAAGAAAAATAAATACGTAAACTTTTATTTATGAATTAAATAATGGTATATTATTCAGTATAACGGTAGCTATTATACTTGAAAATGAAGTTTACAATAAGACAGGTGTACTTTTAATTGGTGAATCTTATACAATTTTGTAATTGTACAAAAAAAAATTCAAGAAATAAAAAAAATAAAAAATTAATCATCTAAATAAATAAAGGCCATTATACACGAGTAGAATAATATACTTTGTAAACGACAATACTGCTAAATTCACAAATTAAAAAATTTAAGCTAATTATTGTAATTGAAGTTTCAAATATTTATTACTTATACTTACTATAAGATCTAAATTCAAAAAATAAAGTGTGTTGCGTAGATATAGTGGCAAAAGGTATGTCTTTTCTTGATTTGTCAAAGGAAAATACAAAATTTGACTAATTTGAGTTATTCTTTTGTAAGTTTTAGGTATGTTTAATTTTAAATACAAGTAAGTACTTTTTCCATAAAATAAAAGTAAAAATTTGTAAAAAGCAGGTGATATGAACTCTAAATGTAATAAGTTCTTGAATTTTTAAGTACCTTTTATCCGATTAAATAGTAAATAAATTGGGCATTATATTAAATGTTAGGTGATCTAAAAGTTATATATACACCAAAATCGCACATGCTTAAAATGTAAATAATATTCTCTTATCTCTTATCTTAGTTAAACATACGTTTTGTTATGACGTCATACAGTGAATAATGAACAATTATTCAGTAGTGAAAAATAGGTGCTATTATTCTTAAAGAAGCACGTGTATAATTAACTTTTTCTGTACAAAATATTTTTAATAGGTATTACAATAAGTAACATACCTAATGCATTATTCAATATTCACTTGTCCAGATAAAATACTATCTGCAGTGGATTTTTTTATATCAATTAAGTATTAATTTATATATCTGTTATTATTAATATAAAATGTTTTTAATTATTTTTAAATAATAATGGAATTTTTTTGTTACGTTACTGCTATTGAATTTATTCTGAACACATCTGTATAGGCTACACGTAATACCTCAGCGCAAACTGTATGTTGCATATTTAATCTTATTCTAAGAAAAATTGCGGTATTATGAATTATTCACAAAATAAAAAAAATCAAAATATAAATGTAGTCTATTTTTAGTTGTTACTTTTTGTTATAAAAAAATAAACGATTTTAAATGAGTACTCAAATCTGGGGTATAGGCACTCTTATTCCTCAGACATGAAAATCGTTTGAGAAAATCTCTCGAATAAAAGTTAATGATGTGATACCGATACTGCTTTATAGTAGTACCTAGATCCATAATCTCAATTCTCAAGATTATATAGAGCCAGGTTAGATATAACTAGTACCTAGTCATCCCATCCTTTCTGGAATCGTTTCCCTTATTTAATTGATTACAATTATTACAAGCTGTTCCGCGAACTTCGTACCACCTAATCAGTAATTTCTGCTTCTCTTTTTTCCGTTTTTTTTTCTCAATGTTTGTTGACTTACTCATATTAAACTTTTCTTTCCAGGTTTTTACTATTTTTTGTTTCCGTTGTATTTTTTTTTCGAATTTATTGTTTTTTTTGTTTCGAGTTTAATTATTTTTTCTCGGTTTATATTTTCTTGTTTATTTTCCGTCAATTTTTCTGTTTTTGGATTGTTTTATTTTACTTAAGCTTTTTTGTTTGTAATCAGTTTTTTAATTTTAACAAGTTTTCTATTTTTTTTTTGTTTTTTCACTTCTACTTTTTTCATTTTTGCTTGTTTTTCTTGTTTTTTTTTCTATTTTCCAGTATATTGTAGTTTTTCCTGTTTGGTTTTCATTTTATTTATGTTTTGTTTTTTTGGTTCTTTTTTACCAACTTTTTGCTCTTTTTCATATTTTTCTGATTTCTGTTTTTCATTTTTTTATATTTCTCGTTTTCTTTTAATAAACTACTTTTGAATTTCTTTTTCTGATTATTTTCACATTTTTTTACGATCACTATCACTGCTGTAAGTTGGCTTATCCACATCCAAATCCCTTATAGAAAGTTGGCGTTTACCACAATCGGTCACTTTCCGTTCTAGAGAAGAAACATGTTAATTTTTCTATTGCTACTTTCAAATACTTTATTTGATTGCCATTATAGGCAAAACAAACTACGTACGCTATAATAAATTATTATAAATATTTTTTTTTGTAATTTCAAGTGATCGTAAAAATAAAAAAGTCTTCTGTGTAATTTAAGCACAAAGCTTTTTGTCGCTTTTGATTAATTTTATCCCAAGCAGCAAAATAGCACGTTCTGCTCTTAATACACGAATAGCTAATGAGGACTCTCTTATTAATTAATTCACTCCATTGATTATTTTACTCCTTTTCGCAGCTCTTTTAATTCCAGTTCTTATAAAGGAGCAAATTTTAGTTGAGTGTCCGCCAGCAACTAAAAACATTTATGTTATCAAGATCTTTGGGAGTTAATAATCGGATAATTCAAGTTGCTATCCTAGACTGACTTTATTTTTCAGTTCTCACACCGACAAAGAAATTTTCGTAAGTGATTTTATTGGTAGTATTTAAAAATGTCATTTCTAATCATCCAAAGAGTCTAATAAGTCCACCACCAGAAAAACTATCTATTTATTAGTCATAAAAAATTACCTCATTAATCTAGTCTGTAACTGGTTAAGTACACAATCTTTTATGATTTTATGATTTTTTTGATCCCAAAAACTGAATTCTAGTTATTCAACGTTTTAATATTTAACTACTTACTTATGATGGAACTATTCATCGAAGGTGACTAGCTCAATAATCCTAGATATGTTACTAAAGCAACTATAAAGCTATTATACCGTTCCAATAGAGTACACATGAAAAATATGGGTATATAAAATTTCAGAATAAAGGAATGGTATCGATTTTCAATAAAGCAAATTTTTAATGTGTAATTATTAAGGATCAATTAGTCAACTTTTTTTGTTTATGATCTATATTATTTATTCCAGAACATAAATTGCTTTATTCAGGGACGCAAGCTATGACATTTGTTCTCACTACCAGTAGCGGATTTAGGCTTATACTGCCGCCCTAGGCCCTTTTTGATCAACAAAATTCTATACATTTTGATTCATAATTGTTATTCAATTATATTTTTTTTAAACCGGCCAGAAATTAGTACTTTCCGGTTTATTTTTAGGCCAGAAAGTCTCATTATGTCGGACAAGGCCATAAAATAAAAATGAGATTTTTTGACCCAAAAATAAACTGGAAATTACTAAATTCTGACCGGATTAAAAAAAAAATTGTACGTAATACGTCCCAAAAGTGCTTTTACTGTACTCGAAGGCTTGCAGGCCTCTTCTGTGGCTCGCCCTGCAATTGCCCGCTCGTCCAGTAAAAGACCACTTTCGGGACTTGGTTCGTAAACTACTATTATTGCAGAAGTAATGAACAATACAAAAAAATATTTATTAAACTCTTACAAAAAAAAATGTACTGCTTAATTTGTAAATTTTTTCTTTCTAGTATCTGCAAAAACGTCAACTATGTCCTCGTAATCCAGTTCTTGAACTAATTGAGTTTCAATAGACAGTAATGCCAAAGCATTAAGTCTATCTTGGCCCATACCTGCGCGTAAATAAGATTTAACTCTTTTCAAGGTGGAAAAAGATCTCTCTCCTGAACAATTACAAGCAGGAATAATTAAAAACATACATAGAGCAATGTCTACATTAGGATAAACATCTCGAAGATTTTTAGAATACAATACACCATTTGTGCGGAAAGTATATCTTCTGTATTCGCTAGGCCCTACGGCTAGGGAATCTTTGAGTTGACTTCCTAAATGAATACATTCATTCCCTAATGTTTCATCTAAATCATCAGGATACTTTTCGTGACCAGATAAAGGTATTCTTTCAGTCCCTCGTCGTGACTCAACTGCCTGAATTTTTCTGCTTTTCTTGTGACCTCTTTCAAATAATGATAGTAAAGTTAAACTCTAGATAGTGCTTTTGCTTTTTCTTCATATTCAGAGAATTGCTTGTTTCTCATATATTGAAGAAAAAATGCCAAAGAACTGTCGATTTGTACCACAGATGATACATTCGCGTGAAATTCCTACTTGCAGCATTAAAATGATCTTAAATTACATTCCAAACAGTGAACAGAATTGCCGTTTCTAGATGCTGTAATTTTCACTACAAACCCGTAGCTTCAGATCGCATAGTCGGTTTTTCATCACTAAGTATTGTTTTATTTTTATTGCCATTTAATTGTAAATTACAAGAAGGGTTTCCAAATGTGATCTCTGAGGAGCACCTGAGGTCACCAAGAATAATAATTGTGTATTTTAATCTGCTGTTTTCTACCCACCAAATATGTGCGAAAGCGATTCCAGAAAATCAACAGGAAACCCAAAGTTCCTAACTTAGACAACAGTATTCTATGGTTCACTCTATCAAAAGCCTTAGCATAATCCTTATATAGAATCAAGTACAAGTACTTTGCAAAGAAGTTTATTAATTCGACTGTTTTTTAAAAATATCGGATTATATTTTAGCCCTTCAAATCGTTAGAAATCCAACACTGTTCATTACATTGAATATATTAAAGCTTTTGACTTTCAACTTAGTAACAAGTTTAATTCTTGGATGTATCAGTGTAGAGAGGTTAAATAAAACTATTAACTCTTGCATAGATTTTTGAATTAAGAAATGTAATTGTTATCATAATGTACAGTTCTTAATGATTGGAACAATAACAAATCCTAAATATTCACATATCAAAATATCATTATAAAGTAATGAATAAACATAAAAAATCCTATAATAGATGATAAAATAAAAATTTTTAGTGCATAAACAATACCTTACATTTTAAACTTTAATAGAATAAACAAGATATAGCATAACAACATATTAACACTTAGTATTTATAGTTTTAATGTCTTTTTTCATTTTATATGAGCACATAAAAAATTACAAAGAGATATGCACAATGAGCATAACATTTTATTTATGATCTCTGATAAAATAAATAATTTGATGACATGATTGTGAATCTGTGAACAAGGCAGTGAAATTGTGAATGTCAACAATAAGAATACACAATTGGAGTATTTAAGTACCATCACAAAAGATTTAACATTAAATAAATTGATATTAATTTTTATTTAACTTATTCAGACTTACATTATGAGAAAAACATACTTAACTTCAAATAAGCTAATCTCTAATTATTAAATTACTTAATTTAAATAAATAAATATTAGTTAAAACTATCGGAGTCTTAAACGTTTTTAATTACTACACTAAATATGATTATTTGGTAAATCTGTCGAATCACGGCTCCACCTGGAAAGTGCTCCAAATTTTTTTCTATCGTTTTTTACCACTAATATGGAGTATCCCGAGTAATATTGAGGAGGGGCATGGCTTTGGATCAATTTGTCGAATCACGGCTCCACCTGGAAAGTGCTCCAAATTTTTTTCTATATTTTTTTACCATTAATATGGAGTATCCCGAGTAATATTGAGGAGGCGCATGGCTTTGGACCCGTGAAAAAAATTGAAAAAGTCATAATATGAAATGCACAATGTAAATGATATTATCCCAGTTACCAATGGGTCCCAGTGTTATAGACTAATTTGAGTTGTTACTCTCCACGGAAATCTTTAGTAAAAGGCGAAAGATTTATTCGCTTTGAAGAAAAACCAGAGTGACGAAAGTTGAACTTGAAACGATACTTGATAGATTTAGTTGAATGTAGAACACACTGGCACTCTGATTTCTCTTCAAAGCGAATAAATCTTTCGCCTTTTACTAAAGATTTCCGTGGAAAGGAACAACTCAAATGAGTCTATAATACTGGGACCCATTGGTAACTGGGATAATATCATTAACATTGTGCATTTCATATTATGACTTTTTTAAATTTTTTGTGGAATCACAGCTCCACTTTAAAACACCTCCAATTTTTTTTCTACTGTTTTTTATGACTCGGGAATGGTGTACCATGCAATAATATGGTGGCGCATGCTATTGACACCCATAGAAATTAATAAAAACACCATAACATTGAAAATTATTATTAAGACTTTTTCAAATTGCTTTTACGGGTCCAAAGCCATGCGCCTCCTCAATATTACTCGGGATACTCCATATTAGTGGTAAAAAACGATAGAAAAAAATTTGGAGCACTTTCCAGGTGGAGACGTAATTCGACAGATTTACCGATTATTTTTAATAGCAAAATAGTTTTTTTTAGGAATATGGCAGTTATCTAAAGTGCTGGTACTTGCTGCAATTTTACAAAATGATTCATTTAGGTACATAAAACGTACATATATATACAATAAATATTTTTTAGTAGTACCCAGCAAATATTTTCTTGTGGAAAGACTACTAGAAATGTTTAAAGCTATTTAATAGTTTATTGTTTTATTATTCTTCAAATTTCATTTTCTATACTTAAATATCATTGAGATAGAGCAACTCGTAATAAAAGAATCACATATACAGTAATAATGAGTATTATAAGGTAGTAAATTAATTTAAAATTGAAATTAAATAATGAAATGATTTAAAAACTCATTTCTAAAAGGTTTTTCAAAATACAAATAAAAAAGATTTATAATTTTAACATACAACATTATATAAAATATGTTTTCTCTTTTTCACATCTAATGTTAGTGATCGCATACATATAAGGCTCTCATGACTTTTTACTGCCGAAAATCTTAAAATTGGTTCGCGAAAAAATATGCTGGCTATTGCAAAAGTTGTTATTAGCTCTAGTGAAGTTCAAATTTCGATTTTATGTATTAAGTTAATATCTGATTTTTTTTCAGTGTTGAATATAATAGAATTTTTAGATTAATGTGCCATTAAGAATATATATTTTTATTTAATATTTAAACTGTTAGTAATTATTTAAATGTGGACCAAAATCAGTCAAATATATTTGCAAGATCTGAAAAAGCTTCATGCGATAACTCTTATAGATGTTAAGACTAGATATCTTTTATAACAATCAGGTTTTGTAAAATATAAAGGTTTAAGAGAGCCACTTCTTCTTTAGGTAAATTCTGACTTTGAACATATAATTTAATTAAATTTTTGTTTTACTGTTTGTTTCATAACATAACATATTTTATCTACTCCTTTGACAGTAAATGTCAATTATACTCATTGTCAGCACGTCATGTTGGAATGACGTTTCATTACTCACAACTGTGCGTAAATAGCTTACTTACCCTGCACGATGACAATGATTATAAACGACATTTACTTTCAAAGGAGTAGATAATAGTACAGTACATACGTCATATATTTTTTAGAGATGTCAAATATTTAGAATTAAAATTAAAATATTAAGTCCTAGATAAAGCATAGTACTTAACTCGAGTGGTAAGAGGTATTACGTACTCGTGTAATTACGCACTCGCCGCTACGCGGCTTCGTGCGTAATGTCCTACCTACCACTCTTGATACGTAATATACTATAACTAAATTCTGACTGCAAACGCAAAATTTAATAAAAATTTAGACTTTGAACTATAACAGTAACCTAGATTCTTAGCATTACGTCTTCGACGTTGGATTTAGCTAAAATTTTCTGTTTAAGGTCAGAATTTAACTACAAAATAAAATATATTTAATAGAAAAAACATATTACGAGATAAATGTAAGATATCAATTTTTACCAATTCTTTTTTAGCTTTAAAGCTAGGTATTTTTTAATTGCAGTGTACTACTATTTGAAATCATTTTTTTATATTTAAAAATATTATAAAAAATAAAAAGATTATCATACTTATGAGTAACAGCATTTAGTGTGTCATACAACTACATCTATAATTTAACACGATTTGTTATTATTTGCAAAAACATCAATCTTGTAAGACATCAAAAAGGAAACATAGGAATGTTGTTCTGTTAGTTAGTTTACAAAATCTAGATATCTTATTAACCTCTTCATTCATTCTTTTTTCTAAAACGATTCACCATTTTTTCAACATCCACAATTTAATCAGTAACTGCATTCATTACTAAAAAACATGTTTCCACCAATATTTCACAAATTTATTTGGTATTGTTTGCATAGTCTATTATTTTGTAGGGTATGCTGGATACAAGAATACCATTTGCCTTAAGAAGGTATTCTCTGACCGAAAAGGTAAGTTTATTTTGTCAATCACCGTAAAATTTGTTACTTTATATAAAAATTGTCCTTATCTATGTAAAAGAGAACCAAGTGTTAATAAACATATAATTTACGTTTTCTTTAGGAGACGGTTTTTAAGTTTTTTGTTTGGGGTTACCAATTTTTAAATTTACCAAGTTTCAGCAATTGTAATTGGTTTTAATCTGTAATTAGATCAAAAAATAAATGATTTTTTTAACTATATTTTAATTTTGTAGCTCTTTTCAATATCTATTCCGGTAAGTTAGCGATAATGGGCTCACCGACAGTAGGTAAGAGAGAAAATTATAAATGTGAGATTTTTTTAATTTTATCGTTATAACTATAAAGAAACTTGACCCATAATAATCTAAATTATCTTTTATACAAAAATACACATAGAGATACACCTAACTTTTTCTTTTTGTAGGTTGTTTTATTTTTACGGCCATTTGATTGAAAATTACTCATATTTATTACACTTTTTTCATAATTAAGAATAATAACTAGAAACAAAAAGATTTTGTTTTAGAATTCAATACCATTAAATTGAACCAACGTTTAAATGAGAAATATTATTGTTAACATATTCTTAGCAATATCTAGAATTAAATTCTCCATAGTCTGTATTTTATGATTGATATATCAAAATACTATAAAATAACTTTTTTCTTGAATAAATTGAAATAAACAACCTGTTAATAAAATTTTGAAACAACCACAGTAAAATTGCATAACATAACACCAGAAATAACTGTATGCTAAAGACTCTATTGGTAATTTATTACCAATATAAAAAAATTGAAAAGTTAAATATTTAAAATAAAAAAGTTGCACCGGACAGGGATTGAACTCGGAGCTTCGAATCGAGAGTCCATCCTGTGACCCACAACCCCTGGCAATACGTGCCAAACTAAACGACAAAATAATTAAAGTGATATAATTTACTAGGAATGTCGAAAATTTTAAATGGATTTTACCAGTAGTAGTATAAATCTATGAGTAGTATGGAATAGTTATCCCTGTGAAACTTTTCCACTCGTGTGAAATATAGCGGATTCCATATTTTCTATAGAATATACGTTTAACAATTAAATTCCGAGACTGAGTTTTTTAAAGAACATCTGCATAGCGAGAAGAATGAAAGGGACGGAGTTTTGATCTAAATATATACCTTGACCTTGGGTAAAAATTCCAGGAGCTGCAATAGATAGTCCCATTGTAATTGTCAAATAAAGAGTGTGCAAAAATCGCTCAGAACAAATGGTGGATGAAAAAATTGAGCAAAGAATGAATTTAAAGTTTCTGTTAAAACTGGGGAAGTCGGCGTAGGATAAGCTATAAAACTTTGCAAAGGGTTTACGGAGATGATTGGCTATTTCGAGCTGAGTTTTTGAGTGGTAGACTTGTTTTAAGGAGGGGAGGGAGGATGTTGAAGATGACAAACGCGTCAGGCGGCCATATGCTCAAAAGCAACCTGAACATTCAATAAGTGACCAAAATGGGTAGAAAAGATCATCGATAAAGTATAAGGGTTATCGCTGAAGATGCGAAGAAACTGTGAGACTAATATTGCATGAAGAACTTAACATGAGGAAAGTGTGTGATAAGCTTGTGCCCAGACTCCGAACGGTGGAATAGAAGATGCATCGTACAGACGTTTGTTTTGAAACCTTGTAATGAATCTAAAGGGACTTAAACTTCTTGTCAAGAGTCATAACTTGCGACAAAACTTGTTTTTTATATGACCATGAAACCAAAAGACAATAAATGCACTGAAAGTCTTCAAACTTTCCAAGAGACAAATAAGCGAGGGTGAGCAAGACCAAATTCAAGATAAAGTTGACAAAGGTCAGACAGACAATCCATACTACTTAGACGTTTTACAAAGACTGTGAGAAAAAATTTGCAACTGTGTAAAGAGAACTACTGTATCCTACTTTAAGACAACGCGCTGGCCCACAGCGAAAGTTTCACATGGAGAGGTGTCGGGATCACAAACCACCTATACTCAGGGTATGTTATTTGTGGTCGGGATGCGGATGGAGTGTATATTGATGGAGAAAAAGAAAAAATTGCGTTTCAGAACTTAATTGCTACACTTCGTATTTTCATAAAACACACATCTTTATAAGTATGTACCTTTATATAAATCTATATAGAATTAATAAAATAAATATGTTTAGAGTAGAGATTTTTTAAATAACCACAAAAAACAGACCGTATACAAGAACAGTTCCATAAATTATATTAAAGAAAATATTAAAGTAGGTAATTCTCTAAGAATTATATTTGTACTCTAAATAGATATAAACACAGCACCCTAGATAAAGGGTAAATGATATATATCGCAAGATATGATTGTTCACTTTTATGTTAAGTAGTTAAGCACAATAGTAATTAAGCTACTTTTATCGACATTTTTTTATAATATTACATGACTATATACTGTATTTAATACCCGAAAACGGTTTTAGCTTAGCATTTTATATCAAAACCATTTTTAGTTCAATTTCACAAAACTTTTAAAAATCTTATTGCAGGAACATCACAATAATTTGTAATTGCCTTAAAACACATAATTTATTAATTGTGTGTGATCAAAGATTCAATAATTTTTTATTGTAATTGGGCAACAAATATATCGTTTATTTTTTTAATAAACAATGTGAATATTCATAACAGTGTTAGATAATTTTTACACTAAAGAAAATTTGAAAAGCAAAGACACACTCTGTTTCCCAATAAAAAAAACTTGTTAGATTATAAATGTTTGTTGAGTTTTAATTAGTAAATACCGATGACGAAATGATCGACTTCCAACACTGATCAAAAAAATTTGACTTCCCACCAATATTCGCTGTTTTAGCTGCAATTTTTGACCGGATAGGAACAGAAATAACATTCATTACTCGGGACAACAGCCGATTATTTCTCCCGGCGGATTGATTCATCTGCCGGGAGAGATGATTGACTTTCGTTCTTTCTTATTTAATATACTTTATATCTGTATAAAAATAAGATTACTTGGAATTTAGAGAGTGGAATGTAGCCACTTTCCATCACCAAGTAACAATTGTCTACTTCCCAACCTCTTAGGCCCAATTCACACAGAACGGACGTCTGGTGGAGACGAGGCTTCGGCATGGCACGGACGTGGCGAAAGCGTGGCGGGACACTGGCGAAAAACGACGTCAGTAACCTGTTGGTTTTCTTGACTACAACATGGCTTTTTTAAGCAGTGACGAAGATGATGAAGATATGTTGGATTTAGTGTATTTGGTTAATGTGAATAAAACAAAAAAGAGATATTGGGTTCATTTATTATGGCTGCAGAAGGAGAAAATTGGTGAACCATTCGACACCATGCAAGAATTAAAAATGTAGTACATAAACTAAATAAACAACTTTGAATCGTAAGTGTTTGGTAAAATGCTAATGAACTGATTATTAAAAGAAGACAATTACAATCTGCCCAATTTCACTTTAGCTCTGACGTTGAGATGCGCACTGGTTTATGATGAACCAAGGTGGGAAGACGCTCAGATCGTCGATCTCGAGACAATGTCTTCTGGCTTTGTTGCGATGCCCTATCTTCTTCATTTGCGCATATCACAGCTAAAGTGAAATTGGGCAAATTGTTCAAATTGTATTACTTACAGGTTGGTTAAAAAGTTTTGAATTCAGAAATGAAAGAATGTATTTTTTTCATGACATTGTTTTTTTTATTCAATATAATCTCCCATAGCTTAAACACACTTATTCCAATGATCCTCCAGTAATTTTATATTATCTCTGTAAAATATTGTTCCACGACTAGCTTCTTCATTTGACGAAGGAATTGTTTTAAGTTTCTAAAGAGATAATAGTCGGAGGGAGCCAAATCTGGTGAATACGGTGGGTATACAAACAATTCGTACTCTAATTTGTTCAATTTTACCATCGTCAACAAACTTATCTAAACACGTGCATTGTCTTAATAAAAAATAATTATTTTCTTTTGTAAACCGGGTCTTTTTTCACGAATTTTTTATGCCAACTTCTTTGCACAATTGTACGTTGAAGTCAACATCATTCCGCATAAAATATTGCCCCTTGTGAAGGTCGTTGTAAAAAAGAAATCAACTAATTGGAGAGAACCAATTTGTCCAGAAGAAAGATTATTTCTTCGCAAAATTGTATGTTGAAGTCATTTGTTTACATAGGAGAGACGCGGAAGGGACAAATGTCCGTACTTCGTCTCTGCCCGACGTTCGTTTTGTGTGAATTGGGGCTTAGTTTGTTAGAAAAAAGTATTTTTTTTAATAAATATAAATAAAATATAACTCTATTTTACTTTTGTTTATATCACCATGAATTTGAATAATTTATTATTGTATCTTTGATGTGATAAAAATGGTTTTGATCTTAAATGAATTCTAACCGAAATTCTTCCACACCAAAATTTTTAAAATTAAATTCGCAACACTATTTACATAAATATACGTTTAAATATTTAAATCATTCTGAATGATATGTATAACATCTTAAAAAATCTCAATTAAAAACTAAATTTTAAACACTAAGTGAGTAAAAAGCTTGAAGACCCTGTGAATCACCGATTGATGTGTACAATTTTCGAAACTTTTATTTCGAAAAATTTACTTCCGCACAGTATTTTTGTCAGCCTTGTAGCAGGATTTGAGCAAGTAGAGGCATAGATAAGCCAGTCTCCAGATTAAAAATAAATGTAAGAATTATTCTATTTAATTTAAAATACTCTTCATGCTCTTAAATATTGCTTACAGTTCCTGATGTTAGAATTCAATAATTGCTTGTCCTGAGATCAAATATCGTTTTACAAAATTTTGTACAGGAACTTATTTAAAACCTATCTGGAAACTGGTTTAAAAAAAGCAAGATCCACGGCGATCACATACTTTCAAACATTTCGTTTTCATCCGGAATCATCTACTATTTATCTCGAATGTTTCTGGCGTCACTGGAGATCATCCTCAGATTTTGGAATGTCGAATATTTCAGCAAACAAGGGAGGTAGTGTAAGTTTTGTCCAGTTCATTCTGAACCAATCTAGATGAGCTGTGTGTTTTGCTCCTAAGTTTCTCAACTCTGGGAGCTTGATTAGTAAACTAGAAAATATTTGAGGTTCGTTTGCGTGATTTCGTCCAACCTAAAACCGATAAAAATTAGGTTTATTAAGAAGCATTTTTTAACTAAAAAACAGACATTTGAAGAACGGAATAAATCCTGAGTACATAAAAAGTCAAAAGTTTTACCTGAACTTTTAGAGCTTCGATTAGCTTATCTTGATGATGTTCTATCGTTTTAACATCAGTAATACCAGGTCGATCAGCTGTTAATAGAACAACGGCCGAAAATAATCCCACCTCAGTGTCATTAAGAGCCAACGCATTAAAACTTGTAGCAAAATGGATCACTGACGATGTAAATTCATTCTACAAGAAAATATGTTATGTTATTAATAAAGAAACAAAGAAATATTGCTATTACTATACAAAATTATTAATACAAATTAGACTTACATCATACATAGTCTCCATCTGTTGCCTACTAACAGTCGTTCCATCATCGAACATTAAAGACGTATTCGATGTCAACCTGGCCACATGACTGAGCCAAATTTCAAAAAATCCTATTTTAATCAATATTAGTTGATCATCTTGACCCAAATCGCAGAAGCCAGGTACCCTCTTCGCAAACTCTACCACCCTTTGAACGCTGGGAGTTATATTGGAAGCAAACTGCTGCCATAACCAGCATCGTTCCATTTCAAGCGACTCCGCCGTCGACGATGCCACTTCGTTGTCAGATTCTGGACTTGCTGGTGGCAATATGATGGGTTTTCTGGCTAGATTTCGTGTGTGTTCCTCCGTATACCTATAAAAAAACTGGTTATCTTTTCTATCCCAATGAATATTTAGTTAACTGTAGGTTATAGATGTTGTAATCCAACAAAAGTGTAAATATAACTGTTAACACTTTCTATTGATTTAGACCATAAAATAGAGAAGAGAAGCACGAGGATTTAACGGTTTGCTAATTTCCTTTTGAAGAGAATAACTAAGCAAGAAAAAGTCAGAATATTGTATTTTAAATGAAATTGCTAATGTTAGATTTTATTGATGTACCATCAATTATATGTACCTATACTATTATTAGATTTACACCAATCCTGTGAAGAACAAATTAGAATTTTTAATAGCCTGTCTAACAGATAAGTCGCGCCAATGATTGTATAAATTTTGTTCATGGTAATTTAAAAACGAAGAAAATTATTCTTTATTCCAAAGAACAATAAAATAAATCGAAAAAGTGACAAAAAATTGATAACAAAAAGTTCGCTATCATTTCCTAATAATAAAGCAGATCTTTACAGAAAAAGTGTGATGACAAATACAAACTCTTTATTGCCATTTCTTCTGATCTGAATAAGCTACAAATATTTTGTTCAAATTATTTAGCAACGGTTTCATCTATATAGGATTTCTTTTAAAAATTGGATCTGTAAATAGAGAATTTCATACTTTTTTTAATTTGCTACTTACCCACAGTTGGCGTGATGTGCTTGAGAAACACTGAGAATGACATCATATACTGCCAATTGTTTCGTTTCAGCATCAGATTGATCTGCATCTGAAGTCGTTACTCTCGAAGGTTCGTCGGTACTTCGTTCTCTCGACCTTTTTGGCACCCTGCCATATCGCACAGCTAAAAACAAACAGATGTTAAAAAATATAAAGGGTATCTTAAGTTAAGTTAGTCAAAAACTCCAAAATCTTTCTATCCTCATTTATTCATTTCTAATGACGAAAACGATTTGGTAAATATTTTAGTTTTACACTATCTCGGATCGTAATAGATAAAAAAAAATTGAAAACTTTATGGATGTGGTAAATTAATCCACACATCAAATGATTTTTTTTACTTTAATTGTTATCAAAGATACCACTTCACGAAGAACAATTTGCCTACCACCTGGCAAATCTACAACAGATTCCTTGTATTATCTCGTAAAAGGACTTGAAAAGGCTATCGATACAAAGGAAGTGGCCTTATGTGTGTTTATCGATGAAGAAAGAGCATTCGATAATCATATGATTCTGTTAGCGGTGGCGCAACAAAAATTGGAATAGAACCTACCATTATCGAATAGATCCAATCCATGCTAAACACTGGTAATGTAGTTACCTACCTTGGAGATCAATCAACTACCATAAAAGTAGTAAAATGCTGTCCTAAAGGAGGAATTTTATTGCCTTTACTGTGGTCAATGGTAGTTGACGATCTCATAACAAATCTTAAAAAAGGAGGGTTTCGTGCTCTGGGCTCTGCTGAACTCAGAGGAATTCCCCACAACACACTACTGTCCACTGAGGTATCTTCTCTGCCAAATGGGCAAAGCAGATAGCGGAATATGCAGAATCTGTGATATGCAGATGAAACGTCTAAACATATTATGTGTAACTGCAGGGTAATCGTTCACAAACTACATAAACATCTGGAACAGGTCTTCTTAGAGCCTGATTAAATTACAAAAGTGCATCCCAAGCGGATAATAGACTTATTTAATAAAACTCTAGATCTTATGGACTCATAATTAGATGTAGGGTAGGTATACACATAAGATTTTTTTGGTCGCAGTGTTTAATCCAAAATCTACAATACCAAGTATCTTAAAACAAATTTTGTTCTTAAAGTATTTTTCCATTCTTTCACCATTAATTTTTGTGATTTTTCAAGTGTGTTGACTTTTCTGAATTTTTTCCGGTTTTTCCGAAAGATGTCTTACATCCAAGAATTTCAAAAAGAGGGTTTTTTAGAAATTTTTGGAAACTTTTGGCATCTGACAAAAATAGGTTTTAAAATAATCTCCCTCTTTTAACTTGTATTCCAACATTGCATATGAAAGAAAGTTTGTATATGCCTTGTCAATGTTAAGAGTTTTTAAAATGTAGGTAAACCGCCAAAAATTATAAAAAAAACAGTTTTTCACATTTTTGGAGATGGAGCGTATTTTTCAATAAGATACACACAAATCAAGGTATACAGCTCCCTGTGAAGGAAAAATGAAAAATATTGCCAAAACTTGTTTTTCAACATTAGAAATAAAGAAAACGACGAACATATTAGAGATTTAAATACCAAAGTTTAATATTCCATATAAGTACTTCGAGTATCCATTCGTGAATATATGTCACGTCTTCGATTCTTACGAATTATTAGCCTCTTGTATAATCCAAAGGTGTTGAAAAATTAGTTCGTGCTTTCGATCTTTCGATCTGTTTGAGTGTTTTCAAGTATCGAACCAGTTCAGTTGAAAAATATAATAAATTATGTAAACATATGTATCAGCATTGCAGTAGGTAAAATTAGAGTCGTAAATAACTCGGGTATAGATCTTCTTTCTCGTCATATCGATACGGAAGTATTATAATCTATTTATAAATTATTTCCTTGGTATGAAAGAATTCGTTATGTATATACCTGGGGAGATGTTTATTAAATCTAACTGTGCAAAATTCCTTATTGATTTTAGGTAC
Source organism: Altica lythri (assembly GCA_964028335.1). Lineage (NCBI taxonomy): Eukaryota > Metazoa > Arthropoda > Insecta > Coleoptera > Chrysomelidae > Altica > Altica lythri. Next base: position 23,345,416 of record OZ034808.1, on the reverse strand, counting down.
TTGCTTATCTGTACAAAAAGTGTTAATGATTGATTTAACAAAATTTGAAATAATCAAAAACTCTTCATAATATATAAAAGGGGTATTCTATTCTTACCTATGACAGTAACGGGCTAATTATTATGTTATACATCATTATTAACATAGTAAATACAGAGCTTATTCTGTTGTTTTTTATATTTCCTGGAATAACTTTCACATTGATGACCAAACCTTAACCAAATTTCTATGGGATTGCACGGACACTCTAGGTACTCTTTTGAAAGCAAAAAGGATTTTTCAAATACAGGAGATATTCGGTAATATACATAAAAAAATATGGTTGAATTGAGAACCTTCTTCTTTGAAGTAGGTTACAAATGGGAGCCGCGAATGAGAGTTACAAGGAAAGATAAGAACGCTGGCTTACTCAAAATCCGGAGCAATAAGAGATAGATATGCCTGGGGAAGTTTCGTAACTAATTCTTGTGACGATTTTTCTATCGCAATACGCTTTCGGAGCCTATCATTATTACCTAATTTATTTAATTTAATAAAATGTTATTGATCATATGATTCATATTATTTTTCTAAATATAGGTATCTATAATGGTAGTAGGTACATCATTGCGAAATTTAAACACATAAATAGGGTACAAACAATCATAAAACAAATTTCGATTTTTTTAGAGAGCCAATAAATAATAACTGACATTATTTTCACTATATGTATGTTTAGCAGGTAGTAAAAACAGAAATTATTAACATTTTCATTTTGATACCGTACTAGTTACTGATGCACATCATCCGCTATATAGTCATTTTAATGTCTGTTTTCAACCAATCGTGAAAATTCACATGTTCAGTTTTATTATGTGTTACAGAAACGTACAGATACTAGATTTAAATTTTGAACGATCGGGTTATTGATTTGCTGTCAATAATGTAACCAAACGGTTTTAAAAGAGAAATTTGTATATAAAAGATGAAGCCCATTAATTATACTATAACGGGGCTAATAGTTCAAATCAATAATTGATATAATACTTGTTGTAGTTGATTCCATTAAACTTGCAGATTAATATGAAATATACATGAGGATTTTATAAAAATATTTTTACTGCTGTTCCTTATTGTGATCGTCAATTATTGTATTTATTTTGGTATTTTGCTTTGAATCTACCTAAACTAGCATACAATAAGTACAGGCAGCCTTTAACGTGTTGAACACAAGACAAGTAACGATAGAGATATAAAATGTAGGTAACTATATTCTGTCTCTCGCACATCGAAGAGGGAAATGCTCATACTCAAACTTTCCACCAATCAAACTAAGAATAAATTGACTGGTACGGCACTCATGTCACAGGAAAATTCTATTAGTGCGTAGCCATATCATTGGTTCAAGAAACAACTAAAGCTCAAATATAAAACCATCGGCGTACCACAGCGAAAGTTCCAAACTTATATACAAACTTTAAGTTTGGTCGCAAACCCAACAGAATATATCGAAAGTAACGTCGATCAGCTAAAAACAAGGACAAATAATATCCACGACCGACGAAGCAAGGAGCCATAGATTGCTAGTGACCGCATGAAGTGACAATGCAATGCATACTCAGCCAGTCAAACTTTTGAAGTTGGAGATCTCGTAGGATTACCAAATACACAGCGACGACGAGATTTTTTCCCAAACTACAGCGGCAATGGGAAGGTCCATACGAGGTGATAAAGAGAAAAAAATGACGTAATTTACCGCATCACTGAAAACCTAAGGTCGTACACATTAATCGACTAGCGCGATATGCCAAATCTAATGACAGCGAAGAGGTCAGAAATGTTCGAGGGAAGGCGGATAGTTTTGTACTCGGAACAAACTTTAAAGATGTTAAGAATAACTATGAATTTCGAAAGAAAGTCCAACTTGGAGTTAGCGTGAAAGTTAGCCAAAATATTTTTGAGGTTTCAACTAACGTTTACATGGATCATTGCGTGTTCAAAGACCTCCGTATGGATAGAAGACTAGCATCTGTCTTTAGAAAAAGGGTTGGAAAAGTAGATGAACTGCTTGAGCAACGATCACGAGTTGGGAAAAGTTCTTCGTATGAAGGATGGCCGATAATCCTTGCTATACTTGGTCTCCAAGAAGGCAGCTGAGAGCACGCTTACTTATGAAAATCTTTGGTATGCTTTGAAAAACTTTAAAGAGCTTGCTACCAACTACAAAATAAATAATTTGTCGCTACAAAGATAGGTGTGGTTCAGACGGGTTGAAAGACACGACCAACCATAACTGAAGTTAATTTCAGATTAACCAGCGTGCTGATGACGGTGTACCTACTACTTTAATCCACGGTTGAACCGTTGACTGCTACTTCTTTAGAAATGGTGTTTGCCAAATAGATGCAAATTGCAGATTCCGATATAAGACGTTATGAGATGTTGTTCCTGTAGTATCTAAACGGAATGTTCAGATTTAAGAAGAGGGCAGAGTGTAATGAATTGAAAATAAATACAATGGTAAGCCACTAAAGGTGACTTAAAAATTCTACTATTTCGATTGGAACAGAACGATGTGAGTAGCGATATCCGATCTTTGGAGAAACATCTAAGGCTCGAATATAAAAACATCGGCGTGTCACAGCGAAGGACAGTCTTTACGAAGTTCCAAAACTGAGTAGATTATAAATAGTGATTTAGTATTAGTAATTTGTTTCATAGTTAATAAATTATAAATAAATTGAACTCTAGTTTTTGTGTTTCGTTAGAATATAGTTTCATTATATCTCTCTGTTGTTACTTGTCTCGCGCTTAAAAGTTTGAAGGCTGCCTCTAGTTAGTATATGCTAACCATAAATGCTTTAAAAGTTGTACATGTCTTATAAAAACTATTTGAAATCTAAGATTTTAGATTTTGTATTAAAGAAATATGGTCTTTGTCTATTAAATTATCTGATAGTACAAATTTTTAATAAAAAATTTGTATTATCATTTTGTTATAAACAGATTAAGTTACCAACTAATCTGACAGCTAACCGTTCTTCCCACTTTAATATTGTGTATACTTACAATCTCTAGACATTCCTACGGCTAGGCATTTTTTAAATCGACAATACTGACATCTATTTCTGTTTAAACGTATCACTAGGCACTTTCCGTCCCTTAAGCATCGATATTCTATTTGTTTTTGTATACTTCTTCTAAAAAAACCCTGAAAAGAAAAAACAACAAATTAAGTTAAATTATAAAAAAAATAGTAAGTTGCCTTAGCTTCGTATCGTCGAAAATAAATATTTATGGAAAAATATTTGAGAAATAGATGGAAAAAATAACCGTTGGAGAACAACACACAGTCACTATGAGGAGTTGAATCTAAGAGTATACCAATTTGAGTTAAGTAAAAAGCGGTAAGATACGGAACAAAAATAGGAACTATAAGATATAAAATTTAAAGATAAGTAGAGGTATCTTTCCTCCTTCTACTTTTAGGAGGAGACAAGAATTTTGAGGACACGAAGAAGTATTTTTAATTCGCTATACTCTTCACAGTAGAACTTTTCTGCTATAATCATTATATATGCTAATAACAACAATCTATTATTTCGGATATTTATTAAAACAAAACTTTTAACGAACGTTAAATTCTGAACAGTTGTTGCGTGGTAAAAATGATCACAAAAATGAATAACGGAACTTCCTCTGGTTTATCTATATCTCATTGCTCTCATTTTTGAGTAAACCAACGCTCCTCTTGCTTCACCTGGCCTTTCTCATTCGCCTTCTCCACTTTCGAGTACACCAAGCATGCGCCAATTTGGACAACTTAAAATTATTTTAATTATGATTATGATCCAAGTGGCAAATATTAGAATGTATTTTTCTTAGTTTACCCTTCTGCGTCAGATATCATTGACAGCTTTGCTTTAATTGAAATTCATCGAGTTCCACAAGTTTTTTACCCATAATCATTGGACTACACAAGAATGGGTCTTTTATGGGAAAAATATAATAAATTCTAAACCATGTCAATCATTAATAAAGAATATTAAATTTTTAATTGAATATATTATATATGGAAGAGAAGACAAAGCAAAAACACAAAACATATCTACATAAACAACTATTTATCAATAAATACATCAATTTGTACTTACACGAGCAATGAATTTTCCTCATCGCGAAAAGTATAAACCGTAAATTTATTGTATGTACATAACCATAAGTAATGGATTGATATAACAGTGTTAAATTCAAATATGACTTATTCAATTAAAATACAGTTGAGACTAATTCCATAAATTATCGAAAAAAATGGTTTTAGTGAGTGTTACACTTTTTACGAGCTTAAAATTTATTTTTTTCTTTATTGATTTAATTATTTATACAATGTAATTTGATTCCATCTATTAATTTATAATATTCACAATTGCTTGCAAAAATGAAAACATAGAATTTTTAGTAGTTGCAAATTACAGTCCCCACTTTCAAGGTACAAAATTGTTCAACCTGTTGATCTTAAAAAAATTATATATAAACTAATGAATGGCACTGGATAAGATTTAAAAATTTTTAATGCTGAATATTATAAATTCATAGAACTAACCTGTATCAATAATTAAATTAACGCCTGTCCACTCTACCACTGATGCATTAGTAGTTAGTCGGCTTTTTAATGGTCTTGATTGATTGACATATGACACTTACTCCATTCCTTAAGCACAATTATGCATCACGTTAATGAGAGAGAGATTATTTTGTAAAATCAACAATTAAAAGATCAAACTCTTAAGTCACTCGTTTTGTGTCATGTTTTTTTTTTATTCAGTTAGGAGACCAGTACCATGAATTTTAAGTAAACTGATTAATTTGAGATAACTCTCAAGGGTTTTTTGAAATTTAGAAATTATACAAACAAAATCTATAGTTCCGGTCTCCTAATCGAATATATAGATAGATATTCATTGGGTTGGCTGTGCGCCTGAATCACTGCGACCTTTACAGATCTAGTATGGTATGACCACCCGGGAATGGCCCGTTTCGGCGACAGATACTTTGGCAAAGTGAGAGAGAAAAAAAATAGTTGTTAATGTATGATAGTCTGAAATTTTCTTTAACAAAAAATGTAGAGTCAGGAGAACAATTTTCGACATTTTAATTTTAGAAGATGTTTATTTACTAATTTTATGCAAAAACCATTATTTTAATATTAAGAAATTTTTGATTAAACAAATACAAATGACTTTCATTCTATAATCTGCAATATAGGATTATTAGTTTTAATAGGTAGGTCAAATGAATTGGGCATGGACCATCCAACGATATGGAAGTTCATTGATGCCCTAAAGAAAATTCAAGCCGGACATGATGTTTTCCTTGAACGGCTGATTGCTGGAAACGAACCTCCAAGCAAGTTAAAGAAATATATTCAGGCAGACCAACGAATTGAAAGTCTAGTGTTAGACTACGAAAATAGAAACCTAAATAATTTTTTAAGGGGCATCGCCTATAATTTTGAAATGCGGCAAAATTAAGTAGTTTTTAAAACTTGTACATATTGTATATAGATATATTTTTTTGAATATAGAGTCTCAATAAACTTGAAAATTTGTTTTTTTTAAACCTTAAATCCATAAAGAAATCCATAAAGTTGGAAAAAATAACATTTAATATATTTTTTTTAGTGGTATAGATATAAATCAAGAGCCTTTTAAATTTCTAAAAAAGTAACGTAGGTATAATCTGGCGCCAAAACAGCCGACGCCGAATCGGCCGGCGCCGAACCGGCCGAAGCCGAATAGTACTAGACCCTGACCACCCATCATCTCTAGAATAAGATTAGAGCACCTCGCCTAGCCCTGCCCTCTTAATAAGACTTAATAGCCTTGACCGCGTCCTTGCAAGGCCTTCACATTGTCCTAGGACATGAAATGTGGATTCTTCCTTCTCTTGGCAGTATCGACAGAGGTCTTCATGTGCTAAGTTCAGCTGACTCATGTGTCAGTCAACAATGTTCTGTCAAGAGAATGACAATTATTCTGACATCGTTTCGCCTTTGTGATAGCAGCTCTGCAGTAATTATCGCCGAGTGCCCCTTTATGAAGACTCTGGCTTGTAGCTTGCCCGGTGATTTTTCTCACCACTCCTGTGCCTTCTCTAGCCTCCATTTCTCAATGGCTGCCATTCTGAAGGTGTCAGCAACTTCGCCGAATGGTTCCGGGTCAATCATTGAGATATTAGCTCCTGCTTGGGCCAATTCATCTGCTTTCTCTTTGCCCCAAAACCCTAAGTGTCCTGGTATCCATGCCAGTGTCTGAGAATTTCGACTTGCGGCATGTGTCAGGGCCCTAACGTAGTCCTACACCAGCTGTGAGCTTATTTGTGCCGAGACCTACTACACGCTTAGAGCTGCTTGACTGTGCGAGTATATGACTACAGTTTTACCCGTTATACCCTCCATTGCACAGTGTTGTATGGCCATTACTTCAGCCTGAAACACTGTAGCATACGCACCTAGACATAGTTGGACTTGTATGCAGTGTCTTCTACTATATATACCCGACCCTGTGCCTTTCTCAGTCTTTAAGCAATCGGTGTACCAAATTGACTCTGCTTGAATTGGGGGGCCATTGTCCATGAGTGCCTTTCCAGTAATTCTACTCGAAAGTTTCTCGCAAAGTTATACTTGGGGACTATGCTGTCCTGAGGCATACTTATTATTTGATCCGCCTTAACCCTAGCATATAGCTCTGCTTGATTTTTAACTTTAATTAATAAAGTATTTGGGGCCTGTATATAAATAAACCGAATAAAAATACAAAGGAACTTAGAGTTTGATGTTTTAATTGTCGATTTGACAAATAATCTTTCTCTCATTAAAATCACTCATAGATGTCCTTAAGGGGGAATGAGTCAGTGACATATATGACAGGAGTAAAATCAAGTCCAATTAAAAGCCGACCAATTAATGTATCTGTGGCTAAAGTTGTTAGAGACGTTACCGGCTATAGGTAAAGATTGCAGTTTCGAGTCCTGTCTGATGTGACTTTTTTTAGATTTAGTTTATATAAGTTCTAAATTTCAAAAAGTCTCATGAAAGATATCTTAAAATAACTCACTAACAATAACCGTATGTAAAATAAAAAATAAAATAGAAAAAATGAGCATTTCCCACATTATGTTCATCAAACAAATCAATGACTAAAGAAATGAAACTGCTTATATACTGGTCTAATGTAAAAAAAAGACAGTTACCGACGAGTGCCCATGCTAGGAAACAAGAAATCGAAGAGAAACAAGTTTTGCTAAAATAAAACGAATTGGCCATAACTGCGTTGTTGTTTGCAGCATTGCCTTAGTGAGAAGGAAATCATCTGACTACTTTCGATACCGTTACTTTAGTGAAACGACTATGGTCACGTTTTTTTGATATAAAACCAGTTTATCACTTTTTAGAGATGCGGTTTAAAAGAAAACTGGTAATGGTATCAAACTAGAATTCCCTACAACAATTGAATGGGGCATTATTGGAACTTTAAGTATTAACTCAACATCAACTTAAGTTTTAAAGCGATGGGAATATATACAACAAATAAATAGAGAAATATGCGCATATTTATGTATGAATTATATATATTTCTGAAAATACCTTATGTAATGAATATGTGATTATTTTTTCAGTTATTAGGTAATAAAAATATAGGTATATTTTTCTGTTTTTTATAACACTATCCACAAATTGGAATTGAAAAATCGTTAATAACTAAAAAATAAGAATTATGTGAGTAAAAGTTGGTTAAAGGAAGAGAGGAAGATCGAAGTTGAGATGGATGGATAAAATAGAGAGAGGTGCTAACGTCGGGCTTGGGAGAAAAGAAGAAGAACCTGAACAAATAATGTTGGTTACTCAACACTATTATCTCTGACTCAACATCAGTGCTTACTTCTTAGTCTTCATTTTACTTCAGAATTATCAGCTTTTTTAACAGTAGGTATATTTAGGATATACTTGCAGGGCTTTTTTTGCCACAGGCAAGTCATAAATCTCTGAGGGACTTTTGATCCATTAATATTCTCCGAATGTGTTTTAAAATTGACAGTACGGACCTGTTAATAACTATTTTAACTTTCATAAACTAATATTGTTCATAAATATGCAGAAAGTTATTTAAATTAAATTTTTTGCGGCAACTTAAGAATGAGATTATTTTATCTTCATTAGTATACGTATTCCGTCAGTTTGATACATAAATTATGGTAGCTGATTATCAGATTTTTTTAATTAATCTTAGTATTATTTATGTGAACTAGATTTCACTATTAGCAGAAATGTTAATTTAATGTCATTTCAAATGGTATTGTTTCCAGATCGTTTTTGGACTTTTGAATTATGAATAAAGGAAAGTTTAAGTTTTAAATTATATGCTGTTTTATATACAGGCTAAAAAATACTTACTTTACATCCTTCACAGGAAGTTACCCCGTAGTGGTAGCCAGATGCTTTATCTCCACACACCTTGCAAGGTACGAATGACTTAGTAGTAGATGAACTATTGGAATCCGCCGCGACGTAATGTTGTTCTGAAAATAAATACATGCATTGTAATATACATTCCTTATGATTATGTTTATTGGATGTATGTCAAAGAGAGTTCTTTGTATTCTATTTGTTTTAGTTTCTTAGCAGTTTATTATCAGTTATTTCATTAAGATTGTACAAACATATTATCTTACTATTTGCTTGAAGGAATATATATATAATTTTGTTTGATAAGGAGAAAGATCCTACTTATATATTTTCTTATAAAGGAGTTATAAGCTCATTTTACTGGAGCAGTAGTAACAACGAAATGACTGATCACGATGGATCTGTACACAGACCATCAATATGATGAAAGAGCCTAGCGGGGAAAATATTCACCGATAAAAAAATTAAATGGGCTACCTATTACCAGCTTTAAGCCCTAATCTTTTGGATTACAACAGGGCATTGATCTTCTAATCTCTCACCTAACAAGAATATTCAAGATAAGATTGGATAAAGGTAAAGCTCTGCTTTATTCGGCAAACGTCTTCCGAAAGAACCAATATCATATGGATCTATAAGCCTCACGTCTTTTCTACTAAAACAAACGTTTATTGATTCATTACTTCTAGAAAGTGTCAATAGCTCCTAAGAAAAACTGGATAGATACCATCATCACCATCAGGTTAAACGCGACGGAATGTAGTTTACTTTTTGTTTATAAGCTACGTATGTAGTTATTTGATATTCGCTTGAACCACGATGATACGGTTACTTTTCCGCATTATTGTATACTTATTATACCGGCCTATCAGGATTGTAAATAAGATACCTATGTTTACTTTGTATGTGTCTAACACTAACGGGTACATAACTAATTGTAAGTGACAGCCACCACTCCCTGTTCAACGCCATTACAGCTACTGAGCATAGGGTAAAGATTAATTTTATTGGAAGGTTTCCTAGATAACATTCTGCTTTAGGAAAACGTCAACTATGATCCACTAATTTATAAAATGTCTGAGAGAAAACAAACAGTCTCCAAGGTTAGTAACGTGACATTGTATTATGTAACATGTAACTATTATATTCTTTATTCACGAGCGATCTAGTTTTTTTTAAAAGGTATTTAAAGTGAAGTTTAAAACATGAGTTGCATACCATATTTTTTCTATGACTTTTGCCCTTTTATTTGAATAGTAGGTAGTGGAGAGGGTGGCAAGATGGGGTACTTAAGGTTTAAAGTTCAATAAAACCAAAGTTTATACAGGGTGTCCCAGAATTAAGTACGGAAACTTCGTATACGTATTCCTTGATGACAAATAAGTAGGGTCTTTCCCATAAAAAAAATTTTTTTAGAGACTCCTGTCAGAGTTATAACCCTTTAAAGAGGGGTGGTAAAATGTGCGCTACTTGATCGCGATACACGATACGCAATTGACATGGTCCTACTTTTTATTTTTTTACTCCAAACCGAAACGATTTCGCAAAAAACGACAAGGAACAAAAAAGTTTCTAAATAATCAAAACTTCCTAAAATAATTTTTTGTTATTGCAAATATTAATTGCTAAGAAAGTTACAAAAAAATATTAAGAGGGGTTCCTTGATTTGCACCCTTAGAATGGGGTAGGGCAGGTGAAAAGTGGCAGGAGAAATGCGTCTTTATAAAAATGATGTTCACCCAAATTTTTAATTTTTTATCTTGGACCAATCAGAAGATATTAAATTAAAACCGTATTTTACCGCCCCTCTTTAAAGGGTTATAAGTCTGACAGGAGTCTCTAAAAAAATTTTTTTTATAGGAAAGACCCTACTTATTTGTCATCAAGGAATACGTATACGAAGTTTCCGTACTTAATTCTGGGACACCCTGTATATTAACTTTGTAAATATTTTAACATAAACTTACATTTATTAAACTCTCAATATTTGATAACATAAGGAACATTTAGTTATATATTTTAGAAAAAAAAGTAAAGAAAGGCGTTTTGTCCCTTGTTCAATTTTGCTGGTAAGATGAGGTACCCCTGGGGGTAAGATGCGGTGGTAAGTATTAAAGAAAAAAAATTATGATCTAATTGGGCTGAAAGAAATTGCAGATGTGAATGGCTTAATCATCCTCATCGGTGACTCCTGCACAGCAGTTATGGGCTCATTTCCCACAATTTATGCACGCTATCTATTCTTCGATAGAAGAGCAATACAACTAACTCTTACAATAGATAGATGGCGTGTTTTTCTCTTTTCCACTCTTATTTTCAGATGATGACACTCTTGGTCGTTTTGTTGTTTTGCACTTAAGTATTTCGATTTTTTTATTTAAGATTTTTCACAGGTTTCTTCTGCTTTTTTAATTCATCTTTTCTTTTTTTGTTCATCATATTTTTTCTTCTGGACAGCAACCTCTAATTCTTGTTTATAGGGAAAAGGCGTGATAATTGCTGTTTTGTCTGTGCATTCCTGCCCAATAGATTTTTTGGCTGTATGCATCCTTATCAATCTTATCAAGGTGGCAAGACGGGCTAGTCATTACCACATCTTGTCCCACCATGATATTTGCTAACGAAAAAAAAAAACTGTTTGCTATCTTAGTAGGTAAGCTATACTGTTTTTCAAGTGCTGCCCCCAAACTATGAGAAATGCAAACTAACAATCTATCATATTAAAGAGTGAAAAAATACCGTTAGTTTGTAGCAATATAAACTGCGCTTCTAGGTGTAGAAAAATATTATTAGATACCTTGCTTAAGTAGCAGTAGAAAAAAAATGGAATTTAAATTGTACTTCCATCTAGCTTACCTTAATTACAACCTTATTTCTTTATTTCAAAAAATTTTATATATCATTTGTTTACCTCTGGTTCTGTCTATACTTTTCTTGGTCTTTCCAGACATTCAAGTATTAAATACTGGGAAGGTTTCAATACCGTTTGAGTTGAAAGATGCAGATTATTTCCCGACTCTGTTATATCATATGTTTATGTTTGCTTTCTTATTTCATTTATAGTAATTTGCTTTTCTGTTCCTCTTAAGTGAATCAAGGTAGATTTTTTGCCTTCTTGCATTATAATTTTCGTCATAAACTTTATCTCGTCTTATTTCTCTTTCAATCGTTTGGTTTAATCCTCTGTTCAATATTCAGCATTTTTTAAAGGTAGAAGTATTATTTATTTTTTCCTTGTGTTAGGAATAGTCAGTGTTTTTCATTATTAAAACACGTTTCATGTTCTGTCTTCTTTACTGATATGGTTTGTCAAAAAAATATTTATGTATTTCAAAGTGAGCATGATTTAGAAAGTTTCCTGTAATAGAATACAGAGATCTTTTGTATCTATATGTATTAAAATTCGTCATGGTCTCCATTTAAAAGTAATCTACGGCTTTAGATACGAATAAAATAAATCGCTGCAGGCATTTGATGTTCAATACACAAATTTAATAACGATACCAAAAAAATATGGATATACATTCCAATCATTATAATAAAACGCATCGTTATCCAAATCAGGTACGATAATAATCGTAGTCGAAAGTTCCGTTACCATCTATTATATGTAAAAAAAACTATCGCAAATTAATGTGTGGGAATGAATCTTCTTGCGTTTATGCGACTTGGCAAAAAGTTACATTATTATGCCAAAACACGATTGACAACGATTAGCGATTTCAACGGTACTTAATTTTCAGACGAGACGTGTACTCGTATAAATTTAATTCAATCAATTATGTAAGTAGGAACAGTTAAAGGCAATATAATCACTAAGAAATAAAACATTTGGAATTACTGTGAAAATATATTTCCAAATAACTGCATACCAGTCTTATTGGACTTTAAGTCATTATCTAAATTTTTTGTCATAAGTGTGAAATTCTCTTTAAATCTAGGTATTTTTAAAGTAAAACTTCTTAACGCACTTTGGGAGTAAGTTGCTGAATGTGTGACAAGAGCGTTACGAAAAGTGTGATCTAAAAACATATGTATCTTATTTCTCATACCATAGATACAAAAGATAACAATCAGTTATCATCAAGATAATGCACGTGTTCACATACGTTTGTTCACAGTGGCTAAATTGAACGAATTAAAGTACGAACACCCACCGTATTCACCAGATTTGGTTCCCTCCGACTATTAACTCTTTAGAAACTTGACACAATTCCTTCGTGGAAAGCGTTTTTCGTCGAATGAAGTAGCTATTGCAGCCGTGGAACAATATTTTGCAGGTCTTACGGAAAATCATTAAAGAGATATATGGTATAAAGTCACTGGATGATCATTGGAATAAGTGTGTTCAAGCTCAATGAGATTAGGTATATTGAATAAAAAGCCAATTTCATTAGAAAATACACATTCTTTCATTTTGCTTTTAAAAGTTTTCATGAAAGTGGCCTTGTTATATTAAGGCTTTCGTTTTAAAACAGTCTCGTAAATTATTGTATTTTTAGAATGTCGAAATATTCCTTTGTTCACTTTATACAATATTTTGATCTACTTCAATAATAAGTATTAGGGGAAGTCCATAATATATGTATTCATTATATTTGTTCTTTTCAGATATTAAGTTTAACAGTTAGGATTATCGCCTTATTCAAAGCATGAAACAAGTCGTTAAAAGCCTATTACTTAATTATAGATACAAAGGATTAATTAAAATAATAAAATCACAAAATTTTTAAAAATAATATGTGCATAGATAAAATCATAAATAAAAAAAAATTAAAAGAGTAATATGAATAAATTGAGGCACTTCAATAAGTGGTATTGTTTAAAGTAGTATAGTGCCAAAACCCGGCTTTTTTTTTTCAATTTATTCTAGGAAAACATATACATGTATATATTATACATATGTAAATATATACGCACTATATAATTATGAAAGATTAACTGCCGCGAAGAAACACTACTTATGACAAGAATATAATTAATAAGTAGGAGTTTTGATATTAGGAGTTTTGAAAAAAATGAACGAAGATATATTTCATGGTATAGATTACTTTATTGTTTGAACCACAAAATATTTTTTCTACGGTTATTATACAAATGTATCATTTTTTGACAGTAATCTCTAAAGAAATGGGGTACGTTGTTATATCTAATAAAGAAATATCTCATTTCTTTATCTGATAACACAAAGTGTTCATTTCTTTATTGTTTTGACTTAATCAAGTATCCTGTGACAATCATGTATTCATATATTTGACTAACATTACAGGTTGACAGTAATAAAGAAGTGACAGGTACAACAGATAGTTTTTAATACATTATTTAAATTAGATGGTTATTTAAGTAAAAATGTTAAGTAGTGATAAAAATGAATTAGAATTAACTCCTGCTGAAATAAGAGAAGCGGAAACGAAGCTTGTCAGAATTTCATTCCCGAAATTTCAAAACATAAGTACCAGAATGCATGTAAAAGTTTCGTGACCTGGCAAAAGAAAAAGGCAACAAATTCCGTTTCAGAAACTGTGCTTTTAGCTTATTTTTCTGAATTAACAAATAAATTTAAGGTATGATAACTGTAAATATTGTAAATAATAGTTAATTTTACTTAAATAATATAACTTATATCGTTATGTTTTGTTTTGTATTTGATTTATTTTTGAATTATTGTATTATTATGTGGTATAACCGTAGAAAAAGTATAGTGTTTGACTCGCAAGGAATAACTCATTTCCCACTCGTACGATTTGCAGCATTCGCCTGCGGCTCATGCTGCAAACATCGTACTCGTGGGAAATGAGTATCATTACTTGCTCGTAAAACAATATACTATTGTCGTTGTCGATTTAGAAATAAAAATATGGATGATTCAATCGGATTTAAGCGAATGACACCAGTCAACAAAAAAAAACTAATTTTGGGTCTGGTATTTAGCGAATATTTTCTGATTATATACATCGAAAAGTAAACAGGAACCCAAGTTTGCTTTTCTACTTTTTATCATGAAAACTAAATATATGGAATTTTCCCAGATTTTTTGCAGAGTCGTTGCATTTATGAGGCAAGGGAGAAGTGTGGAGAGACTTTGGGTGTGAAACGGAGAGTGGGAGAGTGTAACGGCAATTATTAGCTGATCATCAAATAAGACACTTTATGAAGCCTATGAAACTTACTTAAACTTGCCCGTGCGAAGTCTAAGGGTCTGTCGAGCCAATTCACTTCTCTATACTCATGACCTTAACGAAACGAGTTTCAAACATAGAGATATAAGATATAGAGCACGTGAGCCATAGGAACGCACACAAGTGAAAGCCAGCACGGAATAGAAAGAGAGAGACTCGCCTGTTGCGCATGTGATTAGACAAAGATAAACCGACGCACTAGTTGTCCTCTATCTTTTTATTTCGTGCTGGTCGTATCGGAACCGACGCACTAGTTGTCCTCTCTCTTTCTATTTCGTGCTGGTCATATCGGCTGGCTCCCGTGCTCTATATCTTATATCTCTATGGTTTCAAATCGGCCAACATAATGTCAAAAGTAAACCAATTGTGGAGTCTGATCGTGTTTTAATGTCTTTATTGTACAAAAAATTAGGTCTCGTGAAACAGTTTGTGAAAGCTCTTCCTTAAGACTCTGAAGCCTTTCAATTATTAAAATCTATTTTCCCAAAACTATCAGTGGCTAAAATTAAAGCTTTTATTTTCGTCGATCCTCATCCATGACTTGCTTGCAAACAAGAATGCTGAGAATTACAAAGAGCTTGTTTTCAATATGTTTGATAGCTTCAAAGTTATGGGTTGCAGAATGGATAAATTCAAAGATAACTTGGGTGGATATTCTGAAGAGCAAGGGGAACGCTCATTAGAGAAAATTTTAAATGACTAAAAATATTCATTTTTGAAGGATTTTTTATTATTCTTTTTTGTATTTTTCTGTTTATTTATGTCATTCCTTACAATTAATATCTAAGAAATAAATAATTTATTAATTTAGGCTTTTCATTCTTTTACCCACAAAAGAAAATTTTTTGAGAACAAAATATTTTTCTTTTCCTTAGTCAGGCATAAGTAGGTTATCAAAATGAGAGGTACAAACTCAAAAATCGTGTTGACCGGTGTAATTTATACCTAATTGAACCTAAGGCGAGACCGTAGGTTATGATCTTTGTTTCTGTTTGAATCCTGTAAAAATGTAGGTATAATTCAATTTTTATAAATAATGTTGTTTCTGGAGAATAAAAATCCGAATAATTTTTTCTCCTGTTGAAACCTTCTACTACCAAATCATTTTTGTTTAACCCAGAGCCAAGATCAGATAATACACTTGAAGCTTGAGCTCATAATCTAGCATCAACTGAATAATTTAGTTTAATTGATCAGAGACTCCGATACTAACTACACTTATTTTATCACTACAAAGAATATTTCTAGGAATTCAATGATGTAAATATTAATTATTTTCAATTACAGTATAATAAGTAGATATTTTATAACTTTGTTTCTTATGAATATTACATACATTTTACAGTTTCCCAAGAATAATTTTCTTTGTAGATAAACAAAGTGCTTTCTAATTTAACGATTTTAGTCTCTCATAAAATATCCAATTGAAAAGAAAACGTAATGCATAAGATAATTATACTGCAAGTAATGTCATTGCCCTACCAGGAATAAAGTCGTAAACGTAATAGTAGTATCTACCTAGTTGTTTTTACAACACTTTTTATATGTTGATATGAAAAGAAGGAAGTACATACAGACTGATGGAAAGAATAGTATCTACTTCAAGTATGCAAGGAATATCCGGCATACACTTGATTTTTCACTAAGCAGATATGTAAATTTTCCTCTACAGATAATTTTTTTACAAGTAAGAAAACATCTATACAAGCTAATTTAATTTGGTTTATTATTTATTCAAATAGATACTATAAACTAATGTATGTTGGACTAGCTTTTACTGCGACTTCGTGCGCGATTGAAAAAGTATGATATACATGCAGGAAATCAACTTTTAAACGAAGTGGTTGAGATACGACCGTTTGCAGAAGCCCGCTCGTGCGTTTTGCACATACACACGGGCAGCATTTCTGTAATGTTAACATACCTAATAGTACTCTAAATTACTCCTAATTAAATCAGCTATTTGTCAGTGATGTGTCCCGTTAAAATCGATCCATCCGTTCCAGAGATTAGCCGGAACAAACAGAGACAAAAATTTAAAAAAATATTATTCTGGTATTATGTACCGTGTATACAGATGCATTTTGCAAAAAGCGGTTATTTTAATATTATATAATCCAATTTATTTGTATAGATGGGTTATGTTATATCATGCACCTAAACATAATTAAGGGTGTGACAACGGTCGAAAATTTGTTGCATAAGAGGCTTCCAAAAACTAAGTCAATATAAAATTACATTTCCCTAATAGCTACCTTGTTTGTGTCAATAAAATAATTTATGTCTATGTCATGTTACAAATTTTAAAAATTTGTGTTGGTAGCAACTACAAAATCATTCCAACCATCTGCATTACTATACCGAAAATTTTAGGCAAAATGAGTAGCCATATTGATGACTATGAAACAAAAACAGTTCCTGGTTTCAAGCTCTAGCCCTGTCGTCTTAATGAGACCTAATGCCTTGACAGAGGCGTCTCCACGTAATACGAGTTACCGCGTCCTTGCAAGGCCTTCACATTGGCATAAGACATGAAATGCTGTTTCCTCCTTCCTCTTGGCAGTATCGACAGAGGTCTTCATCTGCTAAGTTTAGCTGACTCATGTGTTTTCAGAGTCGACAATGTCCTGTTAAGAGATTAACAATCATTCTGACATCGTTTCGCCTTTGTGATAGCAGCACTGCAGTAAAATTTGCCAAGTTTTCTTTTATAAAGACTAGCTTGTGGTTTGCCCGGTAATTTTTCCACCACTCATGGGCCTTCTCTAACCTACATTTCTTAAAGCTGCTTTTCTGAACGTGTCAGCAATCCCACCGAATGATTCCGGGACAAATTTTATAGGTGTAGAGAGTAAAGTCATTAAAGAATTATTTTTAACACATTATACTCAGTTAAATTTTTTTGAAAGAACCTTTAAGCAAAAAATTAATATAAAAAGAAAAGAAATAATTAAAGTAAAAATAAATTGTGAAACAAAATAAAGGCTGGTAAATAAGCGGAATACAATTTTTTTAAGTGAAGAAAACAATAAATAAAAAAAAAAAAACTTTTGAATGTCGTCTAAAAAAAATTTTAGCGAAGAAATTTCAGGATCTTTTTTTATCATCTTACTGGATATCTATCAGATTTTTTGGTACATAAACAATTATCCGTAGCTCTCGGACTAATTCGAGACAAATGCACTGAAAGAATCGGTCAACAACAGTATCGTCGTCCACGCAACCGATTGCATAATCCAGTGATTATGGACTACGGAGCCAGAGCGCCGCCACGCTGAAATCGCTCCTGAACTTGACCTTAAATTCTGCTGGAGGCTCAGTCCAAGATCGTTTTATACATTATGCTTTGGTTAGTTCCGTGGCCTCTTCTAATTTATTTCAAGTTCACTACATGTCTGACAAATTATACACGAAAACAATCTCACTGAACTATATTAATTATTTGTAACACATTTATATTTACTAATGGTCGCTCAGTGGTCGAATTTCGACCAAAATTTATTTGAAGTTTAATTTTCAATTTTCTATTGTTGAAGACTGTTCCTCTGTAATTAGAGATTTAGAAGTTTTTGAAATTTAGAAATTAAACAAACAAGAAATTATTAAACTGACATTAAGGAGAAATTGAAAAAATGTCACATCCAGTGGGACTCGAACCCACCATCCCTGCCTTATACGCAGGCACGCTTTAACCACTTAAGCTATTGGATGATCAAGTGGTTAGGAAGCGAAACGTTATAATGAATTCAAATCCCATCAGATATGACATTCACTCACTTCCTCCTTACGCACATGTTACATGACGTTAATGAGAGAGAAGTTTTGTCAAATCGACAATTGATACATCAAACTCTAGTCACTTTATTTGTGCCCTGTCTTATATTTTTATTCGGTTAGGAGACCGGAACCATTGATTTTTAGTAAACTAATGGTTCCGGTCTCCTAACCGAATAAAAATATAAGACAGGGCACAAATAAAGTGACTAGAGTTTGATGTATCAATTGTCGATTTGACAAAACTTCTCTCTCATTAACGTCATGTAACATGTGCTTAAGGAGGTAGTGAGTGAATGTCATATCTGATGGGATTTGAATTCATTATAACGTTTCGCTTCCTAACCACTTGATCATCCAATAGCTTAAGTGATTAAAGCGTGCCTGCGTATAAGACAGTGATGGTGGGTTCGAGTCCCACTGGATGTGACATTTTTTCAATTTCTCCTTAATGTCAGTTTAATAATTTCTTGTTTGTTTAATTTCTAAATTTCAAAAATACGTTGAGAGTTATCTCAAAAATAATAGTTTACTAAAAATTTAGAAGTTCTCCCAAATTATGCATATGCGTAAATCTGTTAAAAACAGGTAGCTTAATAGTAGTCTAAGTAGGTATTTCGGTAGGTCTGGGGTACATTCTAACCCGACAATTCCAGATACGTATATTTTTTACGACGATGGATTAGATTGTTATTGATGAAAAACGGTATACAAATAAACATGTATAGGCAATTTTTTAAATGACGATGATGGTGATAATACTGACTCTCCAACTATATGACAGTGACCGAAAATATGTGAAAACCATATTCCAAAGATTACGAAGATTGATGAACCAGGGCCTTCAATGGGGAACATTCGAGAAATCAGCAATCAAAGAAAGTAGTGATGATAAAGATAATTAAAGTTTTCAAGAATCATCAAGGTACGTTTAGGCAAAAATAGATTTAAATGGTCAAAAAATTCACCAACAACAGGTAGAACACAAAGTCATATCCTTGTAATACATCTTCCAGGTTAACAATCAGCTGCAGAAGAATGTACCTTTTAATTGATGATAACAAAAACACAATTAAAAAAATTAGCGATCTGTGATGTTCATATGGTGGTGCATCCTCTTTTGTTGAGCATACGGACTTCTTAGACATAAAATCACTCTTTGGACTCTTATAACTTACGTCTGTCGTTAAATCGAATCATCAGGATGCTGAAGAAGGGCTATTTGCAAGTGACGGCCGGGACGCGATATATTTCGTGCTACGAGGTTACTGAAACGATTTTTATTTCTGTTAGATGCCTTACAGCTTGACAGCGTGGCTACATGGAATGAGAAACTTAATGACAAATTACGTTATATCAATAAAATTTTTAATAAGTTTATAGAAAACTGTAGAAGGCGTTATATACCGGTGTCATTGACTGTTTAACTATCGATGAGATGCTTGTTGATTTTCGAGGTCGTTGTTCGTTTTGCGTTTACATCAAGGGTAAACCTAACAAATATGGTCTAAAAGTGATGTATCTCTATGATTCCAAGACTCATTATTTCTTAAATGCCTTTAATTATGCAGGTAAAATAAAAGGAAAGTACCTAATCTTCAGAAGCTTTCTGTTCCGACATTATCTCTTATAGAAATAGTAAAGAAAACTAAAAGAAACGTAACTGGAGATTGAAATGGTAAGAAAACTGGAAGAAACGTAACTGAAGATAACTGGTTTACCTCAATTGAAAAAGATACATTTTATTCGTCTAAATTTGTTTTCACTTGATCATAAACAATTGTTTTCGTTTGTAAAGAATTAAGATAGGTATATAATACTACTTCTGTTCTATATGCATCATGATGACAAGATAGATGACACTCTAAAAAACCTGATATTATGCTCTTTTATAGTTCCGCTAAATCAGCGGTATATAGTATGGTTTAGAAATGCTCTACATATAATATTTATACCCTGGTTTATTTTCAAACTGGTACTAACAGAGACATGACACGAAGATAATTTGTGATTACTTTGGGAATCCAAACCAGGCTTCCCAGAGAAATTTCGTTGATAAGTACTTAAACTTATTGAATTGGTTACACCGAAGAACCAAAATTGACCACACAGTATAAACAAAAGCCTTCTTGAAAACGGCGCCAATGTCAATCTTAATCTTAGCAAATTCTGCTTGTGCTTTATTTAGCAGGTGATTAATCTCAATTAAGTCAATCAAAAATGGTGTCCAAATCCAATATAATTTTTGAAATCTAATATAATTTGATATAAAATATTGGTAAAACTGGGTTTCTAAGGATTCCAAGTGATTTATAATAATTTATAATTAATTTTTAAATTTTTATTACAAAATGTCGTTACCGGTAAACTTTTCCAAATAATGTCATAATCATTTTCCTAAAACATTCAATGTTAACATTTTAGTTAGCTTCTATATTAATATAGTATACAACAAATATCTTTCTTACCATCATCTACATATTCGAATTCTTAGTTCCACATCGACCTACCTCATAGGAATAGAATTTTATACAGATTTTTTTTTACTAAGAGTAAAACGATGGTAGGTGTATCAAAACCTATTATTTGTAAATGAGGACGAATATAGAGTTTGCCATTATTATATAATTTAGTGAAGCGGATTATAAAAACACTATTTCAAGGATAACAAGTCATTGACTCGTATATGGCATATGGATATTGTTAGATCGTCTAGTTTATAATATCCTTGATTAAAATTATATAAAAATCTTCAAGGGCGTGTATAAAAACAACTATAGGAAATTGATTTTTTAATCTGGTACATTATAAGAGAGTTATAAACTGCACTGATTAAAAAAAACGTGTGCGTCTCAGGACTCGCGGCAGAAGTGATAACTTTTGAAAATTCTGAAAAAAATTTTATCACTATAATTTTCAGTAATTACGATACAAACATTTTTTACTATGACAGTTCAAAATTTCTAATCAGTCACGTAGTAATTCACAATACAACAACCCTTTACGTGGAACGGCAGGATTGCTATTTAATATACTTAAAACTTAAATTCTTATCCATATTATCAATAATAACATTAATAACACACTTTATAATCAATTTTTATAAGATTTATCACAAATGAAACCCCCAAAACACGTCTTTTTATGCTAAAATTAGGCTAATCAGACTGTCATTTCTTCTTAGACAACCTGTTATTTGAATAAATAAGTAAATAAATAAAAAAAAGGTAAAAGTTAAGAGATATATACAAAAAAGTTTGCATCGGCCGGGAATCGAAACTGGCCGCCCGCGTGGCAGGCGAGCATTCTACCAATGGACCACCGAACCACTTACGTACCTATAATAACTTCCAGAATGTATTTGATGCACGTCTCATTTGACGGGTTATTCGTTAATGTTTTAACTATTCCATTTTTTTCAGTTCAGTTCAGTTTAGTTCCAAAAAGTAATGAATTGTATTTAGTGACAGATTAATACCGTATAACACGGTAAATTCAAATATACTTAAAACTTACATTGGGAAAGAATAGAGAGAGAGAGAGAGAGAGAAATGATGATATTATTATGTTTCACTGCGCCTGCGTGTAACAACGATAAACAACGCGTTATGATAAACGCTTTTTTCAACGCGTTACGCTAAAAATGAGTTACCCTCCGATAAGAAGTTATCACTTCAAAAAGTTGCAACAAAAAACGTCGAGCAATAAATTCTAAACACGTTTTTTAAGATAATCTATCAAAAACATAAAAGCTTTACCTATCTACATCTTAATCAAATTAAATATATTGATTAGGTAAATTCGAAAATTTATTATCTGAATTAATAAATTTGATGTGGTCACATTGTGAGGTAAAATGTTTTTGTGTACGAGGGCACCCCTAACTTTCTGTCTTTAAATATACTTAAAAAAATTAGCTCAAATTGATTCATAAATTTTTAAAGTAAAACAACTATAGGGAAGTCTAAAAATGAATACTTAGTAAAACTCATGGAATATACCATAACAAGATTTTTATTTGATTTAAAATAAGTAAGAAATGAAATTCCTTGTTTACTATATACAATAATTTGTAAATAAAAAGTATTTTCATGGTTTAAAATATACGAACATACTAAAAGCTAAAGCGAGTCAAATAATTAAGTTTTACATTTCACAATAAGAAATACATAACGAGATAAACAAATGGAAAAATCCTGAAAGCTCTACATTTTATATGGTTATATTTAGAAAGACACTATTATTCTGGGAAGTAGGTCTTTCTTCAATTTAATAGCACATAAAACAAAAAGTTATTAAAGACAAAATTTCTCTATAAAATCAACTCATTTTAAGTAATTTATGTTTTATTTAGCAATTATTTATTTACGAGACTGCTAAAATATTATGCAATTTATAAATTACCTGAATATATTATAATTTTCTAAAACTGATATTGACTGAGTGTTTTTACATATTTTATAATTACACCATTTCCAGTATAATTTCATAGCACAAAATAATTGTTTCTTAAATTATATATCTTATATATAGAAAATCGCTGTTTATTTTCTGTGAAATTCCCATTATTTAATGATTATATATCAAATCCGCAGTACTTACGGCGTTTCTTTATGGTACATATTAAAAAATCATTAAAGATTGCATTAATTGTAAATGCACTTAATGACACCTCTTAAACAGACTTACAAATAAGTCGATTGATGATGAATATAAGTTGCGTAAACAAAGTAATAGCGAATTGTAAAACTTTTTTCATTTTCTAACACTATTTAAAAAAAACAATTATATTAAAAGATACTTACAGAATTGCTGTAAAAACAGTAAAGAACTACCGCTTTTTAACAAAAAGATGTATAGAACTACAAGAATGTATGTGGTGTTAGGGGTAACAGATACACCTGCGACCTATAAGATCTATTGTGTCCCCCTTTTCTTGCTATAATTCTGATGATTCCTCAGACTTATAGCAGCTCTTCTAGTCCTATTTTCCTTAGAAAGTTTAGGATATCATTGGGTTTTAAATTAGATAGTTCTTCCCTTTCTATTTCGTATGACCCTAGGTATTTGACCCTAGAAGTACTTAATGCCATGCATTCTGAAAGTATGTGTATTGAGGTTTCATCCTCTACCTCACAGAATCTACAGTTTGCTTCATCTACTAATCCTAGTTTTTTCATGTGTCCTCTTAATCGACAGTGACCGGTTAGTATTCCTGTTATAATTCGGGAGTTTTTCTTACTCAGGTTAAGACAGCTGTGAGATCTCTTCTGGTTATAGTTTCCCAGGAGCGTCTTCGATTGTCTTAGTCCTTCTAGATCATTCCAGTACTTGGATTTTTCGCTATCCATTTTTTTCCTTAGTTTTTCTAAGATTGTACTACTGCTACACCATAAGGGCTTTTGTAGCTTTGTGTATTATTTCGTTTTCGTGTTTGTTCCAGAGTAACTTATTAGAATGACGATGGAAGCAAAGCTTTCTATGTTATCTTGGACAGAAGAATAAGCCGGAAAATATATTTTTTAACAACATTTTTTGGATGACAAAATTCATTAAATAATTAAAATAAAACAGTAACAATAAATTTTTAAATAAATACCAGCATAAGACTATATTTTAAATAAAATAATAATGTATTGTAAAATACAAAAATTAGTGTATAAAATAAAAACGTACTGGTATATTTCAGTCTTCCGCTATACCATCTCCCTCTAGAAAGTCTAGAAAGTATCCGAAAAATAACAAAGCTCAATTGTAATTATTTAGTATATATTTTTAATACTTAAATTGGATAACTGAATCAATTCATGCAACTTTATTTCGTGGGGCTACTCGTTCAACTTCAGTCTTTATTAGTCCCCATATGTTTTCAATGGGACTAAGATCTGGTAAAGCTGCTGGCCATGGAATTGTTATTATTTGGTGTTCTTGTATCCAAGCTTAAGTATAGGCCGAAATATGGCATCTTGCATTATCCTGCTGAAAACATAACCCGTCGGAATATAAAACATGTACACTTTCAAGAAGAAAATCATTTAGAATGTTACAATACTTTTCACCATAAACTGTACCATTAACTATACAGGGAGGTGTAGCACCACGTTGAAATATTGCTCCCCATTGTTGTTTTGATAAGATTTTGAAGTTATTTACACCCAGTTGGAAACTTTCATCCGATATAAAGACATTATTAAAATTATCTTCTTGAACCTTTTATTCTTCATTCCTTTTGTAAAGATGTCATTGTAGGGATATTTTTTGGTTTTCTTAATATGTAGCGTTGCTTTTTTACTAGCATATGTTCATAATTTTACATTGCGTGGAATTCCAAAACTGTAAGCCAAGCAATTTGCGAAACCCTATACGAATATTGTGGCGTTTAAACTGTTTCCTTCAGTCTTACGTGGTCTTCCTGAAACTGGTCTATGTCTCATATCTACGTCATTTTTTCCTCTTTATTGTCTCATATACTGCACTTTTTCCGAGTTCAGTAAAACCTTTCCAATACAAATATTCTACCTGTTTTCTTTTTTCCAGTTGCGACATTATTTGATAAATTGTAAACCTGCTATTGCCTATTAACATAAGATACTTGATGCATTTCTTTGGCCTTAAAATGTTACAAACAAGAAATATATTAAAATTATGAAAAATAATGAATTACGGATACTTTCTAGGTGTACAATATATGCTTGCTATATTTTGATATTGATTTTCCTCGGGGGTGCACTCTTTCGGGTATTTCCCGGGAGTGTGAATCGCCTTTAGGGAAATCAGTTGCTAGTATTAGGAGTTTTGAATTTAGTGTTTGGGATATAGTTTTTTTTTGTTAAAATGTGAGATGTCATGAATTAATTTAAAACATGTCAGATGAATATGAAATGTAATGGTAAATATATGAATTGAATTAAAATATTAAGAAATTTTGAATTTTAAAATGAAAATAAAACATTATAAGAAGAATTAATCAAAAGAACTAAATAAAACGTAGAGCAGGAGCAAATAGAAGAAGAAGCCAGAAAGAAGTAGGTAGCTAGTAGATAAGCATGAAGAAGGAGATAGCAAGTAGAGGAGCAGAAAGAAGACCAGCGATAGGAGCAAAAAAGAACATTGAATTTTTATTTGTATATTTTTATTTTATATTTTTTCCATCAGGCGCAGATTCAAAACCCTTGAGATTATATTCATTGGAAATTGTTCCAGGAGGAGTTATATATACACAAAGAGCTTATAAACACATAAGAGAGAGAGTGAGAGAGGGGATAAGTAACAAGGTTTTCTTCCGTAAGCAGACATTTTTTCTCGATTTACTTCTGTCGCCAAGTTAAAAAGCTTCGCTTCAAAAAGAGTTTATTTTATAACATCTTATGCCACTTAACATAAAGTTTTTGATAGTTGATAGTATTACTTCTGACTACATAACGTTTTCTATTTTTTGTCCTTTTGAATTTCGCTGCCATTTATAACTTTTTGTTAACTGACATTGAACTTTTTGAGTAAATTGCGTTTCGATATACTTAATAAACATTTTTCAAGTCATGCTATGTATGAGACAAACACCTATCGATTTTTTCTGTTTTGTTTTGTTCGGAACAACAATTAGGTACAAAAAACCTGTTCATACATATTTATTTCTTCCTCAATTTGCACATCATTTATTTTTGAATAAATAATTTGATGTTATAAAATTAAATTGAAACCCGTTATGTAAAGGACCATTATCGTTTTGTCGGGATTACTATAATAATGATTTAATGACAGGGCACGGCCAGTTCGAGAACGAAATAAATTCTTAAGCTCACAGAAATATTCCTGAATATTTAAAAATTATATTACATAGTTGCCGGATGTTCCGTAAGTTATCCTTTTTTATTTTTGTAAGTTGTGTTGTGCTTATAAAAGTTTTAAGTATGTAACGATTTAAACATTGTTATCATTTATTAAAGTTATACTTCTATTCGTGCACTCGGCGGAAAAGATTTGTGTAGAGTTAAAAGGGAAAAATCATCACATATGTAATGGTGTGAGTAAGAGAGAGACAGAATCATTTATAAGGTATAAAGTTTAGCATTTTATATTAATAATAATATTCAGTAATGAGTATTGTATTGTAGTCTAAAATACCGTCACATGGTTGTAGTATATTCTGCTCTATGCTTTTAAGGTTGTTGGCTACATTAACAGAGTTTTTAGGAATAGTCGAGGAAATAAAGCACTAAAACCTCAGAATTTTGTAACGTAAGATGGATCGGAATGCGTTTTTTTTGCATTGAATTCGTCAGAGTCTCAGGAAATTTGTGGCTATTTTTTATAATGTAAAAATCGGAAATTGCATTTCTGCATTCGAAAAGTGCATTCCGAAACTAGGTAAGTATTGCTGAAAATGGGTCGAATTTATATACTCGGGGTTTTTGGGGTTGCTGTACACGAATATCATGATGCTGAAAGTCTCCGCGGCACTTGGTGCCTACGGTATTTACCTCTTCTCCTAAGGTTTTATGTAAATTCTGTACGAAATCAGTGCACACTTGTTACTCGGCGGTTTTTTGAGTTGCTAAATACAATTATAATAATGGCGATGTTCTTCGAAACAACTGGTGCTTAATACGGACCTCGTCTCCAGGAATTTTATGCAAATTCGATACAAAAAGAGTGTACACTCGGTACTAGGAGGTTTTTGGGGTCACTAACCACGAATATCATATAATAATTTTGCTAAATCATTCGCATACAAATTTATGAATCCGGGCGCGTGCATAGAAGTATAACTTCTGCCGGCAGTCCCACTGACTGCCACTTTCGTTTTTTTTTTTGTTAAAGCTGTCAATAAATTTAAAATCTATTATCAATTTCGAACGATTATAACAACTAAGCTTATCTATAGGTCAATATCCTCCGTATAAGTTTTAAATAATAATAAAACCTTTCTTTCAATGGAATTCACCGAGTTTCACACGTTTTTTTTTAATTTGACTTCTTTTTTGTTAAGTTTAGTTTGTATTTCCTGATCTTATGTTAGTAATTTATAATTTAGAAAACTCATATCGTACTTATATATAACTACAAGCTATCAAAACATTTAGATTAACCTCACAATCGATTATATTCCAAAACCGAAAATGCTTGTATTATCATTATAATTAAATATCAAAGTTAATTTAGCTTTTTAATTACTCATTCTCCACTCACCAACATTTTCTAATAATAATAAATACTCTCACTTCTAATTTGATTACTTTTAATAAATAGTTTCTATTTATTTCTTAGATTAAAAATTAATTTCGATTTAACTGCTTTAGATTTTATGTTATTCGTTCCTTTTAATGGATTTTTTTTTTCTATTGTTTGATAGGGTTTAATGAAAACGCCCATTCACTCTCGTAGTCCTACCCTGTTTACTTTATTAAAATTCTTGTAACGTCTCGAAACCGTGTGAGGAATATACACGAAGGACGATGACTGCCAAATTTTTTAATATTGATGCATCTTTTGCAAACATCGAGTCTGCTAGCTGCCAAACTGAATGATAAATCATTTTATTTGAAGCTTAAAGTTGATCGAACTATTTTGAAAAGGTCAAATACAGAATAATTGTATGTATATGAACTGTTTAGCAGTGATGTATTTAGGAAATGGAACACTTAACTTAATGAAAAAGATGAAAATCTCTTTAGTTTTTTAAGTGTATTTTTATTAATTTTGGTTCAATCATTACTCTTACACTTATTTCTGATGGTTAGTTTTCACTTCTTCTTTTCTCCTTGTTGATCAATAAAGGAGCCTTTGATATTGAAGAAGATACAAATAATTTGGAGGGCATTAAAAATAAATTGGGAACTATTGACTGTATGAAAAGATCACATGGAAGAACTGCATGTAGAAGAATTATATTAAATATTTGCTTGAGACAAAATAAATGGAGACAAATACGAATAGATAAAACGGTGTGAAAGTAATTTTAATAGAATTAACATCATAACATTTACTCAGTGACAAGGCTTCTACTTTCCACTCAAAGACATCTTGAGGCACAATTTAGTACAAAAAAAACTGAAGTTTACCCAAAGATATGTCAAAATAATATCTAAATATATATAACAGAAAGTCGTTATATTTTTAATTCAAGAACTGCTAAACCGATTTGGCTGAAAATTTACGGGGAGGTAGCTTAGAACCAGGAGACCTACATAGGATACTTTTTATCCCGTTTAACCGCCTGCCGCATACGCACCTAGACTTAGTTGGACTTTTATCCTGCGTCCTCTACTGTATGTAGGTACCTGACCCTGTGCCTTTCTCAGTCTTTGATCCATCGGTATACCAGATTGACTCTCTTTGGATTGGGGGGCCATTGTCCCATGAGTCCCTATCCAGTATTTCTACTCGAAAGCTTCTTACAAAGTTATACCTGAGGACCAGTGATGGGATTCAAAAATTTAAAGAACCGGTTCGCTTTTTTTAGGTCGCATTTTCCAATTTTCGCCATTTTAGAATATTTTTTTCGCATTTTTATACTGAAAGGGTTTCAAACGAATATCTTTTGCAATAAATTCAACAATTTTAACTGCAATAAAAGTTATGTATTTATTGTATAGTTCAATGAATTCCTAATAGATGGCGATGTAACTTAATCTGTTTGGATATCTAGGCAATATGGTGTTATTTTTCAATTTCTATATAAATAGAAAAACCAGAAACAAAAATAAAATAAAATATAGTCAAAAAAAGAAACAAAAAAATTGAGGAAAAAACTAAGAAAATACTTAATAAATCAAATACAATAACAACACTTTATAAACGAGTAATTCTTACATAAAAAAGTATCATGACGCCATCGCCAGGTGGCGCAATTGATATCTCATATATTAAATAATCTTATTTAATTAAATACTATGATTCCACCACAAGGTGGCGCAATTAATATATCATATATTTAAAGGGGTTATTCTTACGAAATTAAGTATTATGGCGCCACCATAAGGTGGCGCAACTGAGATCTTATAAATTTATACTAACAGTTCTTATGTAATGAAAAACTATAACCATAAGGTGATCCAGTTGATATCTCATATATTTAAAAAAGCAAAACTCACTTAACTAAATATCTACTATGACGCCAACGTGTATCTAATCGATTAATTACAAAGTACTACAAAAAAATAGTAAAAAGTGGTAACTAGCGAGAAAATATAATCATATAAATTTGAAAAACTGGTAAAAAAGGTCAGTGATAGACGGTACCAAGTTCACCGGGTCAATAAAAAAGTTTCTTTAGATTAAAATTGGACCAGTGGAAATAATGAACAACAAAACCATATTGGTAACCTTAACCAACATAAAGAGACAGGTTTATCAAGCTGTTATATTAC
Organism: Altica lythri; assembly: GCA_964028335.1. Lineage (NCBI taxonomy): Eukaryota > Metazoa > Arthropoda > Insecta > Coleoptera > Chrysomelidae > Altica > Altica lythri. The sequence goes on along the minus strand of OZ034808.1, from coordinate 23,315,651 downwards.
TTAAAAAAAAAGAATTTTTTTTTTTAGAAAAAACGATTCGACCCATGTATCACATATTTAAAAATGATGATGGAAATAGAAACGCATAAATTAACATCCAAACCACATATAATACACTCTTTTTTGTCGGTTAAGATAATTGTTAATCTTGTAGTACAAAAAATTTGATTACATCTCTGTCCTAAACAAATATTCTGCGGTTTGGTTATTCTAGTTTCAATAAACTTGTTGAATAATATATAGATTACATGTCTAGAATTGATTTTATTGATATTTGTTACGGTAAATCCATAAATTAATAAAACAATAGACATCAAAAAATCATTTTTGAACCAAAATATTTATTATTTCCGTAAACTAATAACTGCTACAGAAAAAATAAAAGCAAAAACTATTTGTAATTATTTATTAATAAATATGATATTACTAGTAAGTATTAAATGCATTTCGATAAGATTTATTCTTACTTACACAATTTTATATGTTCCGCTGAATTACCTGCAACCAAAAACAAATATTAATAAGTTATCTTAAGAATTATATAACTGTATTTTAACAATTTTCTAAATAATTTATGCTAATAGATAATTACAATAATATAAAAAAAAGTTTAATGGCTTTGCTTACAGAATAAAAACATATTGTTTTTCATTATTTATCGCCGTTAAATTTACTAAAAACATATAATGTTCTGTGATGAAATTCTGCTTATGATGGGTTTATTTTCTTTTGCATGGCTCGATTCAATATTTTTTTTGGTTAAAGAGTTTTGAAAGTCACTCCATTACCTGGGAACAGCGGGCGGATTATATATCAGACAATTTTCGGTGTTCCGGCATGTGGTTGTATGCACTCATAATTTTATAATCTATTGTTTGAATTTAAAACATATATGTGATTAATTTTTTAGAAATAAAAATAAATAAATACCAGAAACGTAATAGTAGTTTACGTAACAAGTTCCGAAAGTGGTCTTTTACTGGACGAGTGGGCAATTGCAGGGCGAGCCGCAGGCGAGGCCTGCAAGCCTGCGAGTCCAGTAAAAGCATTTTTGGGACGTATAACGTACAATCATTTTTTTTAAACCAGTCAGAATTTAGTAATTTCCAGTTTATTTTTGAATCAATAAATCTCATTTTGTCGGACCGGGCCAGAAAATAAAAATGAGACTTTCTGGCCTAAAAATAAACCGGAAAGTACTAATTTCTGGCCGGTTTAAAAAAAATATTTTTTCTGATTTCAACCATATATAACACTTTTTGAAGTTTTGGGGTAACTTCAAAGTCTCTTTAACCTTTTTTTTAATATGAACTAGCTTGATATAAATTTCATTCGTACGCAGTACTTTGCAGTAAAATACGAGGTCAGTCTCAAAAGTTTTTTTTGTCAACATAAGTTAAAGAATTTGTTTGCACATGCTTCGTAAGAATCTACCCAAGAATTTAGTCATTTTGGAGGTAAACTTACTGCTTGACAGTAAGATAATGTGAGTATTTTTGTAAAACTGAACAAAATCAAGTATCGAACTGTCAGGATATATTAATTTTTGTATTTAAATTAAAAATAAATTGGAGGTGACCTAAACCATTAAATATTACTGTGAAATATTACGCCAGTAAAAATAGCCGTTTTTTCGGGTCAACTTTGCACTAAATTTCCGATCCAAAATTTTTTTTTTATAAGATTTGGGATCACTTACTGAGCATAAAATCACAAAATGCTGACAGATCCAGGTGACGCTAGAGGCGTCATCTTGAAAAAAGGTTTTCGGCCAATATCCTGGAAACTAAGCACTTTAGAGCAAAAGTCATACAGACCATTATTATAGAAAATAAAATTTTGCATCTTTTGTTTTTTGTAAACTTTTTTGTAAAACCTACAGTTTACGATTTATGGCCCATTTAATGAACCGGTTTTTTGATCGCGGCCAAAAACTCTTGAAATATTAGATTAATCAATAAAATGCATCAATTCATTTTTAAAGATCCGTTTATTCTGTACAACTTTTGTGTTAAACTTTTTTTTCTAATGTCTATACTTTTTGAGTTATAGGACGTTTAATGGAGAAATGTCGACGCTCGGCGGGTGACGCGGCAGCGAAATATAATTAAGTAAAATAAAAAAATGTTTGTTACTATTGCAGGTAAGAAATTAAACTATTATTTGTTAACTACATAAACAATCGGGATATTTTTTTTAATTTATTTGTTGAATTTGTACTATTATATTCTATGCGTATCTTGAAATTTTCAACTTTTTCACGGTAGTCCAACATAAAACGTCCTATGACTCAAAAACTATGGACATTAGAAAAAAAAGTTTAAAACAAAAGTTGTAGAGAATAAACGGATCTTTAAAAATGGATAAATGCATTTTATTCGTTAATCTAATCTTTCAAGAGTTATTGGCTGCGATCGTAAAATCGGTTCATTAAATGGGCCATAAATCGTAAACGGTAAGTTTTACAAAAAAGTTTGCTGGAAACAAAAGATGCAAAATTTTGTTTTCTATAATAATGGTCTTAATGACTTTTGCTCTAAAGTGCATAGTTTCCGAGATATCGGCCAAAAACGTTTTTTCAAGATGGCGCCTCTAGCGTCACCTGGATCTGTCAGCATTTTGTGATTTTATACTCAGTAAGTTATCCGAAACCTTATAAAAAAAGAAATTTGGATCGGAAATTTAGTGCAAAGTTAAATGCTATTTTTACTGACCTAATATTGAGCACCCAAATTTTATGCACCGATAACTCTCCATAAACCAAACTGTTCGGATAAATATTCAGAAAGTTCTGTTAACGCAGTTTACGGTAGATAAGACTTCAATACTCTGTTATAACTTAGAAACAAAAGTGGAGTCAGAACCTTGCAATGCGGAAGAATGCAACGATTGTTCCTTCCGGAAAAGTGATATTTTCTCTCATAAAGTTTTGAACAGATTATCTTAAAAAGGAAGCATATATTTCATAAAGATTACGGAATGCGGTAAATTTGGCACTAAAGATTTCATACACGTTATAGGCTTTACTTTTTCTACTACTAAATTTGTGGTTAACCCTTGTGATATTATGAATGGTTATGAAGAAAATTGGTATCCAAATTGTTTAGTAGGCATACTGGAGGGAAGATTAAGTATTGATGTAAAACATCTATAGCCGCACGTGAATCAGATTTCTCGCGTGGCGACGGTGACGTATGATTCGTATGACGTAAAAAACCTAACGCATCGATAATATATAATAAAGAGATGTACTGATACCTTATATGAAATTGGTCTCATGTTTTGAGCGACGCCGACGGTGGCGCGCCAACAATAGGGGGAAGAAGCTCATCGATTCAAAAATTTGGCGGGACAGGGTATGAATTGTTTCATAAAAACCTAACTCGATTCCGCCTACTATCTATTCTATATATATAAAAATGTTTGTTTGTATAGGCAACAATATATAGTCCATTTCATCGTTTTTGGCCGATTTGATATTAGAAACCACTGAAATAAGATTAAACTGTCATCCAAGTTACCAATGGCGGAGAGTTTTTTTTCTAAATTAGGTCGTAAGTTTCTGAAACTATCAGTGTGGTTTGACATCTACAAAAATATGACATTAATAATTATTAAATTCAATCCTTCAACAACGAGCCGTATATGACGGTTACTAGGAATGTGAATTAAGTCAAGACTTCCGTATCGAATACTTTTTATCTACCGGTGAAACAAGATGCAGTTACGTAAGTGTTGTATTAAAAAACAAACGTCCTCATTTAAATTGCTAACTTGCCTGTATCTGAGAGAGATGTAACTCTAAATTTACTTCGAGTATGATTTCTGTCATCGGCCAAAAACGGTGAAATGGACTATACCTACATATTTTGCTGACCTGTAAAATTGACAGCTTGTTAATCAAAATAGATTGTTGGTGAATAGTCCCTGTAAAATTTGTGTATGAAGTGTTTGTTTTAAATATGAATAAACAAAGTGTTAATAAAGAAGGTGATGAAAAATATTGAATAAAAATGAGTGAGTACCTACCTACTCTATATACATTAGGGTGTCCGTTATTTCCTAAATTTGGTTTTGTTCTCCAAACACCCATCAAATTTTTAGATTATGACCTAACAAAAATTATCAGACCCAAACCAGCTCTTAATATTCACATTAACCCGTGCCTAAATCATAATACATTTCCCATTTAAATACCGTTTAAAAGTTATTCAACGATAAAGTTGTATTCATAGTTAAATTCATCATTTTCCTATTTTTTATTTACTATCGCTTTTTGTTTGTACTAAAATTATGAAGTAACTACAATTATATTAATATAGTAACGTACTTCTATATAAATTTGTGTTTTAATAATTTCCTTTTTTAAGATTATTGAATTTAAGGCAATTAAATAAAAAGCTAAACGAAATCACGTTTTAAATTTATTTTCGTTCTGTAATCTAACGACATCTGTGAGCAATCTGAGAAAACGTACAATAAATATTGTGATACTATTATTTATAAGCGATAATATACTTTATTTTGTATCCAAATTTTGTATTTGTTAATTTTATTACCTATATATATGTATTTAGTTTGATATAAATAAAAATTATGGTGAAAATTACAAAAAAAAAATCGTGAATTTAACTCTGATGACAAATTTATTGCAAATTTCCTACAAGAAATAGATATTTAATTATTTTTAGCTACATTTGTTTCAGTAAAAAAAATTAACGAGAAAAAGTGCAAAAATGCCATGTTATTTAAATTGGAAATGTCTTATGATTTAGGCACGGGTTAATGTCGATGTTTCACATCTGCCAGGCGTCCCGTGACGGCTCACATTTTTTTTGTTATAATTTATATTACTAAATATGAGTGGTTAAGTAATTCAGATGTTGAGAGACATTTATACATTAAGAGAATCCGTACGATAGGTCATTTTAAAGCAACAAAATTAAGAGCCTATTGCAAAATCTTGAATTTTTCCCTTATCAGGGGTTGATTCTCCATGTTAAACGTGATTTGTTTTAATTATATTACAGCTCCCTTTTATAGCAACAAAATATCTTTTTTAGAGTTCGAGATATTGACCGATGGTAGTGCAGCTTAAATTTAAGCTGCACCAGTTGTAATTTCTCGTTTTGGCAGAAACAAAATAGCATTAAAAGACTACAGCGACATGTGCCTTGTGAATTTAATGGTGTTACTTATATGTTGGTATGGAATTCCTCTTGGGACAACTTCCAATCAATAATAATCAATGGGTTCTGCACTTAAGGAAATCTTCTGCTATTACAAAAATATACAATTTTCCTCTCTTACTTTTTTTTCTTCTTTGTTATTTAGTTTCTATTCTGATGATCTTTTCCTTCTTGTTTCTACCACCTTCTGGATTCAATTTTTGGTTGTCTCTCTCTTTACTTCTGCTTCTAGAGTATTTACTTTTACTGTTATTTTTTTAAATTATATTTCCAATAACTTTTTAAATTCATATATTCACATTTAATTCTATGTTTTACATTTTTACTTTCTATCTTTGTGGCAATTCAAAAAAATCAATCAATGACATTTCTATATTAACAAAAACAAACTATCAAACAAAAACTCAAAACTAATCTTAGCAATCACTTTTCACTAACGGCAATCACACTTCCGGAAAGCCACCGACAGAGTGTGCCTCTGAGGAAAATCCATATCAATATTTTTCTTTGAGATCCGATTACGCGGTGGTGGCTTAGAAGCCTAATTTGAAATAATTACTTTACACACTTAGACCATTTACTCTTGCTAATAAAACTAAAATCACTTTAATGAAAACCGTAAATGGTTATTAAAAATTTTATTACTACACATCATCTGTATTATAATATATAATGTAAAGATCAATGACACAGGTAAACATATTTCAGATTACTACCGCGGTTACGTTCATAAAAGCATAAATTATTCCAAGCAATTACAATATAGATCAGAAGACAACATTCAAATGTATTTTATGTTTACCAACGCTTATTATACCAATCCTCTATACTTAACACCGCATTGTTATGTAAACATACACCATAGTTTTTAAATGAGACACTAACGAACATGTGTTTTGTTAATTATATTACCTTAAACTAAAACTCTACAACAAACTAAATTCCAAATTGGTCAAATTTAATCTAGGAAATATATCTAAGAAAATAATTCCATTAGCGAATCGCGAATCGAAATATTAAGGTTAAGTAAGAAGCCATATAAAATTATAGTTTAATAAAAATGTATTTATAGAAAAGAAAAATAAATGTTAATGTAATTCTTTAAGAAGAAATTAAAAAAATGTCGCATCCAGTAGGGTCGAATCCTCAACCTTTGCGTCTACGCGGCAACGCTCTAACAACAAAGCTATGCATGCTTAGCAATTATTTTGCTTTTTGGTCGTTAAATTCAAAATATGTCACAAGTCAAACCCACTCACTTTCTCCATAGATAGCATGATGATAATGAAAGAGAGACTTTGTCAAATCAACGATTGAAACATCAAACTCTAAGACACTTTTATTGTGCCCTAAGAGATATCTCAAATAATCGTTTATTAACAAATCCATAAAAATATTTAGTTTGTTTATTTACCTGTCTATATTTCTATACCTACTTATAAATACAAACATAAGTTACCTTGAGTGTAGTATTGTTTTTATCTAATTAACATATATGGATTTTTAAATGCTACAACTTTTAATTGTAATAAAATTACACTTACTGTAGTCATAAATAATTTCAAATTAATAATAAGTGATCATAAATATTGACGCAATGCTATATCACAAGTGAAATTTTAAAAATCAATTGGTGAAATCATATTCAATAAAATACGTCTCATCGTAAAACTTCCCAATTCAATCAAAACTTTCTAATTGTTTGTTTTTGTGTTGTTTCACATTGAGGAGTTGCTGCATAATTTTATTAAAGAAAAACACGAAAATTACAGAAATAAAACACAACTAATTAGTAAAAAGTTAGAGTTTAAAGTAACTTATTTCCTTTTATAACTAGTTTCATATTCATACGTAAGATATTGGGTTTTATGGAATATAAACAAATGATGTAATGAAGGGATGACCAGAAGACCACAATGTTTTTAACCGTTTTATCAGCGTAAAATTATTCCTATAGTGATAATGGCGTCTCTTAGAGTTCATTGTAACAATAATTCTACGCTGAAAGAGTAGCATTTCTAATAATGAGGTAGGTAAAATTTCCACATTGGTCTCAACTTAAATACTGACTTGTAGGGCTATGACAACAGACTGGTACCTCTGCATAAGTTTATTACTTATTACTATTCGTTAAAGAAAATTACTAACATTACAAAAATAAGATACAACTTCTTCTTTTTCCGTCTTATATATAAGCACTTTTTTGCTTGTTTTTCTTCGTCTCTTTGCCTGGTTTCAGTTTACAGTGAGGTTGTCACTCCATCGCTTACGGGGCCTTCCGGTACTTCTTCGTCCTGCTGGTGATTTGTCCCTCGTGATCTTTACTATTCTGTCGTCGGTCATGCGGTCATGTGTTCATTCCAGTTCCTTTTTCTTTGAAATACCCAGTCATTAATGTTATCGATTTTACACTTTCTTCTGACTTCCTCACTTCTTTTCCTGTCAAATAGTGTCCTGCCGGCTATTTGGCGCACCACTTTCATTTCCGTTGTTTCCAGTATTTGTTTCGTTTTCGAGGTTTCTGGTCTGGTCTCTGCGGTATATGTTAATATGGGTCTGATCGCTGCTCTGTATATTCTTGATTTTGTATCGATTTCCATATGTTTATTGCTCCATATGGTATTATTAAGACATGCGGCTGTTCTTGCTGCTTTCATGGCTTGTCCTCTCACCTCTGTTTCAATGTCCCCGTACCCCGATATTTCTATTCCGAGATACTTGAATTTTATTTCCTGTGGTACACTTTTGCCACCTATTTCTAGTTTGCATCTCAGTGGTGTTTTAGACGTAGTCATGGCTCTAGTCTTTGTGACTAATATATTCATTTTAAACTTTTTCGCTGTTGTGTTGAACTGGTGTAGTAGTCTTTGCAAATCGTCTTCACTCTCAGCTATACAACTGATTAGTAAAAAGTTGGACATACTATTAGAAACAATGCACATCAAATAAACTGATTTCTTTTTATAACTAGTTTTATATTCATTACGTAAGATATTGGGTTTTATGGAACATGAACAACTAATTTAAAAAACCTGTTAAATAAAACCTCTGCTCGAGACGGGTAAACAAGCTGTAGATAACGGTGTTAGTTTTTCAAAATGGTTCTTGTTTTATTTACTATAGGAATTATATATTATTTTAGTTGGAGGGATGACCAGAAGACGCTGGAAGAGCAGCATTTCTAATAACGAGATAGGTAATTTCTACATGCTCGGCTTAAGTTAAATACCAACTTATAGGGCTATGACAACAGACTGGTACCTCTAGTGGTGGGCCCCACTGTCCAAGAAGATAATTTAGCTAACTTTTAAAATAAGACGTAACTCTTTGAAGGATACAAATCCGCATTTTCGTATACTGAGACAAACGATCCCAATATCGTCAAATAAATGTATGGTCAATATCGAGGTAGATATAAAACCAGGTTGGTCGCCACTAATCAAATATCAGTAACAAAAATTTCCTTTTATAACTAGTTTCATCTCCATACGTAAGATATTGGGTTTTATGGAACATGAACAAATAATGTAAAAAATCTGTTACATAAAACCTCTGCCCGAGGCAGGCAAACAAGCTGTAAATAACGGTGTTAGTTTTTCAAAATGGTTCTTGTTTTATGTACTATATAATCTAATCTATTTAAATGAGCAATTCATGTATATTTGTATATATATATATATATATATATATATATATATATATATATATTTGGAATCTCGGAATCGGCTCCAACGATTTTCATGAAATTTAGTATATAGGGGGTTTCGGGGGCGATAAATCGATCTAGCTAGGAATCATTTTTAGAAAATGTCATTTTATTCGTGTTTTATCGATTATCAATATTAAGCGAGCAACTGTCTGCATGTAGTGCCATAGGTTCTCGAAAACGGATCTAACGATTTCGTTGAAATTTGAAATATAGGTGCACACGAAGGAAAAAAAACGATCTAGCAGGTACCAAGTCTAAGAAATTTCGTTTTTTCTATTTTTCACATAACATGGTTGTTAGGGTAAAATAACCTGTGAAATAATGCATAACTGCTCAGGTAGCACATTCAGCAAAGTATTGGACTAATCCAAGGGCCCATCCTCATCAAACAAACACAAACAGGTTAGGTTTATCAAACTTTCATTTCAAGAAACCATTAATGCAAATGATTAAGTTTATGCTTGTCGAATCCGCGCTGCTAAAGTAAGATGTTTGCAAAATTTCACTAACATACGAGCAGAAAGCTTCATGATTTAGATGTTTCACGAGCAAAGCTCGGTCATCCAGGTACTAGTACATAAAACAAGAACTATTTGAATTTCAATGTTATTTTAGTTGGAAGGATGACCAGAAGACGCTGGAAGAGCAGCATTTCTGATAACGAGATAGGTAATTTACACATGCTGGTTTCAACTTAAATACTGACTTATGACAACAGACAGTGACCTCTAGTGGTGGGCCCCAATGCCCAAATAAGATAATTTAGCTAACTTTTAAAACCAGGTTGATCGCCACTAATCAAATATCAGTAGGTACTAAAAGTTATCTCACTTTTGTTGCAATAGTAATATCATTCGAAGAAATTAATTCGAAAATTGTGTATCAAAAATTAGATTTGAAAACCAGAAAGCAGCTATTCGTGTTTTTGTTTGAGTGTTGCAAGGAAAAGAGTCAACAAAACTTATCCGTTCTACAAAACAAAACTTCTCTGAAAGGTTAATCAAGACACTTCCTTTACAGAATCGAAGGATTCTGAATGGTGATTCGTATAAAACTATTTGTTTGCCACAAGTTATCGTTGGGCTACAAGGTCATATATTCCTGTTGTCAGAAAATGTCTCAAAAGGTACAATTTTAATAATACAAACAAAAGAGCAAATACATTGAGTGTCACACCTTTATTCTTATCGATATCTCTCGAAACAGAAATATTTTATTGTATAAATTCCTAACTCTTAAAATTTTACTTTAATAAAACTATTATAACAGCATAATATTATGCTTTTCAACTTAAAAAAATATTGGTATCAATGCGGTTTTTCCAAACCTTCATAAATTTCTTTTAATCCATCTTGTAACAAATTTTAGAATCTTAAATTACTTTTATATGCTAAAAAAGTAGTTAACAAGTTAACATTTCCTGAAACTATCGATAGATTGTCTTCCGACAAAGTACCCTTATTCCATTTTAGTCCAGAACGTGCAATACACACGAAGAACTAATAGCACTATGAGTACCACACTGAGTACCAGTCCATAAGTAGATGTTAATCTATCTACAAGTTGCCGGACATGACGTACCCATACGATGATTAACATGATGATGACGCTCTTTACATTATAGAAACTGGTTTTAACATCTTCGCCTGGAGCATTTTTTTATTCTCAAACGGCCAATGAACCTCATAACCAAAAACAAGAAGCCCGAGTTTTGATTCTTCTTTCTTGGTTTCTTCGATAATATTAAAGGTAATATTATGTAATATTAAATAACAGTCATCTAATAGCTGCACGGAATGCACGTTTTAAAAATAGGTGGTTTAAATACAACAAGTAGTTAGACGTTATCCAGCAGAGTTCAGTGTATCTTAACAATTTTGTAAATAAATTGTGTAAAAAGCCCCCATAAGTGTTTCAAATTGGGTATCATCATCTTACTTTTTTAAATGGATTTACTTCAGAAATAATATATATTTTTAATGATACCAACCTTAAGGCATTTTAGAATTATAAAGAAAGACCTATGCAGTAATCAACTTATGAAATAAAATATAGTTTAAACAAAGACAGTTCCAGGTTCGTCAAGATCTGAAATTTGTTGTGTAAACACTGTTTTTTTTTCTAAAATTACCGATTTTAATATTTATAGCAACACATTTTTATAGATAAATAAAGTTAATACAAATCTAAAGTAATTATTTTTACGAAATGCATTTAGTTTATGAGCAACAGATGTTTATTATGTAACTGTCGATCTAATAATACATTAAAGATCATTACATGAAGTTGCTTACATCTAACGGAACCATTTACTTCGACTAACAAAATGCAAATAAAAAAAGTCAATTTCTTTTTAACTCGTTGACTCAATTGTTTTCCTTTCGTATACTTTCACTATCTTGTAATTATCCTGCAACGTATTGATTTTCGTGATCATTACTTTCTTTGTATGATCGAAAGAAAGTAAAAAGTTTGTTTTCATTTTTAATCACAAAAATTGTGTTTTTATATCAATAACTGATTGGGCATTCAACGCATTATATACCTTCTTATATCAGATATTATATACAAGATCAATGTTGGAAACCATTATTAAGAAAATTATAACTCAATTTCCGGATGTAATTGGCCACAATTCATAGATTCCTAACGTAAAAATACTGCTTAGTGCAAAAGTTGATACTTAAAGTGATTTAAAGGTCAAATCTTATTTTAGTTTGTGAAGTTATGCTTTTTATCGAACGTTCTGACGAACGGAATTCTCTTAACAAGGCGACAAATTAAAAAAAAAACTATTACATCGGATAATCCCTCATGTTGGTTCGTAACCGATAATTTTAGAAAGTTCTAAGTATATTGATTGCTTTCAAGTTTTGACACAACAGTCTGTGAGACGGCTTGTATCTTAAGAAAAAGGTATGCTGAGCAGTAAAAAATATAAGGAGATACAAAAAACATGTTTATCCTGAGGAGCAGAAGAACTGATGTTAGTGAACCAATTTTTTATTAGGATTCAACACGATGGACTTAAAATTAATCCATCAAAAACTCAAGCAATATGCGTTGGTAATGTAACAGATGAAGTTAAAAAGAAATTGAACATAAAAATTGATTGCGTAATTGTAGAAATATCTGATACTGTTAAAAGTCTTGGAATTTGTATAGACGCGCAGTTGAGATTTAAGCAGCAAGTTACTTCTTTAATTCAAAAATGTTCTTTAAAGAACCTATATCGTAGTAGATCTTTTATTGATTCAACACTAAGAAGACGGTTGTGTGAAACGTTAGTACTAAGTCATACAAACTATGCAGATATTGCGTATGGTACTTGTCTTGACGTGGATACATCAGCAAGATTGTAGAGGATTCAGAATGCTTGTATAAGATTTATTTATTCTTTTAAGCCAAGGGATCATATTTCAGCTAAACTTAAAGAGCTTAAATTGCTTAATATGTATAACAGACGAAAGCTCCACATCATCAGCTTAGTTCAAAAAGTCCTAAAATGTAGAAGTCCCTCCTACATTCATAAGCGATTAACTTTTACCTACGAGATTCATCGCATAACTACTCGTAACAATAGCCTTCTTGTTATACCTAGAAGAACTACTTTTTATATGAGATCTTTGATCTACTCCTTTGACAGTAAATGTCATTTATACTCATTGTCACCATGCAGGGTAAGTAAGCTATAACGCACAGTTGTGCGTAATGAAATGTCATGTTGGAATGACGGTTCATTACGCACGACTGTGCGTTATAGCTTACTTACCCTGCATGGTGACAATTAGTATAAATGACATTTACTGTCAAGGAGTAGATAACAGTACAGTACGTACGTCATATATTTTTTAGAGATGTCAAATATTTAGAATTAAAATTAAAATATTGAGTCGTAGATGAAGCATAGTACGTAACTCGAGTGGTAAGAGGTATTACGTACTCGTGTAATTACGCACTCGCTGCTACGCGGCTTCGTGCGTAACTTTTCCACTCGTACGTAATGTTCCACTTACCACTCTTGATACGTAATATACTATTTCAGCACTTTTAAAAGAGTTGTAAAGGAATATTACATAGCTTTTTAGTTACTCCTCACTCATATTTATTTACTAGTAGTATATTGTGTTGTATTATTTAGTATTGTATTATTTAGGGAAATTTGTTGTATTTTGGTACTCGGTTGAGTAGAACAGCTCTGCTGGACTTCGCGGAGGATTATAAAAATAAAAACTTTTTATTATTATTGTTATTATTATTATTATAAAAATGTTATCCTTTTATACTGTCCTGGAAACTCAAGTTATTCTGTAAAAATCCTGCTCAGTACAAAAGATGGTACTTAAAGAGAGTTAAAGGTCAAACCTTATTTTAGTTTGTAAGTTATCCTTTTTATCGAATGTTCTGGCGAACGGAATTCACTTAATAAGGCGATAAAGAAAAAACACTACATTCTGTAAGACGGCTTCCATATTATAAAAAAGGTATGCTGAACAGTAAAATCTATAAAGAAAAGCAAAAAACAGGTTTATCCTAAGGACCAAATTTTTCATTATAGGATTCAGTACGATTTCGAAGAAAATGATAATACATTTCAACGATATAATTGTTATTTTTCTATACTGGCCAGGAAACTCACCAGATATTAATCCTGTTAAAAATTTATGGTCTATATACAAGGCCAGATTACTGAAAATGGATTTTACAACAGATAAGGCAATCGAAGCTTTAAAAGTGAACGTAGTTTTAAAAAAATGTAACTCTATAAGAGTGCAGCTTAATTCGCACAAAACTGTAAACTAACTTGAATAATTCTACTAACAGTAAATAATAGGTATACCAGTCTAGTTAGATAATAACGAGTCATAATCTCTACAATGTATATTCATTAAATTTATAACAAGGCATTACATTGTTTGAAGAAAAATGATCTAATACGAAGATTTCCTTTCGCCCATTTTTTTCAAATCGTTAATTTTATTTCCGCTAACTGGAGTACAATACGCCATTTCCTTGTAAAAGTAATGAAAATTCTTACCAGTTCGTACCTATATCTATCTAATGCGGTCTTAACCAACGTGATTGCCCTGGGTTAGATTACAAAAAACACCCAGAAGCGTATTGATTACAAATTGTTTCCGTACGGGAAAAGTTATAACATCATTATCTCGAAAGTGTGCATATTTTGTATTTAAACGTTGCATATAAAAATCGATCTATTGAAATTAAATGATTAAGAATATTTGTTTTTATGCTTGTCGGTATGGTTGTTTCCTGTGTAATTATTTTTTTTGTTATTATTGTTTTTATTATTCGGTTTCTTAATTTCATTTTAAATTAAGAAATACATGGGTTGTATTAATAATATACATATATTTACATTAACTACATCTGGATCTCGAACATCGGAGAGGAGCGAGCAAGTGCTCTGCCGGCAATGAGGCCACATATGGCCCATTGTGCATTCTCTCGTGTATAGGGAAATCCACACCTCCGGCTGTTATCAGGCCTACAGATTTAAAATAGGTGATGAGACTCCCGAGGGGGATTTTTCTGACATCGACAGGTGTAAGCCAGTACTCACTCAACATGGATCTTCTGATTTCAGAAAAAGCAGAGCAATCATACACCATATGCTCTATATATATAATGTTTCCCCTTGTTGTTCGCAACCTCTGCATAGGGGCGATTCTGCTAATTTCATCCTAAAGGGATGTTGTCGCAATTGGCAGTGAACTGTGAAGATTCTCACAGCTGCTCGGAGATTTTCTTGCTGTTTCCTCGTCAGGATGAGATAATAACTTTCTGGTCAGTCTACAGTATGTTGTTTCATCCCAGCACTGTATAAAGGTTTGGTGAGAGCACTGTTTGTTAAGGTCCACGACAGCCACGACAGCGGACATTGTTAGCTTGGTAGATGGGCAAGGGCTTACATATTTGTAGTCCGCAGCCCTTCTTACTAAATTGTCCGCAATGCGGTTGCCTTTAGAGTTCCCATGTTCTTTGATCCAACTCAGAGTGACCACGTTATTCTAGCTGTCCTCAGTTAAAGTTTGGTGACAATCCACTACTAAACTTGAAGTAATATGTGGTCTTTTGAAGGTCACTAGTGCTTTTCGGCAGTTCTTGTCAATATTTATATTCCTACCTGTGATGCTCCTATTGATTAATTCTTTTGCAGCTATGGTTATGCATGTAGCTTCTAACTGAACTACACCTGACAAGCCATCCATAGCCTATTTCACTTTTAGACTCAGGGATCTAGAGTATATTCCACATCTCACACCTTGCTGTGGTTTTGATACATACGTTTAGGTACTCAGAGCGTTCACTACGTTGGGGTCTGCTACCTTATCTGTTAATATTTTGCAGAGTTTATCAAAGACAAATTTTGGTACGACGGCATCCGTGCCCCCGCCTGTAAGTGTGGTTTCGCATTGATTCCCTCCACTACATTAAAGACATAAAAAAGCCTAATAAAAAATTATCTTCATACAGTGTTTTTAGAAGAACCGTTAAAGTACATTAACATTTTTTTATAGATTAAAACATATTTGGAAAAAAAGATTTCAGTTCTCTCATTTAAATTCACTTTCAATTTAGTCATCAATATTTATCCTTGCTTTTTATACTCAGCATTTTGATCATGAAAAAGGTAAGCAGATTTACATAAATACATAGAACTATAAAATCAACGATTTGAAAATGGTGACATTGCAAAGACCATCGGTATAGGTAATAGGTATATATAACAACAAAGTAAACATTTGGAAATGGTTATATTGCAAAGACCATCGGTATAATAGGTATAACAACAAAGTAAACCTTACTTGATCTATAAAGGTTAAAGTAGAAAATAAAGAAAGAAATATTAGTTTTCACTATTTGCTCTTCCTTTTTATAGTTGTCAAGCCAATAGCCAAACAGCAGGTTGCTAATCAATTTTAACATTTCTACCAAAAATACATATTTACCTTGTTTAATAGTAATAGTGGATGTAGTTCCTCCTGGTGAGGCTAGCAGTACCGGACTCGCCACGGGAGTACCTGTTAAGGGAATGTGCAGGGGCGTCAATTGTTGAGGTGGAGGTGATCCGTCAGTAGTTGAACCTACAGAACTGGGATCGCTAAAACCTTGTGTGTCCTCAGGAGTGTCAAAAAAACACAAATTGAACTCAGAACCGGCCTCGAAACTTATTTCCGATGCATTAATTTTTTCGGGGGAGGGAGCGCGACCCAGGTTACCACTTAGCGATTGATCTATTTTAAAAACGTCCATTTTACCATGAGGAAGGTGGCATTAGTTCTGAAAAAGTTTATTCGATTTGTTTCGATATATATTATCATTATTTGTTAGTATTGTTTTATTAAAGTTTTAAAGTGTTAGTTTTAGTTAGCTAAAGAATGTTAGTATTACAAAATTTACAAAGATTATAAGTACGTTACTAACTAATTAAAAATTAAACTACATATACGTACTAAGGAGTAAATAAACATAAAATGTAACCAAATTCTAGCTTGTTTTAAAAAAATTGATTATTTCTAATCAATATATAATTTAAGTTCAACTTAATGGAAAATATATACAATTTGGGGCTGACGAGGTCTTCGTAAAAACAAAATTTAATAAATGTCATCATAAGTAGATAAAGAAGGTTATATCCAGGGATATGTATATAATATCATGTATCTACAAAGGTATTTCTTGATTGGATAAAATGTATTTATGAAATTTTTTTCGCACTCATTTAAACTTTTGAATTCTACAGGATAAATATATAAAAAAAATATAAAATCAAGAAAAATAAATGTAACAAGAAATAGCACCAATTTAAAAAATAAGAAAACGACTTAATCTCGATTGTAGATGTTAAGTAAGTGGAATTAACTAGTTTAAAAAAGTAACAATACGAAAAATATTATAGACTAATTTTTAATCGTATTAAAGGAACATGATGGAAATAAGAATATAAATAAAATTCTCAAAATATAAATGTACGTGGATAATAAATGAAAAGATTAGGACTTACTTTCTAAAACTAGCTGCAGATGAGCATAATAATGATTAATATAATCATATTCTTTTATTACAGGTTATCGCATGTTAAAGAGATTTAATATTCTTTGAGAATCTAAGTGACCAAATATTCACGTCATAACTTTTTTCCTAATATGGTTAGTAAGATTAAATTTATTTAAGTGTTTATATATTAGTAATTTCCGATACTAACTAATAGATAAGCTGTCAAAAGCGTTGGAAAGCTACAAAGTAATTTCTTTATTCTTTATGTTATTTAGAGACTACTTATATGCTTGCAACAAAATTAATATAACATAAAACAGATAAATCTCATATGCTGCAAATTAGTGCATTTTAAAAATTAATCTTGTTTTATATACGTTTATACATTTTAGCAATCAGTAGGTAATTTGTTAATTGAGACTTAATAAAAGAGTTTTTCTAATAGTTTCCAGAAAATCGATGTATTAAACATTTTAACATATAAAGTAGGTTACCCATTTCTCAAATGTGGGTCCCATTGGTAAATATAGGAATAAAAATACAAAGTCTCCCACAGATAAATTTATAAATATCGATTTCGCTCAAACGACCATCATCAGGCTTAAGAAAATTAAGATTACCCACATATGATTAAATTATTATTTTTATTAGTATTTTTAACTCTTTATAATACAATATATGTAAAGGGTTATGGCGTGGTCTAAATATTTTTTCTTAATCAGTGTAATGATTTTGTTCTTTTATGAAATATACTGAAAATCCTTAACTGAGTATACGTAGAGGGTGATTAACAACGTATGAAGGAAACTTCTGCAATAGATAGTGGAAGCTAAAAAGCTTGTTCCAACAGACCAAAGAACCATTCTAGAACCGTTCGGGAACTGCGAAGTAGATATTTGAAGTAGGTACTGAGTTGTTTCGTAACGGTTCTAGAACGGTTTTTTGCTCTGTTGGAATAGACCTAAAGTAAACATTTTTTAATCATAAACTTTTTAAAAAAACTCAATAATTAAAACGGTGTAGTCATTTAAAAAATATGTAAAAACGGAACAGAACAATAACTATATAATTAAATTTTTTATTAAAATCAAAGATATTGTTTAAAATGACTTCCCATGGCATTGCTGTGAAGTGTTCTCGCATATCCTGTATAGCAATGTTGTTCGATGATGCAACTTTTTAATGGTATCAACTTGCATAGACCTGGTCTTTTAAGTACCCCCTCTTACAAGGCGACTCAAATATATAAACCACATCACAAAAGCAGGCACGAAGTTCGCCGGGTCAGCTAGTATCTGATAAATATTCTGATCGACTATTTTACAGATAGATCAGGTTAAAAAATAGGACAAACGGTGGACTACGGGGCAGGAGTAAAAATTTTAGGATTCGCCGATAGTCGTGATGGAGCCTTTCCGGACGGTGTCGGAGCTCAAGACCAAGAAGGCAATGACGACGACAACGAGGTGGATGGAGGAAAACTCCCTAGACCTAGCACAGGAAAAGACTCAAATAACCATCTTACATGCAAAACGGGATATTAGTAGAATTAACTTCAAGAAATCTCTACGCTAAACGCTAAAATATCTAGGAATCAAGGACCAATCGGCATGTAGATATGTCAGTAATTGGAAAGGTCCTATTAAGGCGTCGTCTAAAATTTCATCCCATAAATCTAAACTAAAACCTTTGACACCATTAATGAACTATTCACAAAACTATTGCAACAACTGATAATCATTAACAGTAAGTTCTTTAACTTTTTGGAAATTTTAAACTGTGTGCCAAACGAATTTCTGAGAAACATTAATTTCTTTAGCAATTTTGGGTACTTGTTCAATGTCTTACATTAGAATATTTCTTATACTGTCTCCACTACGTATTTAATTGATCTTTTACCATCATGACCCTTCTTGGGTTGCAAATTTCCAATCGGAACATTTTCATCGACAGCTTCATAAACTGTTAACGCTATTGACCATTTTATCAAAACTAAAACCTAAATAACAGCAAACCAATAGCAAATTTTAAACTCCATGTAATGAAATTTAATGAAATGTCAACTTTGTAATTTATAACATGTTAAAGGCTGCTTGTTATTTTGATAAAAAGTAAACCGCTTTAAACGAGTTCACTTTAAATTATTGAGTTTTACTAAAAAATGTTTATCTTAGTCTGCACTATCCACCCTCCATATATTATAAATCGTCCTGACTATATTTTTTAAAATTACTTCTATCTAAATATATAAAAAAATGAGCAAAATAACCCTCCTTGAAGATTTCACTGGTAATGTAGATTTATCTAACGTGTAGGTATACAAGAACTTTAATGAACAACGAACAGTCTCAAGGTAAAGTAAATTACGCTATTGTTCTGGATGTAACTTAGTATGATGTAATAAAAAAAGCTATAATCATAAAGACATTGACTTTCATCTCTAGTGATAAGCTTAGTAACAATAATAAGCATGTTGTGAAGCTTTTATTACCACTTAATATAATTCGATATTACATTATCTTTTAAATTAAAAATTCATACAAATAATAAATATAGCTTGCAGTAAATTTAATAAACTAATTTCAGAAAAATATGAATCAGTTAAAAATTAGCCCACATCCACAGCTTTACAGGTAATAATAGAGCGTTTTATAATTGTAAAGTGTAATTCCACATAAGTTGAGAAAGTAAATTTTAAAAATAGATTATTGTGTTTTGTGCCACTAAATTAACAGGGAGAAATATTTATAATTTTATTAATTAAAATCTATTGGTTTCCTTTACCCCACAAAAAAAAGAAATATCTCATGCTACGATGTGTAGGGCCAATTCTCGATAGTTGTTCAAAATATTATTTTAGTCCCAGATTTAGATTTGCATAACAAAATTCATATGTTTATTTTTTTAGTTTGATTTAACAGGAATTATTTCAATTTTTTTCTTTTTTAATTTCGTACCTAGTATGCCTCAAAGCATTCCAGGGCATAAAGGTTTTGAAGGTAATGAAACCGCGGACCTTCTGGCCAAGAAGGGAGCGGATACACAATTCACTGGTCCAGAACCTGTATTGGGACTGCCTAGAGTCTGGGTAAGGACCAAAGTCAGGAACTGGGTCTGGGAAGAGTCGACCAAACACTGGAGTAATACTGTAGGGCTGAGGCACTCGAAGCTGATGCTCAAAGGCTACTCCAAAAAACTGACGTCTGACATACTGAATCTTGGCAGGAGTCAGATAAGAGTACTAGTGTGCCTGCTCACTGGGCATGGACCATTCAGACTACACCTTCGGAGGATGGGGATTCTGACACAGGAACCCACCTCGTGCCGACTGTGCGCCATGGACGATGAGACGGCAACTCACATTCTGAATCCTATCACCACCTTGAGGAGCTAGTCACAGGACTCAAATCTCTTATAAAGGGAACTGCCCTGTGGCAACAGTAACTCAAGGAATTTCGGACACCTGGATTCTAGCCTACCTGAAGATCAGCGTGATGTTGATTTTCAGCTGAACAAACTAGAGTCCTGCACGCATCGGGTGCATGTAAGGACTCTTGGTGTCGAATCTAGTCACAATATTCCCATGGAAGCAGTGCTCAAACATGGGGCTCCACAGGAGAGACCATGCCAGGTTTATTTAGTTTAGATTAGATTAGATGCCTCAAAGCATCAAAATTTGTAACTTAATACAACATTTTATCGCCTCTAAATATAAGAACCATAAAATTATAAAAACTATCGCATCTTTGTGACTTCTTGGTTCTTAACACGTTTTTCTATAAAAATATATGTAAATCCGAAAGTTCACCGTATTTCATTTTTGTTTCGGTAAAGTGAAGAAAAAGTGATAAATTTTGTAGCTTTTGTTTTGAGTTTATTTATCGCATTATAATTTAGTAATCGGTAAAAGCGTTATAAAACGCGGTCGTCTCGATCGGTCTGGACCACCCGCCGTAACACCTACCAAATAATATTTTAACAGAAATGTTAAATTTTAATCAATTTTAATTCTTTGATTTTAGTTAGTGCGGTAAGTTAAAATGACAATAACTTTAAGAAAGAAATCGAAATAATCCGATTCTTTGGATATCACGCACGTAGCAACAAGGAAGCTGGGGTAAATAACTTGGGACAATTTCAACGTGAACCAATTACCCATGAAAGGGCAACTGCAATAAATGTCCTTTTTAATGAATAAATCTTTCATAATGGTCAACCTCATCCAATCCCCTCTCATTTTGATGATGATGTATTAGATAGCTGTTAGCTTGTATCACTGCGACATTTACAGATCTATTATAAACACCCATCATTTCTAGAATAGGATTAGAGCACATTGTCTAGCCCTGCTCCCTTAATGAGACTTAATAGCCTTGACAGTGGCCTCTCCATGTAACTTGGAGCAGCCGATTTCTCCTCTCCCAATACTAGATACTGCGTCCTTACATCGGCATAGAACATAAAATGCGGTTTCCTCCTCCTCTTGGCGATATCGATAGATATTTTTAGCTGACTCAGGTGTTTTCTGAGCCGACATATCTTGTCAAGATACTGACAATCATTCTGACAACGTTTTGACTTTGTGATAACAGTTCTGGAGTAAATTTCGCAAAGTGGACTTTGGCTTGTCGCATTAATCAGCCTTATTATCATTGTCCCGTACCCATGCCAGTGTCAGAGAAGTCCGACTTGCTGCATGTGTCAGTGCCCTAACACAGCTCCACACCAGCTGTGAGCTTATTTGTACCGAGACTATCGCCTTTAGAGCTACTTGGCTGTCCTGATTTATGACCTTCATTGCACAGTGTTGTATGGCCAGTACTTAGCCTGAAACACTGTGCATACGCACCTAGACTTAATTGGACTTGTATCCCGTGTCTATTACTATTTATACCCGACTCTGTGCCTTTCTCAGTCTTTGAGCCAAGATCTATTGGAGATTCATGCAAATCCATGCATAAGCCTTTGCAATCTCAACTTAATACTGGTAAGGACAAAATTCGAAGATGTTTCATTTATCACAAGACTAAACCGAGTCTTACACGCAGTTAAACATAGAACATTAAACTATTGATAGTTAACGCAACATTTTTTTAAATTGTTGTTTTTACTGATGAAGCTAGATTTACTACTAATGCATGGTTTCAAAACTGTAAATACTTAGCTACAGCTAATTCTCCTTAGGTAATAAATTATTAAGACCATTACTCTCAGAAAGTAAATGTCACGTGTGGGAATTTAGGATATCGAATATTTGATCCCTTTTTCTTTACCTTTGTATAAAATGCTGTTAGCTTAATTAATTTTTTTGTGAGAGGATTATTGGGTATAACTCATAACGTTCCTCTTAATGTACGACCTGGATAAGTATTTTTAGCTAGATGAATTATTCCTCCATAACTGAAGAAATCTTCTCCGTTGGATAAATAAAAAAATCATATTCGCTTTAACAGAAACAGCTTTTTCGAGTTGTGGCCCCTAGAGCCCCCAAACTTACACCGTCAATTTTTATTTTTGGGATATGTTTAAAAATACAGTTTATAAAAAAGCGAGAAGAACTTTGTACCAGAATAAGACAAGTATGTCAAGAAATCAGCATCCCTGAACTAATGCAAGTAGATAGCCAAACAGAATAAAAAAGTTTTCAAAAGTACATAAAAATAGACGGAGTACTAGTTAGGTGAGAGTGAGAATTCGCATTTAATGACAATAAATTACTGGTATTATGTATTTTTTTGGTATACTCTTTCATTTATTCATCTCATTTGAATAAAATAATCTTTCTTTAGTTTTGCAAAAATTTTTGAATACATGACACGGTTACATTTTCATTGTGTCGGATTAAAACTTTTTAAGGCACATTAAATATAAAAAGAGAAAAACCTGTGATATCAAACTAATAAAAAAAATAAAAAAAAATGTCATGCAAATAGGGTTTAAATATGGAGAATTTGTGAACGCGTAGTAGACTGGGTATTTATTTTTAATTTAAGTTAATTATCTTAAAAAAGGAGGCCTATTACCCTGCATTAACGAAAATATGGAGGTGTCTTCAGCTTACTTGAGACACCCTGTATAAATACCTCGTAAACAGTCATAAATCAAGCAATTTTTTAATAAATCTCAAAATCTTGACTATTGTTTTAATTTTTGAATTATTTGATATATTCTACACGCATTAACGATCATTTTCATAACTTGCAATGCATAAAGATGTGGGCGTTAGAAACGTTATGTTAACAGCATCGTTATATCGTAATAAGATGCTATTAAATATTTTGTCATTTATTCTTTTCATTAATATTAAATTCACGCTATGTATAAAACACCTTTAAGTGAAATCTTCATTCCTGGTTGTAAAGATTAATTGTATAGATTGTTATTTAATTAAACTAAGGGAAAGTCTCAGACTGTTTTGTTTTGATAAATGTTCACCTGTTTTGTTAATGATTAATGATGTAATTTTTACGACTACTTATTATTATATTTTTTAATAATACAGATCCTATTAGTAATTATAAAATCATTACTATGAACGATAGCAAAGTTTTTACCTATTTTTGAATGAATATTGTTTTGCCGGTAATCAATCAAAATGAACATTATAAGTAATGGATTATTGTTTAGTAAACTATAACCATCGTTATTTGAAGGTGACATCAATAACGTTTAATCGTTTAAAGGGCTCTTTAGAGCAGTCTAACTAACATTCAAGGGTGAAGGTAAGAGTAGGTACCCACATCAAGTTCTACGAAATATCAGCTGATTTTTTTTTGGTCAGAATAATATTTACTTTGAGAAGTGCTACATAAACATTCAACATTCAAAAAGGAGTATGTCATTGACTGCTTGGCAAAACAAGAAGGTCATAAAGTATTACTGCGTCTTAAATCCTATAGAGCTGCTTTGGGGTCAGGTTTTAAAAAGAACATTGTCAGCAAAAACCAAACTCCAAAACTAAATGCATCTGTGATAAAGTTGAGAGAAAGTGAAGTTGCTGTAATAGACAATCAAAACTGGACAAGTTGCATTGAACATGTTAAGCAATTAGAGCTAAAATACTCACAGGTATTTTCTAATGTATATATATTAATTATAAATTTAGACAGTAGTGATGACGATGAAATCGATACTTATATTAATACTCGAATGTAATTAACATCATATTTATACCTTTGTACCATAAATTTATATTATGCTAATCAAAAATTAATAAATGAATTGAAAAATTTGAAAAATAGTAGTCTTTTATAGGGCTTACAAAAAAAACATCTTTGCTTTCATGCCGCGGTTCAGTAAAATTATTGAAAAACACAGTCGATATCTGCTTGTATAATATAGATCCTGTTACGGACCTGGGCTTTAAAGTTTCGACTTAGGTATTCAGTCCGCAAGAACAAATAATAGGTGTTTTTAAAGAAAATTTTGAATCAATTATTTCACAATATGTATTTAAAATATTTTCAAAGCATTTCAACAGTATTAATATACAAGCATTAGTTATATGATTAAAAATCTACTTAAGTGTTGAATTCTCTTTCTTTTAAGTAATTACTTAATAATTTTATAATTCTTATTTGGTTGTTAAAACTAAATCTATTTAATATAATTATTTAGAATTAAACACTTGTTTAGACAGAAAAGATAATTTGTAACAAAGAAAAAGGTAGCGAACCATTTATAGCATGGTAAACTCCAAGAAGAAAAATATGTCGGCTTTCCACCAGAACCGAATACCAACGAAATACAAAATCAGCCATCCAATATTTAGTTATTGAAGAACCCATTTTATTTTATTTTTATTTCTTCCCAGAGATATACTCTATCTGAAATACTTTAACATTTTTTTAATGTATTTAGATTCTAGATGATAAATCAACGAGTTACCAAAGTATTTATAAATATAATTCTATTAAATATTATATATTAAAATATGGTTACCAAGATACACTTTTTTATATAGACAAATGCTTTTATTGGACTATTTCTTTTCCATGTTTAGGACAAGTTAAAAAAAAACGTTCAAAGAAGCATGCTCAATTTGTTCTCGGAGAAGTTCTAATCTGTTAATTAAAAATTTCATTAATAAAAACAAGTTCACTAATGAAACCAACCCACATCATCACCTTTTGTGGAGATGTGGAGAATAAATTAGCTTCACATAAACAATATTCATGGACATAATTAAAAAGTATATGGATATATATTAATAGAAAACAAAGTTCCATAGGAACAGACTATACATATGGCATGTCATTGAAACGAAATTTTTATCTATTAAAAACCCTGTAATGTCAAAAGGTTAAAATCGGGTTGGATTATTGATCTCAAATTTGTTCAAACAAGCTGTATTTGTATTATTTTGCTACTATACTGAAGACTGAAGCACCAAATTTTATAACACAAAAATAGAAATTTTTTCTTTAGTTAAACGTTTTAAGCCTCATTTACTCGCCGTATAAAAATTAATTACTCATATTAATGAATATACTCAAGAATATGAAAAGATTGAGTTTGATTCTGATGGTAACCTTCTTCGAACTGCTTTTAATAGTTTTGCATACAATTTTAATAAAATATATTTTTTTAATCCAAATTCTACATTAAAATATTGCATCTAACAAATAAATGCCAAAAACCGAATTAATAATATATTTATTAAAAGTTGAAACTTAGGGTTGTATAATTTTATTTTTCTCAAAACATATATTTTTATTGTATCTGGTATCATAATTTAAAATACACTGGTAATAAAATATAAATAGGGAAGCATTATCTCCAGGAAGAAATCTGATAACTAAAAAAAACATCCTTACATCACATTCACACACACTGCACACTACATAAACTCCCGGTGCACCGAACCTTGACTTTCTTTCCGGTGATATCGCATATGTAAACAATAACAAGTGGTCGCGCTGCCGCCGGGCGCCTCGACGCCATCTCCACGTGATTACCACGTTATCGTGGACATCGTCTTCAGCATGTGATTACCACGTCACGGTGGGCATCGTCTTCAGCGAGCTGTATCGCGAGTTCGCCGGCGCGTGTTATCCCGTAGTACTAAAACAACCTCCGAAGACGATGCTAGAGGCCCGGTGGACCGACCACCGAAGTGCGGCTAGCGCAGCTGAAGAAACGAAGAGGGGGTAGGAGGGAAGGAAAACCATGCTACCAGCTCGATGGAGGTTGTTGAACCCACACTGCTGAACGATGCTCCGACACCGATGAAGCGTACTGTAATCTTGATGATGGTACTTTGATGATAATGATCATTCCAGAATTTAGGGGGTGCATAAGGTCGTAACATAAATACCCAAAAAAAAATTATCTCAATCTTTTGTTGTATCTAATGAGATCTCTTATTCAAAGGGTGTAATCATTCATTAGTTCTGTTTTTTAAGCGTAACAAGTTTTGTTTTGTATCGATCTTTAATATGGGTCAAACAGCTTGTATATTAAAAGACATTTCATGGATCATTAAAATAGTCACCTAAGCTAAATGCAAGAAGGGACGTTCAAAATAATTACAATATTAGTAGAAATATGATGACATTTTCACAGATGCGCAAACATTATTAGCCGTTGTTATGGGTCTTACTTTTATGTATAGTATATTCACAATTATTATTGTAACTGAATTATGCAGAATTTAAATGTATCTGCTTATAAAGTGGAAGGTATAAAGGGATTTCCCAGCTTCAGGTAAATAATGAAAAGAACCGGTTTAAGGAACTTTATTTTTTATAACAATACTAAACTAATTTTTTGTACAAACTGAACGCTTAAACGACTTTACAACCAATTCAATCGAAGACAGATCTTTAACTGTTACTTGATCACCGTACAACTCTCTACAAATTAAAAAACAATTAACGACCAATAACAGGTACAAATTCATATAAATTCCAAGTATAATTTGTTAATAGGCCAATTAAGTTAGACGTTGACTAAAATCTAACAAAGCTACATTTCTACTCTGCATATAAAAATGAGTTATAAGAGTTCTCTTTGATCTTCCTTTTTTTAGAATTGACAGGTTTTAGATTCTGAATTTTTATAACTTTTTACGATTTTTTCAATTTTTTAAGATTGTTCCAGTTTTTCAAATTTCTTTAACAAAATTGAAAAAAATTGTCACATCTGGCAGACCTTCAATCTACGATCTCTATCTATAGCCAATAGCGCCTTAAACCTTTTGTCCATGAATGGTCCTAGAGGGTATTTGGCGTTTTTTATCATATCTTGATTCAAATTCTGTCGTCTGAGTCAACAGATATATGACTTTAAAAGGGGACAGATAACTTTTCATATCGTCAATGGACATTAAACTTCAAGTTACTTTTCTTATGTAATGTCATTTTCTATTCAGTTATTAATTTAATTATTTGCGATAGGATTTGTAAGAAATTAGAAAAACAAAAAATGGCAGGTTTCACACCTGCGATCTCTATATTTGGCCGATAGCGCCTTTAATTGTTTAGCAACGCATGACCCTAGCTGGTGTTTAGGACACTAGCGGCTGTAAGATTTTCGCAATTTCTTCTCAATATCATTCTTCTTAATATTCTAATACAATAACTATATTTCTATATAACTGTTGATAGGCATGTATGTAAAATAAGTCAACTATTCGACGAACGGCGTGCGCGTTTTTTCTTACCGCACAAGTGATATAAATCCTATATAACGCTTTTTTCTGTCGCTTTTCTACGTTCACTTTGGCTGTTAAAACGTCCTATAAAAGGTAAAAGTTTCAATTATACATCAATAGATTCATTTCAATTTATGGTAAGTTGTCAGTTCAATACCCTCAGTTTTATTTAATTTTGTAGACAATAAAGTTAAAAATTTCAAAATTATAACCAACTCGCTATTGAGTTTCCTTATAAGTTCATAAACCTACCCATAACATTAACTAACATATTTGGTATATTAAGTAGATTTCAGGTAGCAATTTTACATCACCTAGTCTAGAGCAACAAAGGCAACTTTAATAGAATTACAAATTGTTCGAAAACTGAAAATTACAAATGCCATTGTTCCGTATTCCAAGATTGGTTATGTGCGAAAAGTAATTTGTGCTCGAAGTCTCGAAGAGACAGTTTAGGAATAACGAATGAATAAACAGACATGGGCGTACAAAAAAAATGTTAAAAATACAGAAATTCTATCTATATATCTATATCTATATAGTCCATTTCACCGATTTTGGCCGATGACAGAAATCATACTCGAAGTAAATTTAGAGTTACATCCCTCTCAGATACAGGCAAATTAGAAATTTAATTGAGGACGTTTGTTTTTTAATACAACACTTACGTAACTGCATCTTGTTTCACCGGTAGATAAAAAGTATTCAATACGGAAGTCTTGACTTAATTCAAATTCCTAGCAACCGTCATGTACGGCTCGTTGTTGAAGGGTTGAATTCAATAATTATAATGTCATATTTTTATAGATGTCAAACCACACTGATAGTTTCAGAAACTTACGACCTAATTTAGAAAAAAAAGCTCTCCGCCATTGGTAACTTGAATGACAGTTTAATCTTATTTCAGTGGTTTCTAATATCAAATCGGCCAAAAACGATGAAATGGACTATACTAATATTATAAAGAGGAAAGGTTTGATTTTTTGTTTGTTTGTTTGAAATGAAACTACTGGACCGATTTCAAAAATTCTTTCACCGTTGGCAAGCTACACTACTCCCGAGTGACATAGGCTATGTTTCATTTTCAAAAAAATTAATGTACTACGATTTTGAAGAATATATAAATATCTACAAAAAATGCCGCGACAGCATATGTCTAACTGTTATAATTACGTCACAATAACTATTTTTTAATTGTTTAAAAGTTTTTATCTTGGTATTAATCCTTATCAAAATAACTTATTTCATAATCACGAATTTAGCATGTGCAAAGGGACGAGGCTACTTATAAAGGAATTAAAGCACAATTAAGTTGTAGCAACAATTATAACTGAACCACCAGCTGGTCAACTAGCTCATACACTGAGGATACCGATGATCCCAACTGATCTACCAAATCCATTTAAACCGCTTCAATTTCCTATCACAACATATTTCGCTTTTACTAATAATAAGTCTCAAGGTCAAACCTTCCAATTAGTAGGGATCGGTTTTCCTCATGGCCAACCGCCTAAGGCGGGTCGGAGCACCTGAAAATCAATTTATTTTGCTGCCAGAAAATAAAACAACATGTAATATCGTTTACAGGGAAGCGTTGACTCAATAAATTTAATGGCTTTTGTTATTTTTCTTTAATCCCCGTGCAAAGCCGGGGCGGGCTGCTAGTTTTTTTATAAAAACATTATTAGACATTTTTATACTTTACTTATTCTCCATATTTATAAGATACTTTACTTTTTTTAGTGAGTCTTTTAAGTAAAATATTTGACACTGAATGTAATCAATAATTTTAAAAAAATGTGTTTTATGATACAACACAACTTTATCGACAAAAAAAGCATTCTGTTTTAATAAAAGTTATTAATATACATTCATATATATTTTTAAACTATCCTTCATTATTCTTTTTATAAAAAAAAGGATGATTCAATTTGCTTAATTTTCTTTTTTACCCCATATTCTATTTTTCTCTTTTGTTACAGGTTGCTTTGTCTACATCTTGTTTCGGTAAGTAAACCTTAAATTTAACATTTCTTTCAATAGTCTTTTTTTTTCGAAGCTGAATGTATAATAGAGAAGAATATTCACATTTGAAGACAAAGCGCGCCTTTATCCTTTTATAAAGGTAAAGAGAGAGGGCTAAATTCTGAGCACCGCGTGAAACACAAAAGGACCCAATTGAATCTGACAATTACCAAACTTTGAATATACTGTACGGTGTTGCCATTTAAGTTTAAAATACAACACAACTAAATCTACTAACAGGGTCAAAATTACGAGCAAAAGCATCAATTTTACATGGAAGGAGCATAACAACGTTTAGCTAATAGAAAATCTCTCTTTACGATTATTGCAGGATAATGAAAGTTTAAGAATTTTGTAGTATAAAAAATTACCAAAGAAAAATGGTAGTCATACTAATCTAATCTAATCTAATCTAATCTAAATAACCTGGCATGGTCTCTCCTGTGGAGCCCCATGTTTGAGCACTGCTTCCTGTGGGAATATTGTGACCAGGTTCGGCACCAAGAGTCCTTACATGCACCCGTGCTTGCAGGACTCTAGTTTGTTCAGCTGAAACTAGACAAACTAGAGTCCTACAAGCACGGGTGCATGTAAGGACTCTTGGTGCCGAACCTGGTCACAATATTCCCAGTCATACTAACATGAAAAATAATTCGAAAACAAAAACAATATATTGTTGGGGATTTTTCTTCGAGGACGCGATCCCTCAGTAGAATTTTGGAAATGTGATCCGCCATTTACGTATTGGTTGTATAGATTAAAATTTTTTTTTGTATCAATCGTTTTTGTCAAGTTTTGTTTTTGATTGTTATATAAATTGATATTGAGGAGATTGTCATAAAAAAAGATTTTTATATGCTTTTAAAAAAAGTAATAATAAATATTGAATTGATTAAATAAATTTGAATTTATACATACAAAAGGTAAAAAACCAATTAATAGAGAAAAAGTAAAATCAAATAGGATAACATTAAATAAAAAGTAAGGCGCAATAAAAAGCAGAGAAATCAGAGCTGGATAGTGGTAGAGAACGTCCAGTAGCAGGAAGAAGGAATTGACAAGAATTGCAGTGGGAAGAAACGAAAGAAAAGAATTTTTAATATATTGTTTTTGTTAATAGCAATCAATAGTTAAAGTACAGGAATTCATAACCCAATAATCGTATTAATAGGAAGGAGTCCCCACAGGGAGATCCATATCAATATTATTAGCATTGCAAAGTTTAGATTCATAGACAGAACAAATTAAATAGACATCCAGGAAGCCCTATAAAACAGTATAAAAAAACAGTAACGTTTTAATGTAAATTATTAAACTTAAAACCAAACTCATAAAACCGAAATAAAATTAGGGGGGCGGTCCTAGTGGGCACTCTGAGGTCCTCTAAGTATGTTATATATCATAGCTCTACAGGCCTGAAAGGCCCAAGGCTTTTATTGTCATTTCTCTCCATTTCTTCTTATTTTGGCACATGCGTTTCCAGTTTTGTACACCTAACCTAAGGTTCTCAAATCCGCCTCCACTTCGCTCTTCCATCTTTCCTTTGGTTTCCCTCTTCTCTTTCTTCCTCCTATGCTTCTGCAAATGATCATTTTTGGAATCCTCTTTCGACGTGTCATAACCACTTCAACCTTTGTGCTCTAGCATATCCTGTGATACTTGGTTCTTTGTACATATCCGCAAGCTCTTGGTTTGTTCTTCTTTCCCATACCCCATTGTTCCTTTTTCCTCCAAAAATTTTCCTTAGTAGCTTTCTTTCCCATATTTCTAGGGAACTTATATCTGACGAATAAAATGGTTTGTGTAAAATCTCTATACGGTTACTAGAACTGGACAAATTGCAAATTTAGTGTAAAAGAAATGGAAAATAAAGAATTTTCCAATTTTTCCCGTCATATTTATGGTCGTATATAGCTACAAAGCTTTACGACCTATTCATTCTAAAGGTGAAGACTTAAATTTTAAAATAAGACTTAATTATCTTTATTTATAACGAAACTGCATTAATTAAAAATAATAAATTTTGACCAAAAATCACAAAGCTATTTATATCACTTTTTAGGAATGTTAATTTAAAAATATCCTAGGATACCCTCCCTAAATTTATTTTATAGTTCAAAAGGAGTAATTTGAGACTTGCTAAATGTCTCTGAGTTGATTATTCGCCAAGCTACAGCGATTTTTAATTGCGAACTGGCACATTTGCGAACGTAGGTAGCTAAGCCAGTTTCGATGCAATTTTAATACTCTTTACCCTCTGCACTTTTAGGTGCGCTTTAGTGCACCCTTTGCTGAAGAAATCTTGGGAAATATGAGAGTCCCCACGAGATAATGATGTAAAGATGAAATCTGATACCTAGTTTACTCAGTATTATATGTAAAAAATGAACGTGCATCAATAACTTTATTTATAATTATAAATTGCGAGCTATCCTATAAAAACGTAGGTATAGCAGAAAAACGTAAAAGATAGACAGAATAAAATTACCGAAACGCATAAGAGAACAAGTTCGGATGGAAAGTGAAAAATAAGCTGATTGCTTTAATTTATATTCAAAAATATGTGAAAATACTGAAAATAGCAAGATTTATGAGTAAATATATTTAAAAAAACATGAGAACTTCTTTAAATCGGTCTTTAAAAACCCCGGAAATATATATATTTGACAACATTGTTTACCCACTCCGGAATAATACACCTTTACACGTGTGTAACTTAAGGAACGGAACCGGTTTCAGTAAAAGTTCATTCACACGCGGATACCGTGGATGCAATCGTCAACTTTTCTCGTCTTTCTGTTGCGATACCCGCAGAGTCTTTTCTTCCTTTCTCTTCCATCACGAGGGTTCCCAACAAAACTTCTAGTGCCGCTGACAGTCAATCCAAATTTCTCCAAAAACATTCTGTCTGTATTAAAAAGTCTATAGATAAATATATACTTGAATAATCCTACCGTCAACTGAATACGAAGTCGTTCTAATTGTATATTCCACATTATGTGAATTCGCGTTTTATCTCACTAGAGTAAACAGAATAGATCTTTTAATAAAGGTAAGATAAATGGCATCTCAGAGGCAGATTAGGGTAAATAAGTAAGAGCTGGCATGAGTTGAATATCTCCAGCAAAAATATACAGTAAAAAAACAAAAACAAACATTTTCTACACTATTTAAGATAAACATAATTTCTGAACATACCGTGATGGTACCTAACCTTCTGTATTTATAGGGGGACACCTATCACTGTTATCTATTTCATTATATTTAGAAACTGTTAGCTTTTGTTCTTGAGCCAATATTTAAAAGTGTCCACATCTTTTATTGACCTTCCAAATTAAAATTAAATGAATCTAATATGTCCAAGATATTTGTCGTATATTGCTTTAATCTGCTTCTAGTTCTAGTAAGACCCTTTCGTACTTTTTAAAAGCCAATATAAATAATAACATATTCTATAATATTCTCCTGGGTTACTATTAAAGCAGTCGAATGTCAATACAGAGCTGTGGGTTTAATCCATGTCTCATTTAATACATATTTTATCAAAGCGAAGCTTTTAATGTTAGGTTCGAAATAGGTGTTGGCACAGAAATATCGTCGTAAAAATGAGTAACGAAACTCCCCCTATCAAGGGTTGCTAATTATATTCAAATGATAAATATTTCTTTCAGTTCACCCTTCAGCGCCAAAGATATCATTAAAAGCTTCGTTTCCATCTGAACTCAACGAATTCTACATATTTTATGATTCAAAATTTTATCAAGTATAGTAATAAAAAAAATAAATTTTGATTACACATTTTTATTATATTATATCGCTTTTACTGTAGTTACTGGTAGTTGACGATCTCATTGCAAAACTTAAAAGAGAATTGTTTCGTGCTCTGGACTATGCTGATGATTTAGTAATTGTGGTAAGAAGTAAACATGACAGTATTAATGCTGACCGCATGCAAATTACCTTAAACCTCATAACTATTTGGTGTTTGAAGAAAGGACTTTTAGCTAATTCTAACAAAACGAGATTCATTTCATTCACCAACAGAAGGAAATTAATGATTAACCCTCCTGCTATGAATAGAAGGACACTTTTATTCTCAGAAAAGGTAAAATACCTAGCAGTTATCCTCGACAGGAAACTTAATGACTATATGAACCTGCCGTAGTGTTTTTGGGAAAACATGGGGTCTTAAACCTAAAATGATCTATAGGTCATATCTAACGGTTCTTAAAATCACCTATGGTGCGCTGGTTTGGTGAAACAAAACAACGCAAAAAAGGCAATATGTACTAGAGTTGCAAAAGGTGTGTCCTAGTACGGACTTAGAGATAATTCAAGACCTTGCATTTACATGTTTAGAGGATGTCGCTTGGAAGTGCTTATAGGTTAACAAGGACTAAGTCTCTGTAACATCTTTGGGATTCTAAGAGTCGAAGCAAACCATTTCATAAAGATGCTTACAGATATTATGTCTCTAATACGAGATTCAAAACTCTCTTTAAATATAATAATTAATGAGCGTGAGTTAAAACAAAACGAAATCGCTTAACTTACAAATCGATCCCTCACTTATCATAATGATGGGTTTAAAACACTTGGCGGAGTAGATAGCCCTGGGAAACACCCCAACAATCTTCCAACCGGAGCTGTTAGCAATAGACTTCTGTGCTTAAAAGTGCATTAAAAAACGCATTAATTCAGCTAGAATATTTATTACCTCCAATAGCCAAACTACTTTGAAATACCTGTAATCACCCAAGTTTGAGTCCAAAACAACACTGGCTAAACACAACAAAGTAACGTTGCTGCGATTACCAGTTACCAGGGCATAAAGGGATTGTCGGAAACGA
This sequence comes from Altica lythri, assembly GCA_964028335.1. NCBI lineage: Eukaryota > Metazoa > Arthropoda > Insecta > Coleoptera > Chrysomelidae > Altica > Altica lythri. Next base: position 23,281,202 of record OZ034808.1, on the reverse strand, counting down.
TACTGCTAATATCCTCGTAAAGAAGGAGCTACTTTTCCTTTTATCGGACCTGAATCTTTCTGTGGCATCTTAAAATGCCGCATTATGGATGAAGTTCGTAATTGGGAAAAGGAAGTTAGTGCAGCATACTGGAAAAACACCCAAGGCCAAAGACAAGCAAAAAGGTTCATACAGCTTTAAGTGCGTTACTCTACATTTCTCTTAGAACTTCAGAAACCCAACCTCAGAATAATCGCAGGAATTGTCATAGGACACTAACCACTGAGGTACCATCTCTGTAAAATGGGCAATGTATCAGATTAAGCATGGTTTCCGTACTGGAAAATTACTTGTTGCTTATTAATAATCAAAGAGCTAGAAATTTCTAGACACGTTTGGTGGCGCACCAGTGTATTAATTTTTAATTCGTTAAAATATGTATATATAAACAAGAGCTGCAACATTATCAAACGACCGTTATTGAGATTATTAGTATCGAATCACGTAAATATCACTATTAATTTTCGATCAATCATCAACACAGGGAATTTACAAAAGCAATTGATCGGTTAATTGTATAAACAAATATTTTTTTGTTTAGAAAAAACTTAATTTATGTCCATAACTAACAAAAATATCACTCAAACCTAATAGAATTATATTGAAACCATAAAAAATCAGTAATAAATTTCACCTTTGACTTATTAATATTAATACAGAAATATTACCATTTTGCAAAGTTATTTTTAGAATTCTATTAAAAATAATAATCGTATTCATTAAAATAATTTCCTACACATTATAGCTTAATAAAACATATTAAAGAGTCTGCATAAAAATTAATTCCTTTTAATAAAGAATAAAAAAAAATAAAATCGTTTTCTGTATCATCATTAAAATCAAAAGAATCATTAAATAAATTTAATATAAAATATTCCTTGATTCTCATCATTCGAATCAATAAACAGAGTGTTGAACTTTCCCATCTTTCGTTTGTTTTGATGAAAAAAAAAATGAAAAGTAAACAAAAAGTAATTGTACATTTTAAATTATATAAGTATGTCATTTGATCTTATTTACCATCATCATAATCAACCACTATACGATAGTTGCCATTTTAGTTTTGCATATAGCGATCACACAACAAATGTTGAAGTATTAAATCGAATGGGCAGAGAAAGAGAGTTGTTGCCAATAATAAAAAGAAGAAAAACTGCTTATCTTGGGCATATATTTTGAAATTCCAAGTACCAGTTCTTAAAGCTTATAATGAAAGGGAAACGGGGCATTGGAAGAAAAAAACACTCATGGCTTAAAAACATAAGGGATTGGACAAACCTCACGTCTGTAAAGCTAGAAAGGTCAAATCGGCAGAATCACTCGTATTATATCTCAAAATTTAGTGCTAATTTAGTGCTGATAACAGATATTTGGTGCTGTGATAGGGGGACTAAACATGAGAACACTGCTAACTTTTCATTAAGCTAGCAGTGTACGATTCGTGACCGCGCTAAAACGGAAACTAATGGAATTAAAAGACGTCACTATTTAGTGCTCAATTAGTGCTGCCAGTACAGCAAAAGATTTTTGAAAAATATTTTTTTTATTTTTTTTTTTTCAAATCAACTACTGCTAATATAACGACGCCAGCAGTCTTGAGAGCTAGAACAAGACTCTAAAACGGAAACTAATGGAATTAAAAGACGTCACCATTTAGTGCTCAATTAGTGCTGCCAGTACAGCAAAAGATATTTGAAAAATATATTTTTTTTTTCAAATCAACTACTGCTAATATAACGACGCCAGCAGTCTTAAGAGCTAGAAGAAGACTCTAAAACGGAAAGTTATGGAATTAAAAAACGTCACCATTTAGTGCTCAATTAGTGCTGTCAGTAAGAGCAAAAGATTTTTGAAAAAGAATTTTTTTATTTTTTTTTAAATCAACTACTGCTAGTATAACGACCCCAGCAGTCTCAAAATTATTACTTGAATTATATTAAACTCCAATGTTGTATGAACAAAAATATTATTTTCAATGATAAAAATAATTTTTACTTTTGTAAAAAATGTGTTTTTAAACTAAGCTAACGACTCACCGAATTTTATTTTAAGATTTGTAATTAGAAAATATTAAGATTATTTATATTTAACGATGAGTTAAAATAATTAAGGCTGCTAGCGTAGTTATACTAGCAGGAGTTGATTTGAAAAAAAATAAAAAATAATTCTTTTTCAAAAATCTTTTGCTGTACTGGCAGCACTAATTGAGCACTAAATGGTGACGTCTTTGAATTCCATTCGTTTCCGTTTTAAAGTCTTCTCCCCGCTCTTGAGACTGCTGGAGTCGTTATACTATCAGTAGTTGATTTGAAAAAAAATAAAAAATAATTCTTTTTCAAAAATCTTTTGCTGTACTGGCAGCACGAACTGAGCTCTAAATGGTAACGTCTTTTAATTCCATTAGTTTCCGTTTCAGAGTCTTTTCCTTGCTCTTGAGACTGCTGGAGTCGTTATACTAGCAGTAGTTGCTTTGAAAAAAAAATTATTGTTTAAAACTACTTTACTATAACGACAGCACTATATCAGCACTAAATAGTGACGTCTTTCAATTCCATTAGTTTCCGTTTTAAAGTCTCTCTCTAGCTCTTAAGGCTGCTAGCGTCATGTCGATTTGAAAAAAAAATAAAAAAAAAAATATTTTTCAAAAATCTTTTGCTGTACTGGCAGCACTAATTGAGCACTAAATGGTGACGTCTTTTAATTCCATTAGTTTCCGTTTTAGCGCGGTCACGAATGGTACACTGCTAGCTTAATGAAGTTAGCAGTGTTCTCATTTTTAGTCCCCCTATCACAGCACCAAATATCTGTTATCAGCACTAAATTAGCACTAAATGAGCACTAAATTTTGAGATATAATACGAGTGATTCTGCCGACTTGACCTTTCTAGCTTTCCAGACGTACAAACCTCGATGCCCATGCACTCTTTAGAGCCACACAAGAACGAGAGGAGTTTGCTAGAATTGTCGCCAACATCCACTATTTGGATTAGGCACCTTAAGAAGAAGATATATCGATAAAGACAAACTATATAAAGTACTTTATTGCTTTTCAAAATATGTCCCACCAAGATCGATACACTTTTGTATACGATCAAACCAATTGGCAAAATAGTTATTATTTCAGTATTTAGTTGACACCTGCAAAATCGTTGTTTTAAAAGCATTGATAACTTCTTCTGGCGGTCAGGACCACGACTGGTACGTTGAGATATGGATTTTTTTTGTTTAAATAAATAAAATAATTGATAAAATATAAACTTTTTTATACCAAAAACAAAAAAAAAATCCTGTTTTGCCCACTTAATAACTACTAAAAGAATGTTCAGTTTGTAAGGCACAAAGAACCGACTGCATTACCAATTTAGTTACCATAATGCTTGTGTCATTATTGTATATTTTAAAGATATTTTATGTACGTTAAGATATATTAATTTAAAAAAATATGAAATAATTAAAGGCAACGCTGTTTTCATAGTAATTATCTCCTCAATAGTACTAACATCAATCTACGTAAGAAATAAATTAAACAATGACAAGAAAGAAGTGAAAGACGAGAGAATTAATTAATAGTTTTATGTGTTTAGTCGTAAGAGAAGTTTTTCCTTTTTCGTTAAATTTTTTAACACGATAATATATGTTCAAATAAATTTTATAAGCTGGTACTCTCCTACGACTAATAGTTTGTTTATTTTTTGTATTTTCAACTCATTAAATACAGATAAAAATATACCTACACTATAATAAAATGTATAACTAAAACTGTTAACACCCAGTAAAAATTTTCTTCTACCTAACAGTATGTTATGATGACTTTGGAGTTCAAACCTTTTGTTTTTTATCTCTAAAAATATTAATTAGTATAAAAAATAAATAAGAAGGGAAGTGAAAGAAATTTTATTCACAATCGTTTAAAAATAGACGGTTTTCCACCCTACAAAACAGTTGGAAAGAAGACAATTGTTAACCAGTGTGGAAAGTAGCTACTTTCCACCCGTTACCCTTGGTTACGCGCCTCCATAGATAGAGATCACTAAAATTGGCAAATATGACAAAAGTTTTATATCGGTATCGGTATATTGGCAACCAGTATAGCGACAAAAACCAAAACGAAACTTTAGAATAAAATTTCTGTAAAAACATATGTATGTACCTTGGTGAAAAAGATTGAGATAAATATATAATAATTAAAACCAACCGGCACCCGAAAAAAATAAAGTAAACTATAAGGATAAGGCACTAGCTGAACATACATCGGAAAGAAAGAACAAAAATAATAACAACAAATTGTATTGTAGAATAAATGATTGTAAAGAAATTATACATTTTTATTAATTCCAGTGGAATTTATTATTAAGAGAAACGTAACAATAACAACAACAGCACGAAAAATAGGTTGGTACCAGATAGGAAAATATTATAATAGCTAACATAAAATTGAACACTATTTGAAGCGTTAGAATTAGTATATAAGTAAAACTTTATCGTAGAATTGTCGTGGCTTTGATTATAAATTGTTATTCCCTCTTTAAGGTTTTTATTGAAGAATAATTTTTGTGTGCTGGATGTTGACAGACCAGGAATAGATTCTTTTCGCTCATGGGTTAACATGCCCTCAATTTTTGTCAGTATGATTCTTGTCTAATTGTAAATAAGTGGCATTTTTTGGGAAATTCAGCCACAGAATTGTGTCCTAATGGCTGCTTTGTTAATTTTCCATGTCTGACTTGCAGAAAAAATCTATCTCCTTGTATATTTTTTCGAAGTTTGGTATATTCTGTAATTATTTGTATCCCATACATGTTAATGACAAAAGCTCTCGATTGATGCGTTTTTGTGTAAGAAATAACAATGACACATTTTTCTTTTTGTACATCTACATGATCTATTTTCATTTTGAATAGTTCATCAGTTCGACAGGCACCGGAGATGCAAGATATAGCTTTTTAAAGAAGATAAGTAAATACCATAAAATCATTTGATTAACTAAAGGGGAATTGAATATTCAAGGATAAATTATCAAAGCAAGGGCGTATAAGGTAACCTGTGCGTGAACATTACATTAACGTAGTTAACAAATAATGTAGGTATTGGTATGTAATTAAATTTCAAATTATAACTTTAAATTGACCTCGGTCTGATGTTATTAAATTAAGGGATGTTATATATCAACAAACAGGTTGGTAAATTATATACTGCTTTCCAATGAAAATGAAATATAATGTAAACATATATTTAACAATAACAAAATATTTGATGAATAGTATGGAAATAGTAAACAAAATAAACTAGGCAGTGATAGAACAAAAAAATAGAAGCTATGGTTTTAGTTTACAATGTTTACATGTAAAAAAGGTGAGCTCTACTTATTTGACTACTTCCATTTTTCAGTATTTTATAACATTATGATTAAATAACAATGTTTTTGTACCTTTTCCATTTTATTACGATATTTTCAGTTTTTTATGTAAATACTTCACATGTTTCTTAAATTTTACGATTTTTTAAATATTTCATAAATTTTCTGATTTTTCAAAGTTTTTCCAATTTTTCAAGATGTTCACCCAATTTATTACTAGAATAAACAGTATTACGCTTTTTGGTAGAACATCACATAAGAAACAGCTTCAAAAATCATTAAAACTTAATTCTATACGCATATGTACACATATATCTAAGTGCATATATGTATGTAAAATAAGTCGCAGGAGTAACGGTTATTTCTGTTATTTTTTCTAGGTACACTTCGTCCGCGACAACATCCCGTAACAAGCATAGATTCAAATGTTGTCAATAATGGGAGTAGCTGATGTTTTTATATACTATGCAACCCATATTCACTTGTTGATCTTGGAGAGCATAAAATCTAGAATGATTTCCTTCTAAGACAAATTGCTGTTATACCATTAAGGCAGAAACATGGTTCGTTATAAACGAGAACCACACTAAAGTCACACCATATATATCACGTCACGTCACAGGACTCACATGTGATTTCACTTTGTAGTTTTCTCCGCTTGTACATATTTTGTGTCCGTGAGCTCATAGATTTTAGTAGCTTTAATCTGATTAAGGAAAATAAACGAAGATAGAAAAAGTTCGGGAACATCAAGTGTTATAAGTGAATATCGTGATCAACACATTCGCCTAGAAGCTTGGTAGGAGATTGGAAGAGGCCTTCATATAATAGATACATATTCTTTATTGTTTTAGATAAAAATTATAAAATATATATTAATTCTTTCTCTCCGAACACTATTTTTTTCCCAAACTAAACTAGGTACCATTATCTGAAATAAAATAGTCTCGAACTTCGAAGACTTCGTAACTGCAATTTCATCTTATAGGGTTCAAATTTAACAACACTTGTTGAGAAAGTTTCGTTAATTCGGTGTTAAATTCAAAATTTTTATCTTTGCATAACATGTTATGCAGGCAACACGATGTAAGGACAATTTATGTCAACAAAATCGGGTTGTACTTCTAAACTTTGCCGAAAACTTCTCCAACGAGCAGCTAATATTCCAAACGCGATTGCTTCTTATTTTATTTATATCGTGTATCCATACAATCTGCCCAATTTCACTTTAGCTCTTACGTTGAGATGCGCACTGGTTTATAATAAACCAAGGTGGGGAGACGCTCAGATCGTCGTCTCGAGACAATGTCTTCTGGCTTTGTTACGATGCTCTCTCTTCTTCATTTGCGCATCACAGCTAAAGTGAAATTGGGCAGATTGTACTCTGTTTAGTTTTCCACAACATTCACCCAAAACTATAAAATCACCTAAACTTACCAGTTCTTCTTCCCATTTCGAAGAACTAATTGAGCTATCAAATTCATTCGCCATCGAAAAACAAACAATGCAATACTCAAAAAAATTCCGTTAGACGTGATAGTAGTGTGTTTCTAAGCGTGATATAACCATAAAAACATGATAATGTGACGGCATATAAACTCACTCAGACTGTTTCCACGCTTCAGAGTATGTTGGAAATCATGTCTTTTACCACTGTAGCTTTTGTCCATCTGTCAACCATCGTGCATCGTGCATTACCAATTCCTTCGTATCGTTTGACGAAGATGTTTTCACAAAATTATGTGTCGATAATACAAACTAAATTACTAAAATCGTTGAGCAAGTAATAATAAAAAATCTTTAATAAAAAAAAATTCGACCAAATTTGTATAAGACTATTTTTTGAGGTGGTACATTTTAATGCAACGCACTATATGATCTACTAATCATCCAGGTCTATTATTAAAATTTAGAAATTAGACAAACCAGACATGATATTAAGAAAAACTTTAAAAAAACGTTACCCCCGACAGGAAGCAAACGTAAAAGTTCACTAAATTTTATAAATTGAAGTTAAGAGTCTTTTTACAATTAGAACAAAACTGGTTGGAGCCAAAGAAAGATTGACAAGTTTAGGAATGAGGAATGAGTAATAAAAAAATATATTATGACTCCAATGTCTTTATTGTGTCTTGGACATACAAACAAAACCACGAGCGCAAGAACTACTTGCAACTAATGGTATACCGATAAATATCATGAATAATGACGCATAGCAAATTACTAAAATGTGTTTTGTAAAGAAGAAGTGTGGTACCATAAAATTGCTATGGATATCTTGCTTTATGTGATGTGTTCTTGTTTCTTCAAACCGCGTACTTTAAATGACGTCTTTAAGCACACACCACCATTGTATACGACTGAAGTCAAAACTGTTGAGTCAGAAAAAACGAAAACCTCCCCAAGATATAATTATCTTTTCGATATGAAATTGGCTTGCAAAGAGTTTCTCTGAAGTGTATTATTTTGAATAAATATATTAATCAAATAACACGGACTCGAATACAGAGAATTGGGGAATTTACCACATCTCAATTGAAGAAATTGATGGTAAAAAGAATTAAAAGCTAGTTGTAAGAATTCCTTTTCATAAAAAGTTTAACCTATAAGAAATATCATTAATCACGGCTATGAAATAAAATATTTAACATATACAACGCATTTTATACTTTGTTTCCAAAACCAAATTTAAAAAAATTAAATACAGCTTAGGATAACACCATGTTTTATGTTTATTTTCAGTTTAGCACTTTCTTATTCGCTTTTATAAAACCTACCTCTGCAGTAAAAACGTTTAATCTTTGTGTTGGTCAAACAAAAATATAATTTATATTGTTGGACCCGCCTTCTTATGTACCTATTAAAATATATTTCTTTTCAATTAAACTTCGTCTAAACATAAATTAAATATGCATTACTTTATTATATCTTTGTCATACAATTTCATCACTGAGTTTTTATACCCTTAATTAAAGGAGTGGCTTAAGAATTCTAATATTTCCGTACAGTAACCAGAACGAACGTAACTCTTGTAAATGTTGATATTTTCTTGAGATGCGAATTCATTTTTAAGAGGATTTATAATACCGTTTACTCGTTTGCAAATGCTTAATCAATAACCACGCCATTCCTTTGCAATCAGTTTGCTTCAAGCCAAACCAGATATTTCAACGTGATTAAAGAAAGGAAGAGCTTTGCGGTTGTAATTAGATTAACCAAACATACCGTTCAACTTGTAATATCACAGAAATTCTGACAAAATCAAAGTTATTAAATTATATGTGTATTGAAAATCTTTGTTAACCTGAAATATGTATATATAAAGAAATTATTCTCACCGAGAAGTTGGTACTGAGATTATCAACTCCTGAACATGTGGTTCTTCGAGCTGGATTTTTTGGGAATAATTTAAAGATTAGTACATGCCTACTTAAAAGGGACAGTGAGTTCCAAAACTAGTAATTCTGTTGTAGAGAGAATTGTGAGACTTGTTCATAAAATATATAAATATTGTTGTGAATGTTTTTACAACAATTTCAGTAACATAATTAAAGACACTCTTCAAAAATATACTAATTAGATGCAGCCTTCAATACTATAAGCGCGGAATGAGCAACGACAGAGATAAAATGAAACTACATGCTGTCTCTCTTGGTTTAGGGAGTGACGGAAGCAAACGCACCAACTATTCACCAAAAAGAGCGACAGGTGAAGAGACATAGCGTATAGTTTCGTTTTATCTCTCTGTCGTTAGTCGTTAGTTGTCCCACCCTTAGATCATTGAAGGCTGTATCTGGGTAGTAAATGAAGTGAATATTAAAAGATATATAAAATATTTATGTGTGATTTAGATTTAACTATACATGTAATTGTGTTATTATTTTTTTCTTATTTTGTAGTACTTTCCATACATATCTAGTTCTATTTCCAATTAGTGTATCTAAATTTCGCACTTATAATACTTCGCTTATTAAATCCGTGTAATAGCGAATTGAACCGGGAAGAGACTTGAACCAATTATACTGTGCATTTTTTAATCTTCCATGAATTCCATTCGATTCGAAGAGAATTTTTCTAGCGTGAATAAATAAACTTTCAGATATCGGCACAAGCTTTAAGTGTCTATTGCCTATATGCCTAAGTTGCATGCATTTAAACAAAACAAATGAGTCGTTTTTCTCACGATTTATAATTATAAACGCGCTAATAATGCGCTTCCTAGTGATGTAGCCGATTCCGATAGCAGCTATCAAGACGAAATTCTTTGGTTGAAATGTAGCAGGTAGCGGCATAACTTGGTTGAATGGTATTAAAAATTTTGAATAACACAAGTGCAAAAAGGGAATTTGCTTTTCATAATCCATGACTTGTATTGTACTAAGGCATCATTTATGACCGATATAAGTTCACAGACTTTGCTAATTTGACAAGGCACAACTAATTTACGAATTTTTTAATCATTTTTAAAAAAATTGACACTGTTTATATGAAACAGTTGTCTACTAAATAGTATATTACGCTACAAGGGACGAAAGTTGAATTTTCCGCCCTGCGCGTCATGATGCCCGAGGCGAGAAGCCGAGGGCAACATGACGCGCAGGACCGAGATTTCAACTTTTGGCCCGTGTAGTGTATACTATTTTTCTTCATACCTCGGTCGAAAGTACTTGCAGAACGAGCGAAGCGAGTGCAGCTGGTCGTGGGACAGGCATCAAATACATTCGAAGAGTCAAGTTTTGTCATTGATGATTATTTTTAAGGTTATAGATAGAAATAGAAATGACACGAGAATAAACAGTCCCTAGTTACAAGTGTAACTACGCATGAGAAATTTTATCTCCCGCCGTAAACAGGGAGTAAATGTTAAAGACGACAAAACATCATGACGCGCAGGGCCGAAAATTCAACTTTCGTCCCGCCGTAAACAGGGAGTAAATGTTAAACTTTCTTCCCTGCAATTAGGGACGAAAGAACGTACTTTCGACCGAGGAATGAAGAAAAAATATTCTCTTAGAAGTAGAATATACGATATAAATAAAGCCGAATTCCATTTTTTGTACTAAATCGGATATTTCAAACTGCTACTAAACCTACGTTGTTAAATAAAAAAAAAGTGTTCAAAATGTTTACTGTTTTTTTTTGATATCAACATTAACACCATTATCAAATAGGAAAATGGAATATCTTTAATGCTACTCAGAATATTATCCGATTAAAAAAAAGTCAAAAAGAAGATAACTTATTTAGTTGATATAACTGACAGTTACCTCTTAATTAAAAAGTAAGCAAACAAACTTCGGTGGTTCTATACAAATACATATTTATGCTTAAGAAAAATTAGTGTTAATTAATAAATCAAATCGTTACATAAAAAAAAAACGATAATAAAAACAATCCACACCATGTCGGTACCTTCCCATAACGAACACCTCTCCAAAGCTGATGCTGAAGAGATTCTCTTTTTATGAATGCTCTAGCACTCGACGGAGGTGAATGGCCGCTGCGGTTATTCCTCTTAAACTCCGAGTCGATTAGCCTCCGGCTAGCCCTGAAGTAATCAGCGAGTTGTTAGTACTATAGAGGCTGCTCCTGGCGTACCGACTTAGCCACGGAGATGGTGTCCATGGCTGGAGGCAATATCTTAAAGTGATACGCGACGGTGCCACTTTAATTAAAATTAAATGGAATATAAGAAATATGAGGAAAAATCACGATACAAAATAATAAATTAATAAACTTTTAGTTCAAAGAATCGTGGACAATATTTTAAAGGAAATACAAAGACTTACCTGTAACATTGATAGATCCAGGACTAGAAGCTTCCAAAGGGCTGTCAGGGTTCGATCCTGACTCCTGTTTGACACTATAAAAAAATAGTGACTTAATTATAGTTTTATATCAGTTTTATGTGAATAATGCTTAAAGAAATTAGCGTACAAAACTGTTATTTCTGTTTTAAGTAATATGAATATAAATACTTATTTATTATTAAAGAAAATATTGATATAAACATTATTAACTCTGTGATCGATATAATATTAACAATTTATATCAATTAATATTGTTATAAAAAACTTTAAATTGAATATACAGTTTGAATTTCTTTACTTAAGCTCTTCTAATGGTAAGAAAATCACTGTGCAAATAAACCCGGTTTATCAGTAAGTCGTTTCTTTGGTTAATCCCACCTGTATATATTTTGTTTTCCTACCAAAAATAAAACTCGACCCCAATTTTCACAGAATGTGGAATCCAGATTAATCACAGGGATTGGCTGAATATTCGTTTTTAATTGAATTATATACTACTGGAGATTTAGCGATAGTTCCCCATGCTCCAGTTATTCAATTTCACAGTAATAAGATCATCATCTACTGTGCGACCAAGAGGGTAAAAGTGAGTCAACTTTGATGTGAACAACTAAAATCTATAATCCATAAACCAATATGCGAAACTTGATCAAAAAATAAAACCACATCTTATTAAGGAAACTTGTATATTAGAATATTGATTTGTGGTGGATACCGCTGTGTAAAAATTGTAAAGTAGGTATACTAGCATCAAATATTAGGACTGAATTAAAGTTGTCTTACTTAGGGCATAGTGAAATAAATACTTATCAAGATAATTTAACTCTGATTTATTTGAAATTATATATACAGAATTTCAATCATTTGAAATTTACAGAAATCAAATGGACTCAGAAATTGTTTTGTCACTGATATTTACGAATAGGATTGCGTTATTGCGTTTTATAAATTTCTTTAATCCAGTCAAGTTTGGTATTAAATTGAAATATATTTTTTTATGAAGTCCAAACCGATAGTTATGTCTAATAATATTATCTAAATTTAGGAATGTAGTAGGTTCTAAACACGCAAGAAAACGCATTAAAATTTATTAAGGCATAAAAGACTCCATGCAATATTCTTTGGATTTTTAATTCAATTCCTTAAGGTGATGTTTCTGTTCAAGTAAACATTCCTGTTACCAAGTAATTTTTTTATTTTAGTCTGATATTAGATTCACATTAATTGATCTATAACTTCTCAAATAATGCTGGTCGTTAACTGAACATCCAATACTTATGTCACAAATTCTGAAAGTGTATAAAGCTGAACTTTTTACAAAACTAATCTGTAGATTGAAAAGTGGTGATAGAGAAAATTAAAACTAAATTTCTAAACAAAACTAAAAGAAGGGAAAAGCACACACTCTCATGAAGAACCCAAAAGCACCCATAGACAAAGAAAAAAAAATTGAACACAAAACTTATGAAAGACCAAGAACTAGCATCTCAAAGACAAAACAAAGCATAAAAAGAAAAGTAACACAAATGAAATAACTGAACGTAGTTACCGGAATAAAAAGCAAACACTCACAAAATCAACCCAAAAGTACACACAGACAAAAGAAAAAAACTTGAATCAAAGTACTGAAGGGCAGAGAACTATCATCGCACAAGAAGCAACTGAAAGCAGCATAAACGAAAAAGTGTGGACGGAACTATTAAATTGCAAATGAATATCATTCCAATGCTAACACAGGGTATACCAATAAAGGTAAAACTAAATTAACTGAACATACCTAGGCAAAAACGAAAACACACACCTACAAAAAGAAACCAAATTTACTTACAGACCAAGGAAAAAACGTGAATGGAATGTTAAAGGGCAAAGGGCTTAAATCTCATTACTAATAAAGAGCAAAAAAAAGAAAAGAAAATTAAATTTAATATCTGAACATAACTAACTGAAATAGAAGGCACACATGCACAAGAAAAAACCAGAAGCCTCAGACAAAGGAAAAGTTTGGACGGAACTATTAAAGTACCTACAGATGGCTATCATCTCAATGATAATACAGAGTACAAAAAGATAGGAAAAATAACTAAAATAACTGAACATACCTAAGAGAAGACGAAAGCACACACTTATAAGAAGAAACCAAATGCACGCACAGGCAACCGAAAAACGTGAATGAAACTATTGAAGGGCAGAGGACTATCATCTCATTAATTAATAATGAGCAAAAAAAAGAAAAAGCAAGTGAAACCACTAAACATAACAAACTAAAGTAGAAGACACGCACTAACAAGAACAAATGAAAAGCACACATAGACAAATGGAAATACGAGGACGGAACTTATCATCTTAATACAGATAAAAAGCATAAAAACAAAGATAAAGCAGTTGAAATAACTAAACATTACTAACCGAAGAAGAAAGCACACACTCGGACAAATAAACCAAAAGCACAAACAAACAAAGGAAACAGCGTGGCTAACATCTCAATGATAATACAGAGTACAAAAAAATAGGGAAACTGAAATAACTACCTACGCAAAGACGAAAACACACACCTACAAGAAGAAACTAAATGCACGAACAGGCAAAGAAAAAACCTGAATGAAACTATTGAAGAGCAGAGGACTATCATCTCATTATTATAATGAGCAAAAAAGAAAAGAAAAGCAACTGAATCCACTAAACATAACAAACTAAAGTAGAAGACACGCACTACCAAGAATAAATCAAAAACACACACAGGCAAGTGGAAGAATGTGGACGCAACTATTATCTTAATACTAATAAAAAGCAAAAATAAAGCAAATGAAATAACTGAACATTGCTAACCGAAGGAAAAAGCTCACACTCGGATAAATAAACCAAAAGCACAGATTAGTTTTTAAAGAGGATGGGTTCCTTTCAATTTTTTTTGTTAATATAGTCGAAACTTGGATTAAAAAATCAAGTCGATTTAACAAAATAATAAAAATATTAAATCCTAAACTTTACTTAAAGGATGGTACTACTGTATCCATTTTTGGTAATAACTAACAACGCCGGATAAATAGCTCAAAATGACGTCACAACTGGTTGAATAAAGCTTCTCTTTTGGGGTGTATTTAGCACTAGAGAATTTTGTTATTAGTAAGGGACTTTTACACCTATGTGTTATCGTAAAAAAAGATAACAAAAGCGATTGGATTACCAAATACAGAAATAAAAAAGTAGAGTTAAAGCCCTAGGCGAGTCTTAGAGACGAATCTTTCAAATCACTAGCAACTTGTAGATAGTCACACTTTTTTCTGGTTTCTTAAACTGTATATTAAAAAACATCAGAAATCTTCAAGTTAATAGATTTCTTGATTATAAAGTGAACAACCTTTTGGCCTAAACTATCTAATAAGATTTGGTAATATGTAATAAAATTTCCCTTCGTAAAATATTTTTGTTTTTATAGGTATGCAAATTCAAAAACTTAACACAGATAGGATCAAGCCATAAATGGAAATTTTCAAACTTCCCTGTTAAATGAAAAAGGAATGCTCCACTTCTTTTATGACCTGATTTCCAGCAACGGTGTTACATATTAATGAGAATAAGGTGGTTTATAAATTACTGCTAATAGAGTTTGAGACTATGAAATCGTAATGCACCTATTCGACCTAATATTTTTATTTAACCACGCAGTTATGAAAATATGCTTGGTACTTTATATGGTATAGGGTAGTAATTGAATATAAAGTAACAGTTTTAAACCAAGTAGGTGTTTGAATAATCTCTGCATTGAAATTAAATAGTTTATACCAGATGTCAGATTAATTTTTAATAAAATCCTAAAAATCTTTATGACGAAAGTAGAGAATATAAATTTAAAAACGACTCCTAACCGGCTTCCTGTTTTATTTTATATATTTTTTTGTACCCTCTTCCTTTTTTAATTTAAAAACTTATCTAAGGTATTCATCAACTGTTACCTTTTTCTCAAGCGTTTCTGCAGTAAACTGTTTAACGTTTTTCACTTTTCTTTGTAAAAAAATTGGTTTCCATCCTATAAATAACTGCTCGAAATGTTTTTTGTTTTGTAAGTATTATATTTTTGACTTTATGCAAAAAAATACAAATTTATATGATTCTCTTCTATTTCATTATTGTACTATTTACTTTTAATATTTCCCATTATCTAGTATATTTAAACACTTAAAATAAAAGTCATATTCTAAAATTAATTATTATAAATAATTTTAATCTAATAAAACAAGCTTATAAGAAAGATTAGAAAATAAATAATCATAAAATTATAAAATTAATAACTGTTTATCATTTCTAATTTATTTAACTTCCGTATTTCCCAGTTACATCATTTTCAATTTATTTAACTTCCGTATTTCCCAGTTACCCTCTTTCCTAGTTCCCTATTTTTTATCTCTGTCTAATTACATCAGTTCAGAGCGACAAATTTACAAATTATAGCACTGCACCATCCACCACCGCTTTACATAAACACACAAATCGATCAAGCTTAATGATCTATTTCTTACCTGGTGAACGTTGAATCGGCACTTCCTGGTGAACAGGGTGTCGAGCTCGTCGCCTCCATGTTTCCCTAAAAGTAGCTTCGCACATTGTCACCACCCGGAAGCTAACATTATCGCACGTTTTTCTTATTTCCTCTTTACCCGTGACCCGGACTGCTTGGAGTCCTGGCGCTCTACACCGGCACTCAAGGGCCTCAAATTGGAATTCGGAAGCCTCTATTCGATAATATCGTGGAGGATGCGCTGAAACGCAGGCGCAGCCTGATTTTATTCCTATTGTTCGCCTCGTTAAGGGTTTGTTTTTATTTCTACCGCTCTGTTCGGTGCTCACCTATATTTTTTAACTGAATGCTTTATTACATCCTGGAAATATCCGGCATCTATTTTTTATATTTCAATACCTACATATTCATTGATTTTTTTTAAATTACCCATAATAACTACAAAAATTCTGCAAAGATGAATTGATAACATTGATAAACTATAAATAAATGAACATAAATTAAAATAGAAACAAAAGAGAGTTCATCAGTCTATGTCGATTTGGACATTGATATCTAGACCGATGAGTGCATAACTGTATCAACACCAGTATGTTTATTGAGAAAGGAATACCCTCTCCTCGATATTAACTGAATCAAGCCACACACCAGTTTCAACATATCTACTTATTGTTAATTTATCCATAAGATGCAGAATTTCTAGTCGTTTTATTGAAAATGCCATGTACTAAGATAGAGTAAGTTTTTGCTTCCAGATCATTGACGTCCTTTGAAAATATGCTAACTGGAGGTAGGAAGATAACACATGTGTTAATCTCTATTCACTACAGCAATCAAAAGAGAGATGCGAGAAGGATAGCATGTAATTTCATTTTCTTTCTGTCGTTATTCATACGCTCAGAGCATTGTAAGCTGCCTCTAGTTAGTATATACTTAAAGATGACGCCTGGTAAATTAAAATCGTTTGCTTGTCGTAAAGCAAATGCCTAATTTCGAATTACTGTTGGTCTCAAGTTATCAGTTTAAGGTAGTTATGGGACAACAGGGTGATTTACCCTATATGATAATTTATTAGTTTTATTTTATTTTGTAATTATCCAGGTCAAAGTAAGTTCGTTGGATCTCGAGATCGGACACGAGGATGAAGTTGTCTGTGAGAGTCATCCTTTGGAGTGTCTCTAAAACAGACCCTTAGCTCTGGGCCGTTGTCATTCTTGACGTATTTTCATGAGTAAATGTGACATGCTACCATATATTTGGTAATCTGCTAAGATTAGTTTAGAGAATTATATTTACTTCTGTCTTAATTAATTTTTCATGTCTATTGCTTGTTTATTTAATAAGATATTTGTTGTTTGTTATCTATTGTTTACCTCATTTTCCACTTTATTAGGTTACTGCACTCAGCAGGATAACTACCAG
Source organism: Altica lythri (assembly GCA_964028335.1). Classification (NCBI taxonomy): domain Eukaryota; kingdom Metazoa; phylum Arthropoda; class Insecta; order Coleoptera; family Chrysomelidae; genus Altica; species Altica lythri. Next base: position 23,264,059 of record OZ034808.1, on the reverse strand, counting down.
ATGGTTAGATAACCACAACCTGGATGAAAAGTGCCACTAGTACAGCTACCCCTCATTTCAAACAACTAGGGTGCACCGTATTTCCCATAAGCGTGACAATATTCATTTTCACCAGGATACCTACCAGATGGTTAGATAACCCCACCACCTGGATCAAAAGTGCCACTAGTACAGCTACCCCTCATCACAAACAACTAGGCCGCACCGTATTTCCCATAAGTGTGAGAGTATTCATTTTTAGCATGATACCTACCAGATGGTTAGATAACCACGACCTGGATGAAAAGTACCACTAGTACAGCTACCCCTCCTTTCAAACAACTAGGGTGCACCGTATTTCCCATAAGCGTGACAATATTCATTTTCAGCAGGATACCTACCAGATGGTTAGATAACCACGACCTGGATGAAAAGTGCCACTAGTACAGCTACCCCTCATTCCAAACAACTAGGCTGCACCGTATTTCTCATAAGCTTGACATACGGAAACATATTCATTTTATACGGAATCAAATATTTGCTTTTTAACATTCTGATATTTACAGTTTCCTATCCGTCTCAACTGTTTTCACTAATTTTCTCCATTCATTCTTATCCTGACAAAATTTTGACATTATTTAAATTATAGGATTTTCAAGTACTTAATCATCTCTTTAGGATTATATTTTAATTATAAACTGATTCTGTTGTTTGGATATATGTAATTGATTTATCTCTACTTTATCGCATTTTGTCCTCAAAACTTCTAAACTTTTCTTCGTCACTATGGATAAAATGTATTAGATCCACTGTTAATAGCACTGCTACTTTACCACTTCAGTGTTGTTTTCTGAGCATTTTTTTTAACTCTTAAAGCGGGCTGAGACGAATTGCGGCGATAATTCATCACTCGTAGCTCCCAAGAAACAGATAGAAATGAAACGACAATTGCATTTCGGGAAATTTTGCCAATCAGGTATTTTAAGGATTATAAACCGTCATTACGACAGGGTGACATTACCCTAATCTTTATTGGCCTACATGTCGCCGCCGCAGTCCGGTCATGGGTCATGGGGTATTGATGACAAAAATCTGAGACGGTTGCAATACGGTTGTTTGAATTTAGCATTTGATACCAATCGCCGCAATCTGGACCCAGCGCTTAAAGCAAGTGGCCTCTTATTCTAGTTGATATACTATTTTTTGTGTTGTTTTAATGTTCCCTATTTATTATATACTTATTTTATATATTTATACTTATTTATTTTTTTGTTTTAGAGGTCCCGTTGTTTCAGGGTAATAATAAAATTTTAATTATTTGCGTTAAAATACTTTTTCAGTTAATACCACGTAGTCGAATAACCGCATAATCTTCAATTTTCTCACGGATTATAATATAAGCACTCACTATCCAAGACGAAAATTCCACTTCCCTCCCTTCTTATATACTTTCTCCTAAAGTTGATATTTCCGCAACAAGTACATACATAGACGCAACATAGTATATGCTGTTTGTCATACATTGATTTTCGAATGGATAAGTATAAAATAGTATACATTACTTGGGAATTATAATGTAATATACTATTATTATCTACTTAACTCTAATATATCTACAGCCGTGATACTTGTTTCAAACAACAGTTACTATATTTCTTTTAATTTTGTCTATATTTAAAATGAAAGAATAAACAATTTAAGAGTTATAACAATTTATTAAGATTTTTTGTAAATACAAGAAAAAAATACTAATATTATACATTTAAAAAGATAGTCAAAAAATAATATACTAATAATCAGCATATTAAAAAAATTAAATATATTATCTGAGTATGCAAAACATGTTAAAAATATTGGGATCTATGTTATAGCCACTAGTAAGGCATCATTAAAGGCACTCAATAAATATTAAACCTATTTACCAGTGATTAAAATCATTATAGTGTTAACATAAATTACAAGAATGCATTTGAACACATTAAACATATTAACGCACCATCCTCTCGAGAATTGGTAAAATCATATCAAAAGTCGGTCGTTTACCTGGATCTTCATTCATACAGATGTTAATTAATTTTGTCAGATGTGATGAGATTCCGGGTTGGATACTTATTCTTAGCCCTTCCAAAGCTATTTTCATACCTACCTCCATAGGACTTAAGTCGGAAAAAGGTACTTCTCTGGTGGCTAATTCCCAAAGTAATATTGCGTAGCTCCACATATCAGATGCCTCCCAATTTCTATCTGTTATTTTTTTCTGTAAAGCTTCCGGCGATATCCAAGCAGGATAATATATTCTACCCTTTTCCTGGAAACTAAATTTAGCATCTGACATGCTTAATCTAGCTGTTAAATCATCATCAATCATAACGTGGCGACTGTTTAAAAAGTATTCTGGTGTTGTTCTTTCGAGACTGTGTAAAAACGCCATTCCTCTAGCTATATCAATAGCAAATCTTAATGCTTGTGCAGTATCTACAACAATTCCTCCACTACCTTCATGTAGTACATTATATAAAGAACCTAAAGGTAAGTATTGACTGATAACTATAAGATGTGGAGGAGAATTACAACAACCAATAACTGGAAGAATATTAGGATGTGAAAAGATACGCAATTTTGGAAATTCTTCATTAAAATCTCTTGATATTCGAGATGTTACATCTCGAATTTTAAGAATTTTTGCCACTATATCATTATTTTGCCATCTTCCAATATAAGTCACACCGCTCTGAGTATCTGCTATTTTTCTTTTCGTTTCTAATTCTTTGATATTGATACCTTTATGTCTTGACAGAGTAGCATCTCTTGATCTTGTTTTTAATCCCAACCAACTCTGATCTTTGAACTTAATTTTCTTCAAATCTTGTCCAGACTCAACAGCTATGTCATGAAGTACTTTTGCTAAGTTTCCTTTACATAAATCTAATGCAGTTTCTCCGTATTTGTTTGCGATAGCTATCTTGGCACCATAATTCACCAAATCTTCAGCGATACCAGCATAACCCCAAAAGCAAGCATAATGAAGAGGTGAGTTTCCATGTTCATTGGTAAAGTTAGCATCTGCTCTTTGTCTAAGAAGCTAAAAAAAGAAATATAATTAAAATATTTACAGTAAAGATACATTAACTTTATATTTATTTTATAATATATAGAGAAAATTAATTCTATGTTTTAAGAAACTTTTAAGTTAATGAAATAAACTGAAATTAGTCACCGACCAAAAGCCCGGTTTTGGTTTCGGCCAGTTTCGCCGAAACTCGAGTATTCATGAAACATCGTAAGTCGTTCGGCACCGTCTCTGTTCCCTGCCCTTTTTATTTCATTTTACTCTATTTAACTGTCTGATTTCAGTAGCTAATAGAAATTTTAAATATATATTAAAGTTTCGGTTTCTGCGTCGACCGAAAGTTCGGTTTCGAATGAAAAACCTGTTTCGGTCGGAAACTTAACTAAAATTAGCTACAAGTTATGGTACAGCAGACAGAGATACCAATGTTTTCATTTAGACTACCTCTCGCATAATCAGACGCAATCTACAGTATATTTCATGAACTTTCTCAAGCACGGAAAAACAAATGTAATTACCTCACAAGCAAACTTATTCTACTTATCAACCGTTACTGATTTATAAACCAATACAAAGGTAGGCGAATTTATTTATCTTCAAGTCAATAATTATTCGATAAGTTTGGTAAAATTGTTTACTAGAGAGAGAGTTAGTAGGAGTCACGGTACACACAAACAATATCCAATTAGCATTAGAAGATCTAATCTAATCTAATCTAAATAACCTGGCATGGTCGCTCCAGTGGAGCCCCATGTTTTAAGCACTGCTTCCTATGGGAATATTGTGATCAGGTTCGGCACCAAGAGTTCTTACATGCACCCGTGCGTGCAGGACTCTAGTTTGCTCAGCTGAAAATCAACACCACGCTGATCTTCAGGTAGGCTTGAATCCAGGTATCCCAAGTTCCTTGAGTTACTGTTTCCACAGGGCAGTTCCCTTTATAAGAGATTTGAGTCCTGCGACTAGCTCCTCAAGGTGGTGATAGGATTCAGGGTTCGTGTCACCGAAGATGAGGAACCGTTAATAGTCCAAGGCCTTACACTCGAATAGAATGTGAGTTGCCGTCTCATCTTCCATGGCGACAATCGGCACTAGGTGGGTTCCTGTGTCAAAATCCCCATCCTTCGAAGGTGTAGTCTGAATGGTCCGTGCCCAGTGAGCAGGCCCACCAGTACTCTTATCTGACTTCTGCCAAGATTCAGTATGTCAGAAGTCAGTTTTTTGGAGTATCCTTTGAGCGTCAGCTTCGAGTGCCTTAGTCCTACAGTATTACTCCAGTGTTTGGTCTACTCTTCCCAGAACCAGTTCTTGACTTTGGTCCTTACCCAGGCTCTAGGCAGTCCCAATACAGGTTCTGGACCAACGAATCGTGTGTCCGCTCCCTTCTTGGCCAGAAGGTCCGCGGTTTCATTACCTTCAAAACCCTTATGCCCTGGCACCCACTCCAAGAAGACCCTGTTGTGTCTAGCCAGTTCATTGAGGTTTTGTATGCACTCCCAGATCAGCTTGGAACTAACCCGGAATTGTTTTAAAGCCAGCAGTGCAGCCTGGCTGTCAGAGAAGAAAGTTATCCTCTCCCCTCTCCAGCCACGGCCTCGGGCGTGGTCGGCAGCCTTTAGTAAGGCGAATACCTCAGCCTGGTATACGGTTGACTCCGTTCCCAAGGTGAAGTGCAGCCTAATGTTGCTTGGACCACAGACCCCTGCACCGGTAGCATTAGGAGATAGTTATTTACCTTTTTAAATTTAAAATGTTCTACATGAGCTTACAATTTTTTTTAACAAACTAAGTACTTTTTTTCAGACAATAAATTGGTTAAGAATAGGTACTTATTTGTAAATACCTAATAAAAATAAAGAAGTTTAATGGAAATCAGATTAAGCGAGAAGTTTTAATTTTTTTTGTGGAAAAGAACCTATTGCAACATAATATTTGCTTTTTATACTTTTCGAATTTGTTGATTCTTACCATATTAACAATTTCTCGATGGCCATGTGCAGCCGAAACATGTAAAGGAGTATCATCCCCCCTGTTTGTAGCATTTAGTCTAGCACCTCTAAGCAAAAGCATTTCAACAATTTTGTTGAATCCTTTCATTGCTGCCCAATGAAGTGGGCTAAATCCATGGTCATCGCTAAAAGAATAAAATTATTAATACCACATGTCTAAATTTAATAAAATAAAGTAGGTCATCAATATAAAGATTTAATTATTAAAACTGTCACCAAATTCGATGGAATTTAAAGGTCATCTCATAAAAAAATAATATTTCTACTGTGTATGTAACCCCCACCAAATAATTTGTATATAAACAACTGCTTACAATATCCATATATGGTCATACACATGTATCAAACTAAATGCCAATTATGTACTTATACCTACCCTTGATTCATATCATGTTCAGGTTCATCTAACCATACCCTAACTTGAAGGGCATTTCCTTCTTTGCACCATTGGAATATATCTTCCATTTTTAATACAAAAAAAAACTAAGAGGGCGTATACTACACTTTAATATGAAACAGATCTATAACTTATACTTATTACACTATAGCAACAATTAAAAATAGGAAGCACATTTGAAACCACAAAATTGATAACGAATAAATAATTACAGGAATAACAACACTTTTCACAAATTATGTCACTTCCATTTCAGGTGACATTAGCTGCCATAAAATAAAACTCATAAAAGCCTTGAAGTAACCTATCAGAAACCATCAGCTGTATTCTGTCTTTTGTCAATTTTCAACTGGGAAAAAGTGTAAGATTGATTTTACCTTGCTGTGTTATGATTAAGATGAAGAATAATAAAATAGCAAAGGCAAAATCAGAGTACAAAATGAGAGTAAACATTACTGTCTCATTATTATTTACAATTCTGCTATAGTAAGAATCAAAGAAATCTTTATCAGTAAACACTCGTAGTACTTCTTTGTACCGACAGGTTGCGTTGATCTGAACGTTTCGGTTTTAAAAATCCTTACTTTATTTTCGTTGTTATCGTAACTATAATAGGAAAAGGCTAAGATACTATTTTCTTTATTACAATGCGTTATTTAGTAGTATTGTAACGAATAGTACAACGTGATCCCATCCTTAAAAAAAATCGGTTGTCAATAAAGTCGGTTTACTGACGCCGATAGTTGAAAGTTTGCATTTTTCAAAAAAAAAATTAATTTTATTAGATAGATATTTCGTATGGATATCATTTTTCATTTTTCGCCTCATTTTTTGGTGCGTGCAGCCGGCTTCATCGAATTATAAGACATTGTCACGTCAAAAATTAGAAAAAAATATTCCTTTTTAAATATCCAAAATAATATAACATCAAATAACACTACAAACCAGGAGCGCAGCCAGGAATAAAGTCTGGGGGGGGTTTTATGGGCCACTCACACCGGGGAGGTATTATTATTAATACTAGTTTAATAAATTTGACTCAATAAAATATTTTTTCTAAAAAAAATGCTGTACTCTGGGGGGGGGGGGGTTTAACCCCCAAACCCCCCCCCCCGCTGCGCCACTGCTACAAACGTACTCAAAGTAGTATGTATAGTACATTTCACCGATTTTGGCCGATGACAGAAATCATACTCGAAGTAAATTTAGAGTTACATCTCACTCAGATACAGGCAAGTTAGAAATTTAAATGAGGACGTTTGTTTTTTAATACAACACTTACGTAACTGCATCTTGTTTCACCGGTAGATAAAAAGTATTCAATACGGAAGTCTTGACTTTATTCACATTCCTAGTAACCGTCATGTACGGCTCGTTGTTGAAGGGTTGAATTTAATAATTAAGAATGTCATATTTTTGTAGATGTCAAACCACACTGATAGTTTCAGAAACTTTACGACCTGATTTAGAAAAAAAAACTCTCGGCCATTGGTAACTTGGATGACACTTTAATCTTATTTCAGTGGTTTCTAATATTAAATCGGCCAAAAACGATGAAATGGACTATAACAACTACTTTTATCACTGTCGGTTTTTCGTGACGGTGTGCGCGCGCGCATCGTAAAGATTTACCCTGGTATTTTTTCCTAACATACCAGAAGAAACATAGCTTCAAAAACAAAACCAAACAGCGTTAAACTATTTATTGTAAGACTTTATTAATTGAGGAATCAAGGATATCTTACATAAATACAGAGCAAGAAGCATAGATTCTGTCGGTACTTTAAACCGGTAACTAAAAAAAACAAAACAAAAAAAAGTATACACAATTAAAAGCTTCAGAAAATACTAAATTATATATTTATGTGATTTTTTGTACCTATATACATACAGAATTATAAAGTTAGACATAACAGACGTGAATTCTACCTTATTCCCATTTCTTTATGCTTTCTACAAAGTATATTTTTCATAATTATGAAGAGAATTTATAAATGTATTTTCTATGTTGGAAGGTCCATCTAAAAAAAAAATAGACAATAACAGATATTTTTTTTTTAAATAAATAAATACTAACCCATTGGATACCAAACAGGAGCGGATTTATCAAAATATTTTCTCACAGAAGCTAAAGCATGTCTAATTGCTAAAGGTACAGTTACAGCTAAACATATAGCTGGTTCGCCAGTAGCTAAAATAAAAGGTATTTTAATTTTCAATTTAATTTAATTTAATCTCAAATAACCAAATCATTTGACTACAACTAATATAATAACAGATTTTCACCTTTTGACTTAAGTACTCCTACAGGATTAGGATTTTCACCAGGCATTTTTACTCTAAAATCAATTGGAATATCTTTAGCTCCCGGAACAGTATAATTCCAAGACCTGTTTGTTAAAATCTCTCCTTTATTCCCAACAACAATTTTCTCTGTACAATAATATCCTAATCCCATAACAAATGCTCCTTCTATTTGTCCCATATCAATTTCTGGATTCATAGTTATTCCTACGTCTTCTAGGATATCCACTCTTGTGATAAAAAATTGACCTGTTAAGATATCAACCTCCACTTCTGACGCACCTGCCGCGTAAACTACATAGTCATCTATTCCTGGAGATTTCTTTGAATACCTATTCAAATATTTGTTGTCTGATTTAATATGAAACATGAGGTTATCAGGGATATATACATACACATAGTCGGGTTATTGATAAATACCTACATATAAGTACCTGTATATACTAAAAGGTATACGTATGGGACTGCATCGCAGCTAGCACAGCTTATTGTGCACCCTCATTCACAGGTCCTCATTCTCCGTCAAATCCCAGGTTCTTAATGAACCATGAGATCCTTTTGACTATGGTTACCCGTTCTTCCCTTTGATCTCCGGTCGGTAGGCCAAAGGGATCTCACACGCAGACCTTGCAGGGCTGAGCACATGAATATCACGTTGAAGGCTGTCTCCTCCTCCTCACCGCATTTTCTACATAAGAGGCTTTCAACTTGAATTCCCATCTTATAAAGATGTCCGCGGAATACCCAGTGGCCGCTGATGAAGCCAACCACTTTCCGCAGGGTCTTCCTACTCAGCCCAAGGGCATCTGCCGCTATAGCACAAGTAGGTGTCTGCAGCATTCTCTTTGACTGTATGTTGCCTTCTGTTTTTTCCCAGCTCTTTCGATGTTCTATGCCCATCCACTGGCGAACAGCTCTTCGTGCTGTGTTGTAAGCAATACCACACGTCGGCGTCGGCTCTGGGCCAATGAGCGGGCTTTCAGCTTCTTTGTTTGCCCACTTGTCAGCTCCCTCATTGCCAGCAATACCTTTGTGCCCCGGAACCCAACTAAGGATAACCTTGTTGTTCTCTCCCAGGGTTTTCATGGCCTGATGACAGTCCCATACTGCCTTAGAGGTAAAGTCAAAACTGTCAAGTGCCCTTAGCGCTGTTTTACTGTCCGAGTTTATGTATATGGTGTGGCCTGTCAGACCACGCTCCAAACACACTTTTGCACACTCGGATAGGGCAACAACTTCAGCCTGGAAAACAGTAGCCAGCTTACGCAGGATTACGCAAAACTGCGCCTTGGGTCTGACTCCATATAGTCCCGCCTCAGTACCTGTTGGCTTTTTCGAGCCATCCGTATACCAAGTGATCCCCCTTTTCATGTATTCAGGTTCACCTTTATCCCAGGCAGCCCTGTCAGTAATACTGACATTGTATGGCTTTTCTAGATCTGTGATCTTCACCATCCTGTCTGGTAACAGTTCCAAGGTGTCCATCTGTACAGTGTCCACAATCCTTGCGTGCCCACTGGAGGCATTATACTTCCAGTTGTCACTGCAACCCATTCTGTAGGCTGTCATCCTTGCCTTCCCTTTCACAATGATGTCGAGAGGTGGGAGGTTTAGCACTACTTCCAGGGTTGCAGTTGAAGTGCCTCTCATGGCTCCTGTGATGCCAAGACATGCCACTCGCTGGATCTTTTCTAATCTCTTTACAGCGGTAGTTTGCATCACCTTGGTTCACCAGACTATCGAGCCATACACCATCATCTGTCTTGCAACCCTAGTGTATAGCCAGTTAGTCATTTGTGGGCTCAGACCCCATGTCTTCTCAACGGCCCGTCTCATCATCATAAGTGTGGTCTGAGAACGTTGCGTTACATGTGCCAAATGGCTGTTCCAGGTGAGCTTGTCGTCCAGCCTTATTCCTAGGTACTTGAACTCTCTCTTAACCTGGATCTAAATACCGAAGAGAGTTGGTACTATAGCGATATCAACATTTCTCTTCCTTCACTTCATCGTACGGACTTATTACTTTTATACAGGTACCTATATATGTATACGTATATAGCTATATAGAATTACAATTAAATTGTCTTAATTTTATTTTTGAAGCTATGCAGGTCTGAGCATCGTGCTGAAATGATATACTATTTTATGTAATACTTAAATTTAAAAAAAAAAACAAAAGCATCATAAAAAATTAAAAAAACGCCTAAAATGAGAATATTCACGAAAACCAGGAATAATGTTAAACAATAAGAAAATTCATAAAACATTGGAAAAATCGTGATAAAAATCTTCCTAAATCGTGAAACAATAAAAAAACTGTAAATAATTAAAAACATTGTAAAAATCGTTTTAACCAAAATGTTATGAAAAATCAAAAATGAAAATGATCAAAGAGAGCTCTTATACATGCAGAGTAGTATAGATCGCCCAACGAAAGTTTGGGACAGCCACGTGGCCTCTCGTTCAATGCGCAGTGGTTTTTTTACGAGAGTTACGATAACAACGACCGTTCTGAAAGCTTGTCAGTGTGGTAGCTCTAGCTAGAATGGTTTTGTAAACTGTATTTAGCTATGAATATGCTGAGAGAGTTTCTGAGTTGTTTTTTAAATGAATGTATTTTTTTAGTTTAAAGTGGGCAGTAACAAATTTATATAAAATAAATTCTTTTTAATTATGTTGGCATCATACATTAAAAATTAATTTAAGATGTATAATATATTTTTATTTCCGTCCGCCACTGATAGAAAGACTCCGCCTACCTGCGCCGACTAACACGTGGCTGTCACAAACTTTCGTTGGGAGACCTATAGTAAAGCTTCGTCGGTCAATTTCACCACTGCCAAGTTTTTTTTAGAAAAGCAATCGAGTCAAATTTACTTATAATCGGGTTAAATAATATAAGTAATCATTTACAGTAGATAACAAGTACCCCAGAGTTTTGTCTTTTTGTTCCTAAAAGTTTCTACAATCCTTTGTTTTATATAATGACTACCGATAAGCACTACTTACTTAGAAGTGGCTATTAAATCGACAAAATTGCGATGACATTCCTGTACAAGATCCTTCCATGTTGAATTTTGCATATTATTCTTAATTGGTTTCATTCGTTCTAACAAAATATCGCACGCTGCTATAACACCCTAAAATTCAGGTTTTTAATACCTATGATAAATTTCTTATAGATACGTATAAATCATTTGGTTAATGTAATTTTACTTTTTAATATATAGTTTTAACAAAACACATATACGCACCCAACAAACACCTTCACTAGTGATACTCGCACCTGCCATTGAGGAATTAGCTCCAATCATATTATTACTGGCTTTCACACTAATCATCTCCATAGGAATTCCTAACTTATACGCACAAGTTTGAATCACCTTTAAGAAATCCAAAAGCAAATCATAATACCATTATAATACTGATTATTTTAATTTAAATAATTCACATCTTGTTTAAAATTGATATACGAATACTTGTATTATTACTTAAATATACCTTGGTATTGATTCCTTGTCCGATTTCTATTCCCCCATGGGATACAGCGACACTGCCATCAGAATGGAGAATAGAAATCATAACTCCATAGCTGAATACAATATCCATTCCATACACAAGAGGGATAGCAGATATTCCTTTTTTACGCCATACATTTTCCTAAAACAATAACAAAAGTAGAATTCACTTCACGATTTATATTTTAATTCACACAAACCGAATTAAATTGTTCAATTTCTTGTTTGCGTTTTCGTATATCAGCCCATTCAATTAGATCATTAAAATATTTGGACACGAGAGAATTGTCGACCATATTATTAAATCTTACTTCAAGTGGATCCATGTTTGTTGATACGGCAATGTGATCCATTAGTGATTCTATCATTCCAGTACCCTCAATGGAGCCTTAATAAAGTGTTGCTATTATATTCATTTCAAGCGGAATTTCTTAACTTACCCGGTCCTCTGGTATAGGCACTACTATGCATATAAGTTTCCACATGATAAGATTGTATATCATAACAATCAGTTCTGTATGGAAGTTTAAAATTTGAAAATGTTAAAAACATTGTATCTTCATTTCCGCCTTGGCCGTGGTTTACATAAATAGTGTTATTTAAATATTGAATAACTCCATTTTTATCAGTAGCTACTTCATAGTTGCTCCAAGTTGGACACCTTTTACCAATGACCTCAAAATCAGTTTCAAACGGTAACCACATCTTTACTGGTTTTTTAAGCAAATATGCAGCTATCGCTGTTGCAGTAGAAACCATAGAATTTCTTAATAATTTACCTCCAAATGCCCCACCTACACGTTTGACTTGAATATTTATCCTAAAATTAAAATCACTAATTGATCTCACAAATAATAGCTTAATTATTACTATCTATTTACGGCCAATAAATTTTGCATGGAAAAAAAGATGTGGAACTCTGTGAATTTTGATAAAAACGAAGCTTTTATTGATAACTCGTGAACTCGAAAGTAAGAGCAGCGAATGAAAGATACAAGGAGAGGCAGGAGACGATGTCTTACTCAAAAGTAGAAGTAACGAGCTCCGTTACTCATTGTTGTGTCAATTTTTTTGTGGAAACACCTCTTTTGAACCTAACAATAAAAAACTCTCTCGATTTAACGATCAAAATGTAGCAATACGCATTAAAAAATATTTTTTAAACAAGCATTTTGGATACAATAGAAACTGAATTTCAATTTTCTCCAGTTAATTTCACATTGTTACTGAGAAAAGAAGAAAATTTGTATACATATAATAAAGAGTCTCAAGAAGAAGTATTAGATAAGAGAATATTAATGAAGATTGATTAAAAATACCATTACATTGCCTTTAAACCAAAATTTGCCCCGAAAGTGAAAACAATATACTGTTTTTCACCTGCTTATAACCAGAAAGTGATAAAAAAAATATATAAACATTTGCTATGTCGTCCTCAGCTCGTGCAAAAACCAGCCAGAAATATAAATCACGGCTATCGTTGGAAAGAGGGGGCTATGGGCCACACACAGGTACTCCAATGTCCGGGGCTGAGCGAGCGGGACGGTTTCGGGAACGTCGCAAAGCCGCTGCCGACGAAAACGCCGACGCCGCGAGGAACTTTTCTGCTACCGCCAACCTCGTGAGAACCTCTACCACTAGAATACCTGTACTTATGGACGGAACGAATGAACAGACAGTTCGTTAATGAAGAAGATTGGCCACAAAACAAACATTGAAATGAAACAAATAATTGAACATACATATTAGCAGGTATATTTAACGCAATAGCGGCCGCATTTTGAGCTAAGTCCATCCATTGTGTACTTGCCCAAATATCCAAACCATTTTCTTTGTAAACAACATTGCAGCATTGAGTTTCCATGTAATAATGAGCTTGCCAACCACCGTTCCAATTTCCTTTAATAACATTACTTATATCACCTCCTAAAAATTATGCAGTATAAATTAGGGAATAATAAAAAAATATGTAGTCGCGAGACTGGCCGGCATATATAAATGAGTAATAAAAGATCTTTTTCTTTCGCATAATTTTATAATTAAATAACGATCTTATACAATTTTCCACGAATTTTCCAATTTTTCATGTTTCCTTCTACTTTATCAACTTTATTCTGGTTTTTCGTAGGTTTTCAATTTTTTTTATAAATTTACTGATTTTTCAATTTACCAAGATTTTTCACAAAATTAAGTATTACAACAAATAGTGTAACGTTATTTAGTGTCGTTATTTTAACATTCAGCACGATTGCCAAGACGCTCCATAAGGTTCTTAATTCAAAAATAATTAATAGTATTATACGTTACAAGGTCGGTAGGTGACTTATTACAGTACGAGTTAGTTTATGGACGAGGCGACGTAGGAGCCGAGTCTGGAAATAAAAACGAGTACTGTAATAACACCTAACGACTATGTATCGTATTATATTTTACTTTATCCTGTTTTTATAAATTAATAAATTCATAAAAATTTTTAAAATATTCGTAACTTGACTAGTTACGTCACCTTTTCTAGACGGTTTGTGAGTTATATCCGGTATGATTTTGTCTTTATGGTTATTAGTTACAACGTCTTGTGCTGTGTATAAAGGCAATCTTCAACAATATTTTGCTCCGAAAGTTTTAACAAAAATGCGGCGTTTATATTGGCATGAGTGTTTTGCGCACAAGTCATTATCTATAAAACATTAAATAATATGCTTAGGATTAGAATCTGTTTAAAAAACACAAAATGTCAAATTTGATCTTTGTAAAAATTTTGGATTTTTTTTAATGGAAAGTCACTGTTTAATTTCAATAAGTGTGACTACTGCCACAAATCAGTTATATAGAAATAAATCTTTAAATAATACTATGAAATCTATTTACATATAAAAGGAAATGCTCCCACTGACTGAGGTATAGACGCACGCTCGTTTTTATTTCCAGACTCGGCTTCTACGTCGCCTCGTCCGTAAACTAACTCGTACTGTAATAACACCTAACGACTATGTATCGTATTATATTTTATTTCATCCTGTTTTTGTAAATTAATAAATTCATAAAAAATTTAAAAATAGTTCGTAACTTGATTAGTTACGTCACCTTTTTTAGATAGTTTGTGAGTTATATCCGGTATGATTTTGTCTTTATGGTTATTAGTTACAACGTCTTGTGCTGTGTATACAGGCATTTCTTCATTTTTTTCATATTCAACTTCCACTAATTCAGCTCCTTTATCAGCCATCTCTTGAGATGTTGCAACGATAATTCCTATGGGTTGAGAATGAAATCTCACAACACCACTACAAAATAATTCTTCTTCTTTAGAAGAGGTGGTGAACATTCCTGTCTCTTTAGGTGTAAATGAATTTCTACCAGGAATGTCATTTTTATCAAAAAATGCTACTACTCCTTCTAATGCCTAAAATACTGCATTTGTACTTTTTCCATTGATTTACATACACAATTTAACTTACCAGAGCCTTATCCTTCTTTACCTTTAAAATTTTTGATAAAGGTTCTGCTTTAGCCTTAACAAAAACTGCATAAAGCTGGCCAGGTAAATCCGGCATATCAGAAATATATTCTGCTTCGCCTAAAACATAAGCTTTAATTTATTACAGTAAAAAATTTAATACCTTTTATACCTGTTGCTTGGAGGATACCCTCTTTTTTCGTAATAGGGTAAGACACTGGATACATATCTTTTTTTGAAGAATCATATAGTTGTTCCCCTTTAGATATAGGACGCCTCAGTTTTTCTCCTCCAGATAGATTTTTTGTCGATAAAAGATTTTTAGGAGCAATACTTAAAATGTACTAAAACGGACAAATAGTAGTTTTTGTACAACTGTCATTAAAAGTGACACTTTTAATGATAGCAAACAATGTTAAAAACGATTGTTTACATAACAGCGTGTTAAAAATACTTTTAACACGTTGCCATGTAAACAAGTTTACTTTTAACACGGTTTAGTTTACTTTTAACACGGTTTGGTTTATTGTCATTGCAAATTCGCTCGTTTCATTATCAAAATAGGAAAGTTGTACAAAAAACATTGTATGGTATTTGTGTTAAAAGTGATTTTATTTTGTTCGTGAAATTGTTCAATTCGCTCCGCTCATTTCACAAACGTTTTCACTCACAAAATAAAACCTCACTTTTAACACTCATATCATAAAAAACTATTACGTAACAAGTCCCGAAAGTGGTCTTTTACAAGCCTGCGAGTCCAGTAAAAGCACTTTTGGGACGTATTACGTACAATATTTTTTTTAAACCAGCCAGAATTTAGTAATTTCCAGTTTATTTTTGGGTCAGAAAATCTTATTTTGTCGGACCGGGCCAGAAAATTATTGTCGTAGTCCGGTAAAAGCTTTTACCGGACTCATTTTTATTTTCTGGCCTTGTCCGACAAAATGAGATTTTCTGACCTAAATATAAACCGGAAAGTACTAATTTCTGGCCGGTTTAAAAAAAAATATTTTATAAATATTTTTAGTACCTGTTTTCAAAAAGAGCTTGTTGTAATAAGAAAAAAAAGATTCTTGATATAAACTAAAAGCACATTTTTTAATGAACTTACTTTGTAATATAAACTAACAACACATTTTTTTAAATATTCGGGACTTGGGTGCAGCACTTTACTTTCTGGTGATAATTCCTTATTCAATATTTTACATGTTTGTTGTAAAACTTCGTTACTGAAAATATTTTTACCTAAAATATATGCTTCTGCTTCTGAAGCATGAATTTTTGGGTACAAACAACCAATTACAATATTTGCTTCTTCAACGATATTTTGCTCCGAAAGTTTTAACAAAAATGCGGCGTTTATATTGGCATGAGTGTTTTGTGCACGAGTCATTATCTATAAAAAATAAAATAATATGCTTAGGATTAGAATCTGTTTGAAAAACACAAAATGCCAAATTTGATCTTTGTAAAAATTTTGGATTTTTTTGTATGGAAGTTCACTGTTTAATTTTAATAAGTGTGACTACTGCCACAAATCAAATAAATGGAAATAAACCTTTAAATAATACTATGAAATCTATATAGATAAAAGGAGATGCTCCCACTGACTGAGGTATAGACGCACGCCTGATAGTAACGTGAAATTTGGACAGATGTTTATTTTCATAATATGAACACCCACTAAGAAATGATTTTGAAAAATTTTAACCCTGAAGGGGGGAAATAAGGGTTAAAAGTTTATATGGAAAAATCTTTAGATCGGTACGTTTTTATAAAAATTGAAATTTAGACTCTCCAAATTTTTCATTGAACAGTACGTGTTTCATGGTTTATTAGAAAATCGTGAAAAGTTGTTAACAATTGTAAAAATCTTGAAAATGAAAAATTTACCTTATAACTTTCAAATTTATATGATTCAGACAAATATGGTAAATGAATTTTTTTTATAATTCTATCCTCCATATTAAGCTTTAAGAATTCGATTGGTTTGATGGTTATTTCCTTCTGTTCCATATCCACTAAAAATATACACATAATTATGTTGACACTTTGCTTGTGAAAGGTTAGTTTTATATGGATTTTCTTTATCATGAAATATAAACAATACAGTTATTATTTATCGTTTTTTTTATGAGATAAATAGTCATTTAATGCTATTTTTAAATCAAAGGATATACCTACCTATTTGTAAAGTTGCATTTACTGTTTCCAACAGGAGAAATATATCTGAAGGAAATTCATTATACTTATGTTTAATCATAAGATTCCCTGCCAATGTTCCAGCCTAAAACATATATTTTACATTACATACAGGGTGAGTCGATAGGAATTTCTAGGAGTGTATTGTACACAAAAATAATATAAAAAAAATCATTGTGGTGTCGTGGCACACCAGGTAGGAACGAAGTTCCTTCGGCTAATGTAGAATCGACACAATTTGAAATTATATGAAAATAAACGTGGCTACTCACGAGTAAAATGTATTTATAATGTGAGTATTCGCCACGTGCTTGTCCATGAATTCATGAGTATATACTATGCATTGGCGGGGTAGAGTTGTAATAGAGAGAGAAGGGATGAAAGAACGAAAAGAAAGAGGGAGAAAGAGAAAGGTATTATACACTACTCGCTCGTGTATACGACTGTAGCGCCTGCGCACGTCTCATTTAATGGTTTTATTCCACGGACTTTTTCTTATGGTTTTACTATTACATTTTTTTCAGTACGGTCGCGCAGCAAAATCCCTATCTCCTCCAAGCCTGCCGTAAGGAACTTCGTTTCAAAAAGCTGTAATGATGTAATCAGATTTTCAATAATTTTAGAGTTATATTTACTTATTATTGATGTTTTAATTTTAACACATTTGCATAAAATATATTTACCTTTATTACTTGATTACTTCATCTTAGTGCGAAGATGCTAAGCTAGAGAAACAAAAGGTTTGTCTAAGAGAAATTGACTAATTATTTAAAAATCCACAGAAATTTTAACATTGATCAATTTTAGTTAGATTTATAGATGAAAAATATTAAAAACGATCAATTTCATTAGATCTTTGGTTAGACTTAATAACACCATGAGTGTCAACCTTTCGTGTATTTATTAAGTACACTTAACTCTATGCAAGATATAGAAGAAGAATCAAAATTTTTGTTTATTTTTTATAACATATTAATTCAAAGTTTTCATAAGTTCCTTCCTATTCTTTCTATACTAGTAGGTACAATTCAGCTGAAATCCTACTTACGTTTCTTACTGGAACATTTGCCACTAAATCAATATGTTCAGACAATTGTTTCAAATATTTGAGTTTAGATCTATTTCGGGATAATTCTGAAAACAAACACACGGCCGTTGTTAAAGTTAAATTTGCACCAATTAGTAATCCTGTTTTGGTAATTTGATGAATTTTTAATTCTGGTATGTCTTGTATATCAACATAAACTTTATACTGGGGTTCGCTTTTATACACTCCTGGAAAGATATAAATTATGGTTATTGCAGTCGATAAATTAATATAAGGTTGACGCTGTAATAAAAACTTTTTTAAAAAAATTGAAGCGCCTTCTTCAAAAAAAAAATGCACTAAAAAGCCAGAAATAAAATCTTTATTTCTTAAAAAAATTGGAAGCAACTAGGCATCTGATTTCGATTTCCTTGAAGTCGGCTCCAATGGTTTATATTTTTATATATTTGTAAAAGATTTGAAATCTAGATTTTTTAGCTAAGAATCAAATAGCGGGTAATTTGCCATTGAAGCCGACTTCAAGGAAATCAAAATCAGATACCTAGTTGCTTCCAATTTTTTAAAAAAAGTTTTTATTTTATCCTTTTTAGTTGCTACTTGTCTTTGTCAGATGGCGCAAATTCATGATGTACTATCTTCAAATCCTTCCGAATACCGTGCAAGAGGTTGTGGGATTAATTCTCAACAATCGTCCCGATATGTACCAATGTGTCGTTTCGGAGACATAAATAAATTCTAGAAACACAACAACATACGGCAAAGGAAAACATCGTGATGAAACGTGGACTTAATCGTCTGAAATCACCAACACGCAGTGAGAAACCGTGGTGATTAAATGCTGATTCCTCCTCGTTGTAAGAAGAATTCTTTGCCGATACAGTGGGCAATAATGGTCTAATTTTGTTGTTACGTATACACCAATATTAACATATTAACTTAACTGCAGAGCTTATTCTGTTGATTTTTGAGGTGTTTACTGGAATATCTTTCACATTGAAAACCAGACCTTAACCAAATTGATCTGTGCTGTCCCAAAATTTGTAAAAACCAATGAAAACTGTCATGCCAAAAGTTTAGCTAGAACAACCAGCGCTATTTTCTACACATAATTTAATTACTTCTTCGAGAAGATTGATAAAAATTAATATCTTCATATCTGAATTACATGAGTATTTAGTAAAACACGATTATTACCTTTCGCAGTATTACCAGCAACTAATGTATAATCCTTTCTGTGTCCATTGCTTGTAGAATCAAATGTTTTTATTACTTGAAACAGATCATTCAAAGTAACAACCTTCATCCAACATTCATTGTCCAATTTGTAGTAAAAAGAACAATTTGGACTGGAATTATTTAAACCATTCCTTTTCGTACAACACACAGGAAGGTCTTCAATATCACTGCATTTTTTTATCAGATCTGGTGTTGCATCCTTACAAACTGACTTAAAAGCATCTAAAATAGATCTGAAAAAAGTACCAAAATTTATTAACACAAACTATTTTTTTTATGTTTGCTTAGTGACTACTTGATTATAATAAAAAAATCTCTGTATATAAGGAAAAAAACGTATGGGACTCAGTGATTCCGATGGAAGCAAAGATTTTAATGATAGCTGGTGTAGTTTAAATGAGAGAGGTAAGGCGAGTCAGACAGCGGTTGCTTACTAAAAAATGGAAACAACAGGCCAAGGGAAGTTGTAACGATCTATCGGATGGTTTTAGTATAGAAATCCACCAGACTATATTCGGTGAGATTTATTTTAATTTTATCGCATTGATTATAACTTGGACACAGGTTTGACTGATATTCGGAGTCTTCTTTTTCGTTACGATAGATTTTTACGTTCATTTTTCATATCTGTCTTCCTCGTGGTAACTTCTCCTCAACAATTACGAGGTTATTGCCACATTTGTGAGGAGACCTACGTAGGAGCTAATAATTTTATTTGGAGACGAGTTCGAGCCGTCCGCCAGTTTGAGAAAAGAAAGCCGAATTTCGAATTAGATCCCAATTCATCCCAGGAAGAAATTTATTTTGAGTTAACCAAAGATTATTCAGTTCATCCCAGGAAGAAATTTGTCCAAGGGAATCCTTTCCGAAGAGTCAACAAAAAAGATAAGAGTTTAAATTAATTTACGAACTAAAATTTAATTTTGATATTTTTAATTTTTACTGACATTTTTTTTTAATAAATCATTTAAACTGGTGTTTGAGTGTTATTTGCTTGTTTGTACTCTGGCGCCCTATTATTTTATGTTTGGGAAGGACTGGTAAAACTCAGAAAAGAAGCCACGACTCAATTGAGCTATAATAGCTAAGGGATATAATCCCTTCAGTGGGAATTTATACAGTTACAAAGTTTCGTTAATCATTTTTGTGTCGATTTTTTTGTTGCAACACCTCTTTCGAATATTATAAGCTCCACTTTAATTAGAGTCTTGAAAATGCTACAGAAATTAAAAAAAGATATTGCTGAAAAAGGTACTGTTCTTTTTTTAAATTTTAACCCTGAAATTTTGTAGAACTTTTGTAAAATCTAGAGTTAGAGAATTTTGTGCCAATAGAAATTATATATTACATACTACTTAAAAAATATGTTATAGCAAAACTATAGTACGCATATAATTAGCAAATAAAGCTGCATTGGCGTAAAAATTATACCCTTTTAATGTTGCAATATTTTTCTTATTTATACCTACCTATAACCTGTACATCTGCAAATATTTCCACCAAAAGAATTTTCAACTTCTACCATTGTTAGATTTTCATTTTTGCTTTCTTTTAAAGCCAACATATTCATAATCATTCCAGGGGTACAATATCCACATTGCGTGCCGTGGAATTTAGTAATGACATCCTGTAATTTATGTGGTTGTTTTGAATTTCCTATACCTTCGATTGTATATATTTCCCAGTCATATGCAGAAAAGATGGATATTAAACACTTAAAATTAAACCGGTTAGACCTTGGAATTGAAATTGATGTATTTCTAAGCAAAGTATAAAAAATAATGAATAGCAACACGAAACATTAACTTCTTAACAGTATAATTACTATAAAAAAATTCAATAATTATTATTTTAAGTTTTTTTGTTTATTTATAGAACTAACAAACAATTTTGAACTTTGCCAGTGAAATTGTGAATAGTTCAAAATAAATATTGATTAAGTATCTTACTGAGTTTACAGCGATTATTTCATCTTCTCCAGTTGCAATATTTTTTCTTTTTGCTGCTACAATACAAGCACCACAACCTCCTTCCAAACATCTCCGTTTAGTTCCAGTTAAATGAAGATATTCCCTTAGAAAAGCATTTAGAGTTGTCAAAGGAGAAAGATTACTTGCAGCAACTAAAATTTTACGTGTAAATAGATAAAGAAAATATATTTAATACAAGGAACATTAAAATTCAAATTACATAAAATTCAAAATTACAGTTTATAAATTTATTATGAAATAGATAGATAAGTAAAAGATCTCTAAAGAATATGAAAAATACTGGATCTTCAAACTCAATTATTTTATACGGTAGCCACAGCTAAAAATCCAGAGATAATAAAAATCGGTCAGCCAGGAATGGGCACCAAGAATAAATGAAGTTCAATAAATGTAAAAATACTGTTAATTTCTAAATAATGTTGATATTTGCGTTTTGCAAGAACCATTTAAAATTGGTTTACTCTCAGGATAGTTTGTCAGCACCAGGTTGTTATTGGTTAGCCTGCTACTTGTCTTTCTTTGATTTTCATATAATTTGGGGAAAACGCCGAAATATCGTTCATAAGTCGCGGTTTCTATTTTTCGGTAAGGTGGCTGACTGGTGAGAAAAAGTAGGTAACTAAAGTAGGTACTACTTGCAGCACAAAAATTATGGATGGAATCGCTAAAAGATTTAAACAATTCAAAATAAACAAATACAAATAAGCTGTTAGGAATTGATCTTGGATCCGTTCAAATACAAATGCTGTGTTTAAAAAGAAAAGACTTGTGGAGTGACAAGATCACAAAATTCAAGAGCAAGTTGGAAGAGTTGGAGGTCCAGAAATGTATGCATGTCGAGTAGCACAAATGGACAACATTAGAGAATATCGTGAGCTAAAGCACTCATATACAGTGCATGGACTAATCTTCCAGACTGTTATAAGTAGGCAAGGAAAAAGAAAAGTAGGACTACAACTAACTAAATGAAAATCTAGAGTCCTGCTTAAAACTTAAAATGTTAAGTTATAAACCACATTTAACGAAACCATTAAAAGGCTTGCAAAACCAATGCTCCTATTGATGTAACCATTTATATTATTTCATAACTAATTATTTCTTTATTCTAGCTAAAACATGTTTGTTTCTATACCAAAATGAATCACATTCCTTAAAGTCGTGTTTTTTAATACAAAATTGAACATATATTAGCAAATACTACAGTATTGAAATATTTTTAGAGGTTTGTCAGAAATTTTATTAATTGCAACTTTTGGCTGTTCCGTCTCTAAAGGTTGCTGATCCCTAAAATAAAACAGTACACAATTAAAACCACTTACTTTCAAAATGTTTTCCATTGACTACAATGTGAAAATTTTGGTATCTGCAAAAATAACAATAAGCAATTAGCATTCAACACAAGTGGGTAGTTTTAGTGCTTTAAATTTAATTTAAAAATGTAGTTTTTTTATTTTAATACTAGCAGCCCGCCCCGGCTTTGCACGGGGATTAAAGAAAAATAACAAAAGCCACTAAATATATTGGGTCAACGCTTCCCTGTAAACAATATTACATGTTGTTTTATTTTCTGGCAACAAAATCAATTGATTTTCAGGTGCTCGACCCACCTTAGGCGGTTGGCCATGAGAAAAACCGATCCCTACTAATTGGAAGGTTTGACCTTGAGGCTAGTAGTCTTAGCGCACGCGATGTAAGCGTTTTAAGGTCATTTTTGGTTACATTAATGGCATTTTAGTAAGGATCCCTATTTTTTTGAAAATAAAACATAGCCTATGTCACTCGGGAATAGTGTAGCTTGCCAACGGTAACAGAATTTTTGAAATCGGTCCAGTAGTTTCGGAGCCTATTCATTTCAAATAAATAAACAAACAAACAAACCTTTCCTCGCCACTAAATATATTGGGTCAACGCTTCCCTGTAAACAATATAACATGTTGTTTTATTTTTTGGCAACAAAATAAATTGATTTTCAGATGCTCGACCCGCCTTAGGCGGTTGGCCATGAGAAAAACCAATCCCTACTAATTGGAAGGTTTGACCTTGAGGCTAGTATTCTCAGCGCACGCGATGTAAGGGTTTTTGAGGTCATTTTTGGATACATTAATAGCATTTTAGTAAGGATCCCCATTTTTTTTTAAATGAAACATAGCCTTTGTTACTCGGGAATAGTGTAGCTTGCCAACGGTAAAAGAATTTTTGAAATCGGTCCAGTAGTTTCGGAGCCTATTCATTTCAAACAAACAAACAAACAAAAAATCAAACCTTTCCTCTTTATAATATAAGTATAGACTATACTGCGTGTTTAGATTCTTATTTTAGAAAGTACATACCTATATACATTCATACTAAAATCAACCTCCAATAAATTGAATATGAACAATGAGAACAAGAGATAAAATATAAAAAATCAATGTATAAAATGTTTTGAAATTGTTTTATTTAATCCTTGATTAATATTTGGGTAGGCACATACGTGATAAACTTTAACATTATCTAAATATAGATAAGTTAATATTTATAATAAAATGGGGTTTACAGTAATTTAATGGAAACATTCGAATAATGTAGTAAAATAAGATAATAATATTTAATATATTATATGATATTTTCAGTATCCTTCTGAACGATTGGGTCATTACAATTTGCGGATGGAAGATCTCCGGTATGACTAGAGAAATAATAGAAAAAGGCAGTGCTCTCCATTAATATAAATAAAACAAAATATCTCTACATCGGGGAACAAGCTGAGAAAAAAATATCTGCCGGTCAAAGCTACCAATATTTTAAAGCAAGAATGATCGAAGACGGAAGGAACGCAAGCAAAATAAGGGATCGAATGGAACAAATGCTATTAAAAGATTAAATGGAATATGGTAGCCCAAGGATATAACAAAAGGAAGAAAAATACAATGAAGAATATAACCCAACCCTATACGGATGTGAGGTATTGAGATGGACTGAAAAATAAGATGATAGGAAATTGGCAGTTATGAACGAGACGCACTAAAAAGATCTTACAGAGTGTCAAGGATACTCGTAAAACGGATCTCAAATGAAAGAATCAAGGAACTTATCCGTATAGACATACAATAATGGAAGAAATGGAAAAACGTCAACTTATCTGGTACGGCCATAATTTAGGGAAGGGGAAAGATAGACTTCTAAAAGCAACTTTTAAATATAATCATCCGGAAAGATAAAAAAGAGGAAGACCAAGAAGAGCATGGGAAAGTAATATAAGAAAAGTAATGAACACACGTAACCTACAGGACGAGCAGTGCCAAGATAGATTAAGATTGAGAAGAGGTCTAGAGATGGACAACGTTTTAAAATCCGTTTATATATTTACTAGCGGACCCGGCGAACTTCGCACCGCCTAAAACTAATGTTTTTTTCCATTTTTTTACGATTATTTTTAAAATTAATTTTTTGTATTTTTTATCATATTTTCTCGTTAGTTACCAGTTTTTACTATTATTTATAGTACTTTGTAATTTATCGGTTAGGTATATTATATATTAACTGCGCCACCTAACGGTGGCGTCATAGTTCTTAGGTAAGTAAGTTTTGCTCTTTTAAATATATGAGATATTAACTGCGCCACCTTAAGGTGGCGTCATAGTACTTAGTTATGTAATAATTACAGGTGTAAATTTATAACATCTCAACTGCGCCACCTTAGGGTAGCGTCATAATGATTAATTTCGTAATAAACGCGTCCGATCGCTGCAAAATTCAAAGTGCTATAAGGAAAATCGCGGCCTCCGATGCGCTATTTATAGGCATGTTACCGCCGCCCCGGCCGGCCAGTACCACCGCAAGTGCTACGTCCCGCAATTTTAAATCTGTAATATCTTCGAAAATATTCATTTAAATCTTGTGCTGTAAAGGACCATATAGATATTATAGATCTATATTAAACCAACAATGTATTTAAGCTATTTAATTGGTATTGGTTAAAATCGCTTCGAAAATTAGCCATTATTTGTCGTAAAAAGTAAATGGCAAAAAAATGTTATTGTGGGATATCCATAAGAGATAGACATATACCATCGCGGAGTTTTCTGTAGACCTAATTAGTACATTATTTTGATAAATCTCGTAGGGTTCAGCCTGCGTTTGCAATGTAAGCGGAAAAAATTGATAATTAACGACATCACATTAGAAACCTCAAAAATAACAGTATTTCTTTCGTATTTAATGGATGTTATTATACATATAAACCTTCCTCCTGAATCAATCTATCTATTAAAAAACGCATCAAAATCCGTTGCGTAGTTTTAAAGATTTAAGCATACAAAGGGAAATAGGGATAGAAAAAGCGACTTTGTTTTATACTATGTATTGATTACATAGAAGACCAGACAACGGTTGTAAATGAGAAAACCTAATACTACATTAAAATGATGCTACAGTAGTGATTATTGCATGTTCGTAACGCATTTAATAATGTTTTATTAAAAAAAAACTGATTGAAATAAACGGTTGTATCTTTTTATAAAAAATAACAATGCCAAAGTTGTAATTTATGCAATTAACCATGATCATATCACATGACAATGTTTAACTCACCAATATCTATTAAAAATGAAAAAAAAAATGTTAAATGAAACTCTTTTTTTAAGCAATATTGTAGTTTTTCTTTTTGATAACCGCTATTTTTTACTTAAAAAGAATAAAATTTCAAAATTAATTTCAATCTCGAAGTTAAAAATAAAAAAATATTAAATGAAAAACTTTTGTCTTTTCCTACACATTGTCCTAAATATACCTTTTGTAGGAAGTATTAAGTTTTATTAAAATTCACTCCGAGTATTTACAACTTTGAATATTGTAGGAATTATGTACTGTATAAATTTATACAACTTTGTTAATAAATTTTAACATTGAAATAAACGCCAAAACCGTCGAAAAATGTACTCTTAATTTTCATCCCCAAAACTAATTTTCTTAAAGTTGGGAAAATAAAAAATACGTTTTCGTTAATGTACAAATAAAAAATTTTAAGCAAAAATTAAACTACTTACAATTCCATATTTTAATATTACCATAAAACAGCAAAATAGTGTAGGTATATTTCAGTATCAACACATTCGCTGTTCGCTGCGCATAAATAAACGATGTAAAGTTATATGTTTTTAGTATAAATCTGAGACTCAACTGAATTTATTCAGTTGAGTTGGAGTTTAATATTAAAATTACTATTACTTTTTAACCGTCCTTGAGGTCTTTTCGTAAATGGAGGTAAAAAAGGCTCCAATACAATATCAAAAGAAAGAATAATAATTTTAATAGATACAACAAATATTAAATATCCTGTAAAACTTTAGGAAACGCAAAAACCTATTTTTACAATTTCGTAATGACTATGAAAAATCTACTAATTTAAATCTGGACATTATTTTATATATAGAAACATTGTTTCATTCAAAACATACTAAGAGTTCTTCATTGTTAATTTGACAAGGTCAACAGAATCAATATAAACCATTATTATTATATTTACTTTGGTTCAACTATTTGCTCAAGATTGGACTTTGTATAAGAAAACAAATGTACTTAAAATGTCTGAGATACATTAAAAAAAATTCTCCAATCAAAAAGCAATTTTTGCAAATTAATTTAAGTGATGAGATACCTACTTTTTAATATTTCTAAGCCTTTTTTTTTAGAATTTTTTATATGTTATGTTCAAAAACTGTTTTTATTTCTTTGTCTAAATACTATATTATCCCTTCTATAGTAAAACTTACGATATATCTAGTATATTTCAACACGTTATGAATTTGAACATTACTATTGCAAATCCCTTTCAAAGAAATGTACGCACACCCTTGAGTTTATACAGTCTTCGTAAAAAATCCTTTATAGTATTAATAGTTTTATATGATAGTAAAAAAGTTTATTATACATTTTTTTTAATAATCATTTTTTTATTACAAGTCCTAATTAATTGCTTCTCACTAAAATAATAAATCAAACAATTGGTTTTGATTAACTGTAAATTAGCTTTAAACGGTAAGATTATACCCTTAATAAGAATTAATTGGGTGATTCTGCAGACCGAAGGTAAGACAATTAAATAAGTTTGCGTATCCAAAATACGCGCCTAATAAATGTACGCATTATATATTTCACGTTAAGTGACATTAACGTACTTATGTCTAACATGATTAAATAGTAATAGTAATTAAGGTATACACTTCCTAATTGTCAGTTTCTTTACAGAATTGATTGAGAAAATTGAATTCAAAACCCAAGTCACTGCAACAAAAAAAAAAAAATATTTTGTCTACCCAATTGAGGAACCATAAAAAATATAACTTCAATTTAATTAAAGTATTTTATTAAAATCTAAACTAATAACAACTAGAAATTTTAATCATACTAGATTTATAATAATTAATCCCAACCTTCGGTTACTCGTAAGTGCGCCAATCGAGATTCAACTGTCACTTTTTCATAAAAAGGCTTCTGTTTAAATTTCGTTTTAAAGAAATTTTCCTCATTTTTACCTAATGCTCTAGCATGACCAGAAGATTGTTCCTAAAAATAAGATTTTTTAATTACAGAAAATATTCTATAGATTTTTAATCAGATAAAATACTGTTTAGTCTTCCATTTTAGAACAGTTTGTGCACAAGAAAACGTTTTCAGTAATGTATCTAACTTTTTATTTTCAATTAATAGTAATCAAATTGTGACACCCTTATACTTATAGTCTTATAGAACTAACTCTGTTTCTGGCTTTCAACATTGTATTTACGGAATTATGTATTTTTTAATTTTACACAACTCAAAAGTTCAGGTTCTAAGAATACAGGAGTTGAATCTCTTAAGATATCGTTATCTGGTTACTACTAAATAAATTAACATGTAGATTACTAAATATTAGTTATATCAAAATGAATAAAATAAAATAACTCACAGGAGTTAAGTAGGGATGTCTTAAATAAAACATATTCTGTTCTTCAATCTGAAATTGATTTTTTAATTTAACTAAATCTTCAATGGTAGGTTGTTTATATATACGATGTTTCCCAGTATGAATATTACCATTCGGCATATGCTTTCTTCTACACAAAGCAAAAAACAACCTCATTTTTATACCAAATTAGAAAATATGACTCGTACAGAAGTATTACATATATGCTCGTACAGGTATACAGGTTATGATTTGTAATGTCAAATGTGAATTGTGAATTTGAACTACTTTTAGTATCAAGGACTCAGATCTCTATGACTCAGATACAGTGAGTATTCAGCTGTACAATGGTTCAAACATACCAACCATCCATCACGCCCTTCTATTTTAAATGTCTAATGTGTCAAACTTAAAAATAAATGTCAGTTTTGTTTGGATAAAAACTTAAAGCGATTTTTTAACTATTCAAGTAACATGTGTATTAGCTGATTTATGTGGCAAATAGGAAAATATACAAAGAATTAATTAACGTCATAGCTTACTGGAGATACATAAATTTAAACAATTGTAGTTATTAAATAAAAGTTTCATTGAAGTAGGTGAATCATACTTGTACCTAATTTAAAGGGTAATTATGTCGACTACAAGTGTTGACAACTTGGGTGAAGAAGTACAGGTTGGTATTTTATCAATTCCTGATAGTAGATTTATTATTTATTATTATTAAGTACCATTTCTAATGTTTAAGGAATACGACGGCTCAGGCAATATGTGTCTTGAACTAGCTTTAGAAGGTGAACGTTTATGCAAGTCTGGAGATTGCAAAGCGGGGGTAGCTTTCTTTCAAGCTGCCATTCAAGCAGGAACTGATGATTTGAGAACACTTAGTGCGATTTATAGTCAACTTGGAAATGCTTATTTTTATTTAGGCGATTACGGAAAAGCTATGCAGTACCATAAACATGATTTAACTTTAGCTAGGTATGTAAATTGCTCCAACTCAATATAACCAAACAATACATTAAGCAAAAAATTCAGGTTATTTTATCTAACACAGTTAACTAGAGTATGTTCAATTGCTGTGGTAGGCACTTTACAATTAGCTAGTGTTCAGTAAGAAAAGTAATTTTAGTGAACTTTGTTTTGAACACAACATTAGAGATTAATTTAAGTTGAAAAGAAACTGTGGAATATTTCATTTGATTTACCTACATACGGCGATTATTTTAGAACAATGGGTGATAAGTTAGGAGAAGCTAAATCCTCTGGTAACTTAGGAAATACCCTGAAAGTAATGGGAAAATTTGATGAAGCAGTAGTATGTTGTAAGAGGCATCTGGAATTATCTCGTGAACTTGGCGATAAACTAAGTGAAGGTAGAGCATTGTATAATCTAGGTAATGTTTTTCATGCCAAAGGGAAGCACATTGGAAGAGTTGGCAATAAAGATCCTGGTGACTTTCCTGAAGATGTTAAGGGATGTTTACTACAAGCTGTTACATATTACGAGTAAGGTTGTTTTTAAAAATCTTATCAACTAGCTGAAGTTTTTAACTTCCAGGGAAAATTTAACGTTAATGCAAGATCTTGGCGATGTAGCAGCACAAGGAAGAGCTTGTGGTAATTTAGGTAACACTTTTTATCTTTTGGGTGATTTTGCACAAGCTATTCACTATCATGAAGAAAGACTATCAATAGCCAGACAATTTGGTGACAAAGCAGCTGAAAGAAGAGCACATAGTAATTTAGGAAATTCACATATTTTCATGGGACAATTTGAGGAAGCTGCTCATCATTACAAGTAAGTAAAGATTTACTAGAAAATGATGGGTCTTTTGAAAATAATTTATTTCAGGCGCACATTGTCTTTAGCCCAAGAGCTTTGTGATCAAGCTATTGAAGCTCAAGCTTGTTATAGTTTGGGTAACACCTATACTTTACTAAGAAATTACGATGCTGCCATAGAATATCATTTAAGACACCTGCTTATTGCCCAAAACCTATCTGATAAAGTTGGAGAAGGAAGAGCATGTTGGTCTTTAGGAAATGCTTACGCTTCTTTAGGAAATCACGAGAAAGCACTGAGTTTTGCAAGGAAACATTTGGAAATTAGCAAACAAGTAAATATACCGTTTTTTACCAATTATAAGAATATATACTTTTATTTTTCTTATAGCTAAACGATTCCATGGGTGAAGCAACTGCCAAAATGAACATTTCAGACTTAAAGAAGATATTAGATATTCCGGAAAGTCCAAATGATGATTCGGATTTAGTGAAATCTGACTGCCAAAGTAATGTAGGTCATCAACAGTTACATAGGGTGAGACGTGAAAGCATGGAACAGCTTAGCCTGATCAAGGTAGTGGCTTGCCTGCATTATATTTTCTTTCTAATTTCGGGTTTCATATTTTATTGTATATTCAATACTTGTTTTTTTTTGTGTTTGTAATAGCATATTTATCCAAATTATTGCTTTCAGTAATCACTAAATCAATTAAATTCAATAAATACAAAAATATATTCAAGTAAACATTTCTCTTTAATACAATATATTTATATACAAATTAATTCAGATATTGATTGGTGTTGAGATGTATTATACTGTACATTTTTATCTGTAAGTAAATCAAACAGAGATCCTCAGCAGGATAGAATCTGTTTGCTGTTATGTTTTAAAAATAATTTTATATTTTAAAAATATGAAAGCATGTATTTGTTTGTGGCATGTTTAAGACTAAGATGAATTTTGTTTTATCTGTATATTCGTCTGCTTTTTTTGTGTTTTGTGAAACTAATTTCCACCTATTGCATGGATAAAAAAACTGTGTATTTTTTTAAATTGGCGTTGTATATTTTTCATGCGTTACTAATCGATTAAGATGTTTTTAATTGTTTGTAAATATAAAATATGTAGCGATCATGCAATTTAAGCTAATTTATATCTTTTTAGTTAACTCCTGATGGTAAACATCCTGGATTTCCACAAAAGAATGCATCGACACCGCTGAAGACAGAAGAAGACGATTCTTTCTTCGATCTACTATCTCGCTTTCAATCAAAAAGAATGGATGATCAACGATGTTCATTGACTGTCGATAATAAGGAGAATACGAATGTAGTAAATATTCCTTACAACAACGAGACTCCAGAAGATTTAATTGATATGATTGCCGGAATGCAGAGCAAAAGAATGGACGAACAGAGGGTGTCACTGCCACATTTACCAGGTATATAAAATATACTCTTTAATTAACTAGATAATAGAATTCACCACTTTTCTCATGTATGTATTCTATTGGTATAGGATATTCACTTTGAATGCTAAATGTTCTAGCTCTTTTTAAGTTTCCTACTTATTTTTAGGTTTACAATCAAACACCCGACAAAGACTGTCCGAGCCTCGTACAAATAGCATTCCAGATGATAACTTTTTGGATCAACTAGTGAGATGTCAAGGTTCACGTCTAGAAGATCAAAGGTCGCCCCTTCCTGTTGCGGCTGTTGATGCTGAAACTGATCCTCCTCCTCCCGCTAATACTCGCAAAAGTGGAGCTACTGTTCCTGATGAAGATTTCTTTTCCTTAATTATGAGATTCCAATCAGGTAGAATGGATGACCAAAGAGCGTCGGTACCACGAAGAGAAACAAGGTAAGCGTAATTCGTTTATATAATCCTGTTTTTATTTCATATTTTTATTTGACACAATGCAGGAGAACCAAATACATATTCAAAATTACAATTTTGTTTGTCTATTTTATTATTTACTTGTTCATTTAAATATATTAAACAGTTGAAATTTTGTGTGACTATTTCTAGAATGGCCAACGGGAGTGTCCCTCATCCGCCCGACAATGTAAATAACAACGTTAGAAGTTCTTCCAGTAAGAAAAAAAAGTAATATAATTTTTTAGCATCTAAAAATCTACTGCATAGGGGAAACATTTTATTGAATTTTTAGGACTGAATTGAAACAATTTTATGAAATTGTAAAGTATTTTCAGTTTCATCTGTTTCGGATTTAAACAAATTCATATTTCGAATAAGCTTTTATGACATTAGTCATTTTTATATACCTATATACATATAATTATGTTATATATTATTATTATTTCCTTGTTAAGCTCACTTTTTCTCTGATGGCCTTCTATTAAATATGCATATTCTATAATTTATTTTCAGTAACATTCAATAGTCTTTTTTTGTTGCAATAATATTTAGAATCAGTGCATGCTCTCTCTCTCTCTTATATATTTAGTTTTTTAACGTTTAGTACAAAATATCAATGAAGTGTAGTTGACCAAACGTCTTTATATTATTGGTAACATAGCATTTAAAAGATATAGATTATTATTTATAATATAGTTTATTGTTCAACATTTTTTTGCCATATAGTTATTAGGCAATTTGTCATTTACAGTAAAATAAATGGGCAGAATTTTGTGAAAAAATCACGCCCTATTAATAATTACTACAGAATTTTATATTTTATACTTTATCTATTTAATATAGTGATTGTTTTTATATTGTTGTAGTAAATCTTCCATAATATACTAATTCATGTTTTGGACAATTATGTAAAATTACTTTTTATGGATTTAGATATTGTTAACTAGTATGAACGGTTACGGTATTCTAAATATTTATAAATCCTAGAACTGAGTGTATAAATCTGACTTGGATATATATTATAAATTCTTCCTATAATCCTAATTTATAAATTTAGAATTCAGTTACATTTACTTGAATTCTAGTAATTTTATATGAACAATGTATTATTCGGGTGCTAAATAGATAGAATGATCATTTATTTTTCTTTTAGTACGTTAATATGATATTTTTATTGCCAAAATATCCAAGATTTTCGTGACAGTGTACAGTTGGTTAACCAAATATTAATTTCGCTGTCATAATTCAATATTAAAAAATCTTTCACATCGGTATCGGTTTTGACTGACAAGACGTCCTTATGAACTGATTTTTAGGGGTTTACATATTACCTACAAAAAATAGTATATTAAAATTTCTATTTTATTATCTTTATTAAATAGAAAATATGAATTTAATGCATATTATTACTACATAATTTACAGAAAATATCAACTATCAGTAACGATGAAGCAAATTTTTATATTCGATTATAGCTTTAAATATTTATATTAAAGAACCAAATAAATCTCTAATATACTACCTGCTATAAATTTTAATTTAGCATTGAATTTTTTAAGGTTAAAATAACGAAGAAATAATATTCAGCAAAAAATTAATCAACATGTGATACATCAATATTTACATTTTTTTAAAATATTTGTGAACATAAGCATACATTTTTTTGCTGGATAATATACTTAGTAGTAACATTTGAAAATACTTATATGTTTTACAGAGTATATAGAAATTTATTTTATTTATAATTGTAAAATGTATTGTTGATGTTAGTGCCAATATTAAACTCTCATATCTACGATACGTAATATTTTTTTGAAATATCGAATTTTAGATCTGTGTTCTTTTATAGACAATATGAGACTAGATTCCCATAAGCCTTACCTACAATATTATGTTCTCGTGGTAACGGAATGAAATAATTATTCTTAACAGTATTTCTTTAATCATTTACTAAAATAAATATACTAATATATAAAAACGTCAAGTAATATAAATATAATTTATTTAATAAACTTCTTAAACCACATATAACCAGTAGCACCACTTAAACTAAACCAAGTGATAATGTAAGACAAATGTTCGTTTCTTAAATTTATTCTTGTTTGTCCTCCTATTGGCCCATTGGGAATATCAAAATCATTGGTAGCGTCCAAAAAAATTTGTGACGAATCTGTTACTGCAGCCATATGTTGCAAGTCCCTAAAATAATTTGAGATACGTTCGCAAAAATTAAATTGTGTGTTTTTTTAATTAGCTTACTTAAGATGACAGTTTCGCAAACCAATAATTAGATTATCATACTTTACCTGTAAAAGTAGATATTACTTCCTTCTTTATTCTTCATTGTGAAATTGGGCCTATTTTCATGACTTCTTAAGATTCCAATAACATCCACAACACCATCAACTTGAGTTTCTTGTCTACTTTTTGGATTTTTAAATTTCGTAGGTACCCAACCTCTGTTTACTAATATGGTTTCACTATAAATAACATTATGAGTAAATCTACAAATTGAAATCAATTCATTAATATTACTCTCTATTTTCCAATTTAAATGGAGTGATTACGAGGTATCCCTGATTAGAATTACCACTACCAGATATTAATGAACTTTTCGTAGACGAATCTCCTCTTTGAAGCAAAGATCTAGGTCCAATATACAATTCCTTATCGTGCAAAAATGTGCCCCTGACATGAATTGGTTTGTACTGCAGTTCTCCAAGTTCATCTATACTAAAATATAAATTTTACAATAAAAATAAATTTGAAACGGGATTAATTCCGATGAAGCGAAACTTTTAATATTTAGTGAACTCAAAAGTGGGAAAAGTAAATGTGAGAAGCAAGTGGCGTTGGTTTACTCGAAGGTAGTAGCAACGAAACAAGATATACGTAGACAGACAGGTCAGGGGAAGTTCTGGAACTTATGTTTGTGGCCATTATTCTGTTGTAACACCCTTTTAACATTAAAAGCTTCGCTGTTAAAAATAGATAATGTAAAAGCGTACTTTGCAGGTAACTGTAACGGATCACTTGTCGTTTTCTCTAGCAACTCCGCTATCAGTTTTTCCTTCCATATTTTACGTTTTACTTGCCATACACCTAAAGAGAACGTGGAAATAGGAATCATCTGTAATTGTAGAGTATTAGAACAATTACATTTTTGATTTATTTTAACATTACCAGCATAAACCAACCGAAAGGACTAACTTTTTTTATATCAACTTTTGCACTATTTCTTACTGAATAATTTCGAACACGATAAGGTAATATAACAGTTATATTCGGAAAAATTTTTGAACTAAAACTATTTCGGTACCACTTTAATAATATCATTTTATTACCCGTTTTTATAATGTAAATCTGATCTGTTTTTATCTTTGAATGTTTTATATTCAAAGGTTTTTATTTAGTTCCGTTAACCTAAAACGTCTTCTTCTTCTTCTTCTGTATATGGCCTCAGCTACCTAGGCTATTCGGCCCACCGTAAACTTCCTTCTATATGTCTTAATAAAGTTAATAAAGGACCGAAAGTCTTAAAAATAAGAAGAAATGTGATATTTTAGGTTATGTCATACGTCATCTCCTTTTTTGGAAATGTTCCCATTTCCAAATTAATTCATTTCGTTATGATATGATACAGTTCATCCGTCACACAGTCATAATCACAAGAAATTTATATTGCAATAATATGAGCCACTATTGTATATAAGATACTATTGTGTGTACATTGTTAAGGTCATTTTCTTAAGGTTTAGTACAAACATGCAGGTAGGTAATAATTCATGATTGTTAATTGGAATAATTAATATAAATATTACAGAATCCCAACGAAGATACAGAATGGAACGATATATTAAGATCGAAAGGAATTATACCTCAAAAGGAAAAGGAAATAACAGAGGATCAAATCGTTTCAATGTTAGAAGATACTATAGAGAAGAAAACTTCTGGTAAATACTTAAAATTTTTGAATTTTCTTATTTAGGTACTTAATTTTTGAAATTAACTTAATGTTTGATCGTATTTTTATCAGGAGTGATATAGTTATCATCAAAAAACGAAAACTAAGTTTGTCAAATTTATATTCTAGCTGGGAAAGTTCTTTCTGAACTTGATTTAGATGAACTTGATGAATTAGAAGATTCGGAGGATGAAGCTGTTTTGTTGGAATACCGAAATAAAAGAATAGCTGAATTAAAAGCACTAGCAGAGAGAAAAAAATATGGTATTGTTGGTGAAATCTCAGCTCAAGACTATATTCAAGAGGTCAATAAAGCTGGCGAAGGTGTCTGGGTTATTTTACACCTTTACAAACAAGGGTAATAAACATACACTAACTAGCAAAATTAACGCTTCACTAAATTATTTCGAATTCTTTTTGGAAATTCACTTAAACATTACAATTTTTTATTTTAAACTGTCATAGTGCAGACATTCTTAATTTATATAGCTGTTGTTTTTTATTGAAATATTTGTGAGGTACATTGAAGTAAAGTGTTTATTATAGAACGCCAATCTAGAAATATGACCGCCGAAGAGTGTGCTCTGGCAGTCAGTTTACTGGAATAAGGATGGCGCTTTCGAAAAATTGGACACAGATTTGGTGTATCGCAAACTTTTATTTACCGTACGATCCAATCGTTATAAAGAGACAGGTCAGCACTTAAGACCTTCAAGGCAGACATCGCATATCTAGGCAAGTTCAAGACTCTTTTTTAAGAGTCTCTGCTTTAAGACAAGGGTTTGTGACAGGAAGATTGCTGCACACACAGCTACAGGAAACAAATGGACTCAGAATTTTAACTGTAAATGTTCGTCGACGCCTAGCTGAATCTGTTCTGAAATCAATAATCCCAGAGCATCGTAGAGCACGGTTAAATTTTGCTATTTTTATATTTTAGAATACCACTGTGTGCTCTAATCAACGAATATATGAAACATTTAGCAGCAAAGTTTCCCACAGTCAAGTTTTTAAAATCTATTTCGACTACTTGCATACCAAACTATCCCGATAAAAATTTACCAACACTTTTTATTTACTTTGAGGGAGATATGAAGAAACAAATAGCTGGTCCATTGGAATTTAGGGGTCCAAATCTTAGCCAAGAAGGTAAATAATTATGTTACTTGCAAAATTAAATTCTCTCAGTTTTACATATTTAAAGAGTATTTATAATGGAAAACACTTTTCTTTTCTATAAAAATCTCTGAAATCACTTAACAAAAATAGTCCGTTCTAATAGTTTTTTTTTCAGAATTTGAATATATCATAGGAAAAACGGGTGCAATTGAAACTAATATAACTGAGGATCCTAGACCTAAAATTAAAGACAAAATGTTTTCAGATTTGGCAGACACTAATGATTGGTGACGTTATGAAAATAAATCATTATTATAATAATTGATATAATTTATTTTTCACATTGTAATTTTTATTATATTTGTATATATATATATATTTCTTCTGAAATAGGTTAAAGAATAATACAACTGGAAT
Organism: Altica lythri; assembly: GCA_964028335.1. Lineage (NCBI taxonomy): Eukaryota > Metazoa > Arthropoda > Insecta > Coleoptera > Chrysomelidae > Altica > Altica lythri. Next base: position 23,226,753 of record OZ034808.1, on the reverse strand, counting down.
TGTTCTGTTCATACGAATTCTCATTATGTACATACATATTATCAACTCCTTGGTATGTGATTTGATACTTGAATTTGTATTTTTGTAATTCGTTTTCAGTTACTAAAACAGCACTAACAATAAACATGAACAGAATTCCAATAAGTGAATACTTACGCAAATATTTCAGGATGACATTTGGATCATCTATATTTCGGTCAATATCGGCAATAATTCGTTTTATTCTATTTGTTATATTTATACGTGTGTATAAAGACAGATGACCCACAAGATTATTATTTTCATTCCAATAAAAAGGTATAGAGTGCTCTTCCAAAAATTGAAGATATTTTTTCAGCAACTGCAAGTAATATTTAGTTTCCATATTATTTGTTTATCTACAGCATTACAATAAGACAACTAAAGATTACCAATTTCGATTGATAAAAAAAAACGTAATGAAATTCAGATAATCTCCAGTCTAAAATAATACTTGTTTGTCACTTGAAAATGACTAAATCATAATTTAATACAAGAAAATTCTATACAAATATAAAAAAGTATTACAAATAATTTTACGCGGTATTACTAGTTGTCAGAATAAACTTGGGTACTCGAAAGTCATAGCAACGAAAGATAGACAGGGTAGGAGAAATTCAGTTACTCATTTTTGCCTCTCATCTAGGAAGAACTTTTAGTACAGTAGATCAACACATAGTTTTCTTGACGTCCCATGTCAATTATCACCTCCAATTCGTTCTACTACGTTATCTAAAGTAACAGCAAATAAAACTCACAAATCCGCACAAGGCACCTGGATATGATCCGATAGGAAGTGAAGTTCTGAAACATAAAACGATAGTTCTTTTTACCACTATTCAATCGAATGATTCATCTCATCCAATGGAAGGTCGCTCAAATCATCATGATCAATAAACCTGGTAAACCTTCAACTGAAGCAGCATCTTACCGACCAATAAGATAGCTATCGTTATTACCAAATGTTTGAACGACTCATACTGAAAAGTATGAAAGAGACAATTGACCCTGATAATTTGATACCCAACCACAAATTTGGATTCATTCCGGGAGACTCATTCAACAGTGCCACTGAATAGTGAACCTCACCAGGTAAAATCTAGAATCTAAGAAAATATGTGCTGCAGTATTTTTGGAAACACAACAGGCATTGGATAAAGTGTGGCATCAAGGATTGCTTTTCAAACTCGAACGAATCATGCTAAGTCAATTGTATTTACTACTGATCTTACCCATCAGACAGATATTTTGACATTAAAATTGACAAAAAAAAAATAATTACCAACTTATTCAAGCTGGAGTACCACAAGGTAGTGTCTTAGCTCTTATCTTTATCTTGTTTACACTGCTGACATCCCAACAACAACTAACACCGAACTAGTCACCTTTGTCGATGACACAGCATTCAGTCAACAATGGAAAATCAGAACAAATCACATTCACAACAAGACCAATCGTATGCCCTCAACTTACACTAAATTATGACACTATTCCAATAAAAAATGAAGTAAAATACCTAGGTCTTTATCTTGATCAAAGACTAACTTGGAATACTCACATTAGAGGTAAAAAGCTGCAACTGAATATTAAAACAAGATAAATGAACTGGCTCATTGGTAGAAGATCTCAGCTATCACTGAAAAATAAATAAACAGTATACAAAACCATATTAAAACCTATATGGATTTAAAGGATAGAATTCTGGGGTTGCGCGGAACCTTTAAGTATAAAAATGGTACAGACATATTAACCAAAAACGCTAAGAATGTTAGCAAATGCCCCTTGGTATGTTTCAAACTTGACACACCACGAAGAGTTGAAAATACCATATATCACTGAGGTCATAAACAAACAAGCCAGCAACCTCAAACATGAAAATGAATTGATCCTTAATCTCACCAATGCCACACGAGCTGAGAGAAGAATCAATAGACAGTGGCCTGAGGACCTACTGTAAATGAAGGTGAACCGACAATGGCCGGCAACATCTACTAAGCCAAAATCGGAGTTATCATATTTACTAAATGCTAGCTTAATGTTGTAGTAGATTGTAAATACACAGGTTTCAACAGGAAAAAAAAATTCGGTCGCAACACCTTTCAAATCTAACACTAAAAGTCTTGCTTTAATACCCTGAAATATATGTTAGATATGGCTTTTTAATAATTTTTACTTACAGTCATGAACATTTGACTTAAAGTAGCCGTAGCGTAGTCCGGATCCCATATTAATTCCTCTCGTAACCATAACCCTACAGTCTTAATATAATAACTTGCGATTGTAACATGATCAAGAGTGTCTCTCATTTTCTAAAAAGTAATTTGTAAAATTAATTTAACTTATTTTTTCAACAAAGAAGCATTTATGTTATCACCTTCAGTAGTTTTATTGCAGGTTTTAGAGTCCTCTGTCCATTCAATAATTCTGCTTCTTGTTTTTGAAATGAAAGTCTCCAAAGGTCACCTAATAATAGTTCTTCATCTCCTTTGAATGGTTTGGGAACAAGAAAGACATTATTCTGTTGTTATAAAAATAAACAATTAACAGGTTGTTACCATAATACAATAAGTCGAAAACTCTTCACATTCGTCAAATACTATACTTTCTTTATATATTTATGTATAGATAGTATACCTACTGTGTACAAATTATTAACTTGTGAAATTTTTTTTTTCATATTCGCTTTAAGAAAATGATTATTTCGTAAGAATTTAAGGAAATCTGTAATTTACTCACAATAGTGTTTACTTTAATACCACGTGGTAAACAAACCATGTTTACTGAAATGCATGGGACCAAATCGACGTCAATTTGTATTGAATAATCAGGATTATAAACAGTCAGTGTGATAGCTGGTCCGGATTTCTTGAAACTTATCTATAAAAAAACAATTTCGTAAATATCTACACGGTCAAGTCAAAAAAACTATCACAGGATTTTTTAACATTATTCGGGTATTAAAAAGTCAATGATTCCTACTTCAATAAATTTGAAATGTTTTTTGTCATTATTAACTACAGTTAAATGCAAATAAGTTCAAAAAAATCTTTAATTGATGCATACTTTAAACGTTCCATGGTCTGAATAGATCACGCCATCTAGCGCAGTAACAGCTTTGGTAACTAAGCCTTCCATCCAACGTCGTACTTTATAACTCAATACATTATTATTATCATCAAGAAGTTTATGTATATCTCTAAAACAAAATAAAATTTACTGAAGTAGAATTGATTTCAATAAATATTTGAATAATATATAAATTATTAATTTTAAATGTGTCGCAACGAATCAATTTTCCTTAATTTTGCTGTGTACTAACATTACATTACAACAAGTGTTGAAAGTCGATTATCCCTTCAGGTGAATGAATTGCCCCTCGTGAAGAAGCCAAAGAGAGATATCCGCCGGAAGGATAATCGCTTATATAATGTATACTATTTTTATTCTTATCCACTCGAACTTCGTAAAAATGCGCGACTAACAGTACGCCGTACATCAGAAAATTCGGAAGGTTCTTTTTAACTTTATTTGTAGTGTATACGAAATTTAAATTTTATTTGCCGTATATTTGATGTGAATTGTAACAAATGTTTCATCAAATACAAACACAAAATATTTTCGTGTAATAAGTTATCATTAACATCAACTATCTCATAAATCAGAAAAAAAAGAAAATACATCAACCTGTAGTCAGGATAATTGTTTAAGTTATGTAGAGTAGTTAATGCTAAACGTGCGTAACCAGGATAGTCTTCTCGTTCGTATAAAACAGAACCAGCACCATTTGGAAAATGCAGAATTAAATCCAAGTCAAATTCGTTAGGATGCTTTACTCTCAGACCATCATAATAGCTACCTCCATAAAACACTTCAGTATACAGTTTGTTAAAAAGACGATCCATCTGGGTAATTTTCGATTTAAACTCATTCAATACCTAAAAAAAACATTTATAAATGCAGCAATTGATGATTTTTAATGTATTTATCATTTCTCCTTTCGATTCGAGTATAATTGTTTATAATTAATATTCATCAATAAACTTTTTGTTCCGGATAACAAATTAGGTTTTTGGTGATTTTATACATAACCCTCAAAAATGAATTGTTTTTGCATATTCTTATTCAAATGAATTTAAAAAGAACTTACGTGTGTTAAAATCACTTTGTTTCTTTTATTAATTGGTTCTTCAAAGGAGATAAAATCTCTATTAACATTATGAAGAACATTCTCCATTTTAATATATTTTTTTCGATTTTCCATTAGTATTATTGTTAATATTACTTGCTGCAAATAATGTACTTTATCTGGAGTATTTGTTATCACTCATTTAAAACAATGATTGTTTTATAACTTGTTGCACAACAATTTTACAAATAAGTATGCATGAATAAATAACCATATAAAACCATAAGGTGCAAATAAATAATGCACTATTAAACAATAAACAAACTTTTGAAATTTCAAAAATACGTTGAGAGTTATCTCAAAAAATAATAGTTTACTAATAAACAAACTTCTTAATTCTTAACTAAAAATTACACCACAACCCAATAACACAATCTACAACGCGTAAATTTATTTTTGACGTACCTACCTATAGCAGGCGGAAGCAGGAGGCGCAGAAGTAAAATTATTATTACGGGGAATCCCACATGAGGGTCAAGATCTATTAATCCGAATGTTAGTTAAAAAAACAGTAATTTTTACCCGACAAGGTGCATCTACGTTAAAAGTAGTATTATAGTATAATCATCAAGCAGCAAAGTATAAATATTGTAAGATATAAATTATTTTAATTATTAATCTATAAAAATCTATGTACGCCTATGGATACGAAAATTGTCAAGGTTACGCGATCAAAGTCGAAAACCTAATCTTACCAGGATCGGTCTCAAGTATTATGTACTAAAATTTTGAATCGCGGCACATTATTGTAAAATATTTTTAGTAATTTAAAGTATATATTATTAAAAATAATTATATATTAAACTTTTCACTACTTCTAGATTCCTTTCAGTTAAAGTTAAGTTCTGAAGAGATGTTGCTGCCTAAAAATTGTCACAAATAACGGAACTTTCTTTGATGTGTCTATCTCTCAAAAGAATTTTTATAAATTAAAACTCTAAAGGAATACGTTGATATCACCTTTTCAGGGCTCTAGGTACTGTGCAGGCTCTTACCAATGTTATATTGGTGTCCAGCAACCTCAAAAACTCCCAAGTAACGAGTTTGGATCAAATATTTAATAAATATCTTCAGAATAGGTCGCAGTGAGTTAAGATATCTTGTGAGCTTTCCGACCCCTTACCCTTGTCTGCTGGTGTGCCGCAGGGATATATTTTTGACCTCTTGCTGTATACCATATATATACTTCAGATTTATATCGTTGTTTGAAGTTCTGCAGGTATTATCTGTATGCCGATGATACGCAGTTGTACTTTCCATTTTGCACTAAGGATGTGGTAGAGACTGAGTACATTATCAATTAAGATTTAACTCGTCAAATGCGAATAATTATTGCTAAAAATTAACCCTTAAAAGTTGTTTGGGGCTCCTTTTCTGCAAGAACCGAGACCATGATTTTCTTCAGCAGAGTCTATGTTTGAAGTTTAGCAATGATGTATTGTGTTTTTCATCGATGGTCACGGATTTGGGTCTGATGATTGATGTTAGTCTTCGCTTTATAGAGAGCATATTTTTATTTCCATTAAAAAAGGCAAATTTATTTTTGTGTGTTCTTAAGCAATTTGTTTTTTGTGTTGCTTTTAGTTGTTATTGTGGGTTGTTGGATTATCAATATCTGTCTTTTTAAGTCATTCATTGAATCAACACCATTTGCTTAGATTCAATTTTAGTTAAGGTTTTATGAATGTTTACATAATTTCCGTTTTTAATTTTGTATATTAGAATGTGTTTTTTATTTTACTAAGCAATAAATTATATTTGATTTTAATTACACCGTTTCCTGTATCATATACTAAGTTGGATCAAGTCGACCTCATATTCGTATTCAGTGACCCTTAAAACCCCGTGTATCGTCATCAGGATTTATTTTCATCATTCTTTATCGAGTTCTGTTTTTGGAACGAAGTTCCCTTTCGCGCGTTACGAACAGTTACGACTGACGCTAGGAGCTAGCCCAAAAAAATTCATACCAAAAGTTGTCACGACACTATGCACCGACACAATGCACCGACACACGCATGTTTCTCTCTCTCTCACAGACCAAAAAATAAATAACTCTCTCTCTCCCTCACTCTCATAGATAGATATATTACAATTAAAAAGACACTATTTTAAATTAAAAGAAAATCTACATTAAAAAGAAAATACTGTAGAAAAAAACATAATTACCTATAATAGTATTATATTTTATTTCATCCTGTTTTTATAAATTAATAAATTCATAAACATTTTAAAAATAGTTCGTAACTTGACTACGTCAAATTACCTTAACTGTCAGTCACTGTCAAATATTTTAATTTTAATTTTTTTGTATTGAATTGTTAATTCCTGTTTTAAATTATAAAAAGTAATTTTAAAAAGATGTGTTATTTAAAGCTCTGGTATTGTATAAATAGACACTTTTGTTAAAAGAAACGAACTGTTAGGTAAGTAGAGATTTTATACAGACAATAATAAATGCTTATGTATGTATAAACACTCTGTTATGTTTACAAATTACTAATTCCTTCACTAATTAATCGAAAGGAACTTCGTTCCATCCGGGTGTCCCTTGACACCTCAGACTTTTTTTTTATATTTTCACCGTGTTCTTTGTCTCTCTGCGGAATTTTGTAATCGAATTTAAACCTATTACCCGACTACCTAGAGCTCTGAAATTTTCAGGATAGCTAAGATCTGGATGACAATGCATGTTTCAAGTGTGTTTAGCATTGACATATTAATACAAATGGACCGGCCGCTTCCCATATTCGCAACAGCTGCTTCTGCGGCCAACATTAGTAAGAGAGATCCGAGAGAGAGACGGAGGTAGGCCGGGCAAAACGCACATTGTTTAAATGAGAGCTTAAGGGAAATACATCTTTTTATAACGTTTTATGTAAAAAATAGTATATTATATACTTAGAGTGAGAAGTGAGCTATTATTATGTCAATATCTTAAAAATTATAGAACTGTAAATATTAATTCTCGTTAGGGGAATGGAGTAAATAATAGCAATTTCTCAGGTTAGTAGTGAAAAAAAGCTTTTTCATTTGTGGTTGTTCGAAGTATTTGATGAAACTTAAGTTTGTTAAAATTTCTTAAGTCAAAATAAGTGAGAAAAGACTCTGGTTTTATGTTTAGGTGTACTTATTTGAGCAAAAATAATATATATTACTTACAAAACAATTATTGCAGGCTCAAAAACTGTATTATTTTATACAGGGTGTCCCAGAATTAACTACGGAAACTTCGTATACGTGTTCCTTGATGACAAATAAGTAGGGTCTTTCCTATAAAAAAATTTTTTTAGAGACTCCTGTCAGAGTTATAACCCTTTAAAGAGGGGTGGTAAAATACGGTTTTAATTTAATATCTTCTGATTGGTCCAAGATAAAAAATTAAAAATTTGGGTGAACATCATTTTAATAAAGACGCATTTCTCCTGCCACTTTTCACCTGCCCTACCCCATTCTAAGGGTGCAAATCAAGGGACCCCTCTTAATTTTTTTTGTAACTTTCTTAGCAATTAATATTTGCAATAACAAAAAATTATTTTAGGAAGTTTTGATTATTTAGAAAAGTAGGACCATGTCAATTGAGTATCGTGTATCGCGATCAAGTAGCGCACATTTGCAAAGTAGGTTATAACTCTGACAGGAGTCTCTAAAAAAATTTTTTTTATAGGAAAGACCCTACTTATTTGTCATCAAGGAATACGTATACGAAGTTTCCGTAGTTAATTCTGGGACACCCTGTATACAATAAATACCAATTTTTTTTTAAACAGTGAATGTGACAAAAAATTGTTGAATTCAAATAGATAATTCAAAAATGCATTAATATTTCTATCGAAAAATACGTCAATACAACTGAAGATCATATCGTAATTTTTTATATCATGGTTCACACTATATATAAGGAGACTGATACATTAAATTTGAAAATTCTACACCTAATATATAATAATAAAACAAATAATTAAATAACTCTTCTTGATTATTATATGAACTATAAACTTCGAAATTATTTATTATTATCTGTTGATGAAATATTTATGTATCCAAAAATATTTAAGAGTGGCAAGTATTAATTATAGTTAAAATGACTCTAGACACCAACTTAATAGGTTAATAACTATAAAATATTATAGAGTGTCAAATATATTTAATTTATAAGATAAACACCAAAAACATTAAAAATCAACGTAAATCAAATGTAAATTAGGAGCTTTCTGCCCGACCTAGCGCTATCCTTCTTATCCGTCTCACTCTGGAATCAATTATTTCGCTGCACAGCTGGTCCATTTGTATTAATATGTCAATGGTGTTTAGGCATATACATTAATTTCGAAATTTATACTGAATTGATATGAAATATGATATAAATTGTGTATACATGTTATCATTTTAAAAGTTTTTAAATATGTCGTTCGTAGCCTAGTTGATTAAGCGTCGGATATGAATCAAGGTGACAGTTCTATTATGTTATCATAATGGGATCGACTACGCGAGAGAGAATTTTTTTTTTGTTTTACATGTGACAACAGTAATTATTATTTTAACTGTTAATAAAATAACTAATTTAGAAAATTTTTAAAAATTTTAGACTATACTGTGGACTATGCCGTAATCTATCTTGTAAAGCGCTATTTGCCAAGGGAGTAATAATTTAATAATAGTAATATGACTTATAAATCACCAAAAAAAACTTTCTACTATAAAAAGTTCTTTAATAAATTGTGATTATTTCATTATGAATCCAATCCTTTGTTTTGTTGCAATTGACCATTGTTTACAAATTTAAATAATTTGTAATAAATAATGTGTTCAAATTAAAAACTCCTGAAGACAGCAATCAAAGATTTAAATTAATTGTACCGACCCTTACTACTTGAAAGTTCATTTTATTGGGAATAATAAAAATAATAAAAAACGTTAGTTTTTTATATAAAACTTTCACTTTAAATGTATTTTAAAAAATGACATATGTTTCGCATTTAAGCATCGTCAGATTGACATATAAAGTTACATTTTGTTTATAGCTAACTATCTGATGTTGAATAGGTAATATTAAGGCTAGATTAAGTATGGAAGTAATAAGATATAACAATATTAAAGCCTAGATGTTATTAGCCCTAAGGGATTATCCTGGATGTATCTCCCTCTAAGATCAGTATAACTGTGCAATGATATAGAAAAACCAGGAAAAAACTATATCTGCTGATCTTTACAATAACTTAATATATTTGTATTACAATTATATCTTATTTATGTATAAAATGAAGACTCAATCAAAGTAAACAGTTTAATAGTGGAGAATTTCTAAGATTTATTTGTTCATTAACAACTTTAAATTGTGGATCTGCTAGATGTCTTTTTATTTCAAGTTCTTCAAGAAAATCTAAATTTTCTTTTTTATTACAAATGTGTAGAATTTGGATGTCATTGTTGTGTAAGAGTGAGGTTGGATGTTCAAGTAGGTGTTTTGCATAATTTGACTTATCTGGTTGTTTTAATCTATATGCTCTTAAGTGTTCATTAAATCTTATTTCAAATTTTCTTTGTGTTTGACCTATATATATCGCATTACATTTTGGACAATTAATTTTGTAAACACCAGATTTTTTTAAATTTGGTAATTTTGTTTTTACATTTAATAATTTTGTACCAACATTATTTAGTGTTTTAAATGACATTAATGTTGATGTTGCCGAAGATATTATTTTTGAAATTGTATTTGAAATACTTCCACAGTATGTAATATTTTTATAACTTTTAATTTCTTTAGTTTGTTTAGGAAATATTAGTTGTAGTGATATTTTTTGTTCTTTCTTATTAATTAATTTATTTATTAAATAAATTGGATAGCCATTAGATGTAGCTATTTGTTTTATTATATTAATTTAATAAATAAATTAATTAATAAGAAAGAACAAAAAATATCACTACAACTAATATTTCCTAAACAAACTAAAGAAATTAAAAGTTATAAAAATATTACATACTGTGGAAGTATTTCAAATACAATTTCAAAAATAATATCTTCGGCAACATCAACATTAATGTCATTTAAAACACTAAATAATGTTGGTACAAAATTATTAAATGTAAAAACAAAATTACCAAATTTAAAAAAATCTGGTGTTTACAAAATTAATTGTCCAAAATGTAATGCGATATATATAGGTCAAACACAAAGAAAATTTGAAATAAGATTTAATGAACACTTAAGAGCATATAGATTAAAACAACCAGATAAGTCAAATTATGCAAAACACCTACTTGAACATCCAACCTCACTCTTACACAACAATGACATCCAAATTCTACACATTTGTAATAAAAAAGAAAATTTAGATTTTCTTGAAGAACTTGAAATAAAAAGACATCTAGCAGATCCACAATTTAAAGTTGTTAATGAACAAATAAATCTTAGAAATTCTCCACTATTAAACTGTTTACTTTGATTGAGTCTTCATTTTATACATAAATAAGATATAATTGTAATACAAATATATTAAGTTATTGTAAAGATCAGCAGATATAGTTTTTTCCTGGTTTTTCTATATCATTGCACAGTTATACTGATCTTAGAGGGAGATACATCCAGGATAATCCCTTAGGGCTAATAACATCTAGGCTTTAATATTGTTATATCTTATTACTTCCATACTTAATCTAGCCTTAATATTACCTATTCAACATCAGATAGTTAGCTATAAACAAAATGTAACTTTATATGTCAATCTGACGATGCTTAAATGCGAAACATATGTCATTTTTTAAAATACATTTAAAGTGAAAGTTTTATATAAAAAACTAACGTTTTTTATTATTTTTATTATTCCCAATCAAAGATTTGATAATTTATTTGTTTATTAATACAGTTCGTGAATACTGATGTAGTTTTATATTGAATAGGTCTTAGAATTTTTCCTTTAGTATTTTGGAATAAATAAATCCTTTGTTCTGGTTTTAATTGGTATGACTCATTAATTTTGTACAAAATTTCTATACACATAGGAATAAATAAGCTTCAATTTTTACCACTAAGTAAAAGGCTGGAAGGATCGGGATGAAATTTGGTACAGGGGACAGGGGTAGATTATGGTCTGGAACTAGATAAACGGGATATATCTATATTTATCCTAGTTTTATTATAAGCAAATCATTACAGTTGTTATTGAATCTTGATCTTGAATCGCGCCAAAACGGCTGAACGGTGTAGGATGAAAATTGAAATAAGGATAGATGGTAGTTGGGAATAGCACATAAGCTACTTTTCATCCCACGGGAACAGAAAAAAGGAATATAATTATATAGTTTTATGTTATCATTTTTTAGGAATTTCAAATTGTATTAATTTTTTTATATCTTTTATAGTTTTTAATATACGAGGGAATTATAAAATCTTTTTTGAAGTTGTAATTTACTCTAATGACTGGGCAACAAGTTTTTGGAGCGATTTACGTATAAATATAAAAATTATAAAATTGAGATAATTGTGGATTATCTAAATTATCAATATTAAAGAGTGTTTCAAGTCACCGTCCAGCGGGCGGTCAATAAAAGAGATCCTTTTCTCGACCCTAACAGACTCTCGCAGCATGTGCTTTAATGCACTCACGATTTTACATTGTTTAAATTTAAAAAATTTATGTGATTAATTTTTTATAATTGGAACGAAGTTCCCTTTCGGGCGTTACGAACAGTTACGAGACTTAAATGTTGTGTTTTCGAAAAAGGCTTTTTAAAAATAATTTTTATTATTTTACAAGTATAAAATATAATATAATATAAAATAGGTCTTTTCTTTAGTATAGATTATGTCAGAATGAATTTATATTGAATAAAAATATAAAATGTAAAGTCTGTTTGTGATAACTTGAAAAGGCTGAGTTTGCAACTTCTGATATCTGTTGCGGATGTTGCATCTTCTTACTGTATGGGTCTGCCAGTGGCGTAGCTATAACTCCTCCACCGCTAGTTCGTGGCGTTTTTCGTAGGGTTGAAAAACGGCATCGGTTGGGTAAATGGGGTTTCTTGAACTGATTCTTCTCTAGTTAAAATGCTGGACATCTGGACTGTTTCGTCTTTGGATTTTTTCTTAGTAAATGGTAAATTTTTTAGGAACCTGAATATAAGAAATGTAAAAATGATAATTATTATGATTATTGTAATTATGTTCCAATGATTGATTGGAGTCCTTGTTGATTGATTCAGGATGAGTGGTTTTATTCCCTCCTGTGTCCTTTGGATTTCATGGATTTTGTCAAGTTGTATGTTTTTGAGGTGGATTTCTGATATTTCGTCTTTCTCAGGAGCCTGTGGAATTGTAATGTTTGGAAGCAACAATGGTTGGCTGTCGGATACTAATTTTTGATTTACGAACGTCTGATTTTCGGTGCTAAATTGGCATTGATATGGAAGTGTGATGAGATAATTTCCAATTATGGTTTGGAAGTCGGTAGTCCCGCAATTGGTCTTAATTTTCGTTGGTCGTACTAGTATGGCAATATAGTTGGAGTCATTAATTTGTTGGATGAAATTTTCTGTGATTCGGACAGGTGTTTCCCGGCATTCGCTAGGGTTGGATTGGATCTGGAGCAGTTGGAATATGCAGTCTTTATATTCTCTGGTCTTCAGTTGATTTTCAATACAGAAGAAGTTTGGTTTTAGATCTTCGCAAGGAAACGATGAGTATTGATACATATTTTCATCCATTATCAGATAAGTATTAGGTGGAATAATTGTGGTTAGGTTGGTAGTAGGGATTGAATATAAATGGAAATAGGAGAATTCTTGTGGGTAAACTATTGGAAAGTGAATAATGAAAACAATTTTCGAGTCCGAATAAAATGCTTCGGTTTCTAAAATATTGTAATATTCGTTTATTTTTGAAATGGGATAGATGAGTTCACTTTCTGAGTGGTATTTTATAACTTGATCTAATATGGATTTCATTTCGTTTGTTTTTATAATACTCGTATGTAACATACCTAGTCTAGCAAATATGACAGCGTTTTCTATTTCTGATAATAATTGCAAAATTATATTTATGCTTAAACTTATTTGGTCTAAAATATTTCTGGTTACAAGAAAATCTTCAAATTCAAAAATAAATTTATTTAAATCTGTTCGGATGGAATTTAATCCTGAAGTTATTACTTCCTGATTACTTTTTATTAAAGATACAGTATGATTGAAATTTCCTACAATGGTTTTTGATATTGAAATTTGTCTATTTAATGCTACTACTATTTCTTTTTGATTATTTTGTAACTCAGACAAAACTTGGTCATAACGTTTTGCATCGTTGGAATCAAGATTTCCTGTGATACATTTAATTATGGTCCCTAGTCCATCTATGAGTCCTCTTTTAGTTCTATGAGCAGGTAATAGTGACTGAAGTTTTTGTTCCGTAATTTTAATTTGGAAAAGAAGAGCGCGATCGAAATTTTCAAGTTCTTCATAGTAAGGATGACTTAATCCTCGTTGAATTGCGTCAGTAGCATTTTCATAGGATGTTTTTATAATGTCAAATTCATTTTTAATAGGTTCTAAGTCAATATAGTGTAGGAATGTGTGTATACTGGATTTTACTTTGGCGGTGCCTAATTTGTAAGGAAGGATACCAGGATTATTTTTAAGGTTGGTTAGACTGATCTTCTGGAGATCGGCTAGTCGAACAACCAGGAACAGGATCGTCGTTAGGTGCCTGTAAAAATTGTTTTGTATTATTTTTGGGTCGTCTTAAGGATTGTTTATGTAAAAGTCGATTAGGAGTTTGAATTTTTAAGGTTTGGTTGTCAATTACGTTAACTTTAGTGAATTTTCTATTAAGTTTATTTCTTACAAGTGTCGTGTTTTTCCTGTAAGCGTCGGAGTCTTTTGAATACTCAAGTGGTTCTTGTCGGTCTTTATTATGGTAATTAATAGTTTTTTCCTTTTGTTCAATTAATTTTTTATTTAATTCTCTGTAGATCTCTTTTGTTTTGTCGCGATGTTCTTGTACATAATTATTTATTAATTTTTGATTAATGTCAATGTCGAATGGGTCTTTGGTGTTAATATGGCCATTAATTATGTCTATAGGTTTTTGTTTAGTCACAGAGTGTATAGTGTTGTTGTAACCTAGTATCGCATAAGGCATTTGGTTTAAGATGTCGATTTTGCCATTATTCTTTTCTCTGATTATTCGCAGATGTTCTATGAGTGTAGAATGAAATCTCTCTATTGGTCCTTTAGATTGCGTACTATTAACTGTAACGTAATGAACTTTGACTTTATGCATGTCGAAAAATTCTTGAACTACGGAATTTTTTAGTTCTGTACCATTGTCCATGGTTACTAATGTTGGTAGTCCATGATGTGTCATGAATGTAATAAAAGCTTTAACTACTTCTAATCCTGAGAGTCCTGAAAGGGGATAAGCCTGACCATATTTTGAAAATGTGTCTATTATTGTAAGGTATTTTTGACCTTGGCTGGCGAATGTGTCAGCAAAAATTATTTCAAAAGGTTTTGAAGGGGTAGCTGTGATTGCTAATTTTTGATTTGGGGGATTACGGTCGTATTTATTCATTTGACAAATGTCGCAACGGTTAATAAAATCTGTCAAGTCATTTTTCATTTTAGGCCAATAGTATGTACGTTTAAGTCTGGTCTCTGTTTCTAATATGCCTCGGTGGTTTGTTTTGCCTTCATGATAATTTCTTATCAGTGCATGTTGTCGATCTCTATCGATTACATCTTCTAGTAAAAAGTTACATTTTACTAGTTTATAGGCTGAATTTTTAAAGGTTTTTCTTAATATTTCGAGTATTTGAGGGAGGAATGTATCGTTTTTGAAATATATGGCGTGTGTGAACTTTGGATCAATATAGTTTTTGAATATACGTATTGTATCGTCAGCAATATTGTTTTTTGAAATTTGTACGTGAAGTCGTTTTTTGTTAGGGAAAATATTTTCTATTTTAGGTCTAACT
Organism: Altica lythri; assembly: GCA_964028335.1. NCBI lineage: Eukaryota > Metazoa > Arthropoda > Insecta > Coleoptera > Chrysomelidae > Altica > Altica lythri. The sequence goes on along the minus strand of OZ034808.1, from coordinate 23,211,579 downwards.
GCAGAATGTAAAACAAAATCTATTATTACTTGATGATCGAACGAATTTAAAGATTTTTCTGAAATTGGCATACCTAATATTGGATCTTCGGTACTAGAATGCACAGTATGTCCTTCGTCATTATTTTCATTTTCATTATCCTCGTTAATGATGGTTTCGTTTCCATTATCCTCGTTAATGACGGTTTCGTTTCCATTATCTTCATCAATTATATTTTCGTTGATCTCGTTTTCATCAACGTTTACGGCTACAGATTCGGTGTCAATATTGTTTCTGTCTGCATTATTTGAAAAACTTTCGTTAAATTTCCTCATGTGTTCAAAAAATTCATTACAGTGAATTTCTATGCGAGATAGTGCATCTGCATTGGTATTAAGTTTACCTTTTTTATATTCGATGGTATAGTCAAATTCTTGTAGTTTTAGACGCCACCTCACAAGACGTGAGTTAGGTTCTTTTAATGACATAAGCCATTGTAAAGGTTTATGGTCGGTAATAATTTTGAACTTTCTACCAAATAAATAAGGTCTAAAATATTTTGTACAATGCACTATTGCGAGAAGTTCTTTTTCTATCGTGCTGTAATTTTGTTCGGATTGGTTTAGAGTTCTTGATGTATAAGCAACAGGCTTATCACATCCATTGGAAAGTTGTGAAAGTACTCCACCAATAGCTACGTTGCTAGCGTCAGTTGTTAGTATAAAGTCTTTAGTAAAGTCCGGATATTGTAATATCGGTTCGTTGGTAAGAAGGTCTTTGCAATTTTCAAAACATTTAATGAATTCTGGAGTATGTTCAATTTTAGCGTCTTTTTTCAAACATAGTGTCAATGGTTTTGTAATTCGTGCAAAGTCTTTGATAAATCGTCTGTAATAACCTAATAAACCGAGAAAGCCTTTAATTTCGCGGGTAGTTTTTGGAATTGGATAATTTTTAATTGCAATAATTTTGTCTGGGTTAGGCTTTACACCTTCGTTTGTTACAATGTGTCCTAAATAGGCGGTTTCCTTTTTTAAAAATTCACATTTGTCTAACTGTATTTTAAAATTGCTTTCTTTTAAGCGTTTAAAAACTTTATCTAAATTTACCATGTGTTCTTGAAGAGAAGTCGAAAAAATTATTATGTCGTCGAGGTATACAAGACAAATTACATTTTGGAGTCCTCGTAAAACGTCATCCATAACCCTTTGAAAGGTTGCAGGGGCGTTTTTAAGACCAAAAGGCATACGAACATATTCATAATGCCCATTTTCTACATTAAATGCGGTCTTAGGGATGTCATCTGGGTGCATCTCAATTTGATGAAAGCCGCTTGCTAGATCGAGGGTACTAAAATAGTTACATTTACCTAGCTTGTCTAGAATATCCGTTATATTAGGCAAGGGGTAACGATCATCGATGGTTTTTTCGTTGAGTTTGCGGTAGTCTACTACAATTCTCCACTTTTTCTTACCAGAGCTATCTGCTTTCTTGGGTACAACCCAAATAGGGGATGACCACGGTGAATTACTGGGTCTAATAATTTCTTGATCCAACATTGATTTAATTTGTTGTTCCACTTCTGGTTTATGAATAAATGGATATCTATACGATTTACTGTAAACGGGTAGTTCATCTTTAGTTTTTATTGAATGTTTTACTTGATTTGTGAAAGTCAGTGGTTGACCATCACTATGAAATAGACTAGAATATTTTTTACAAATTTTTAGGATGTTACTTTTTTCTTCGTCGTTCATGTGTGACGTACGAATTAATTGTTCTATGTCGGGTTTTCTGTCATTGTCAAAAGGTAATATTTCGGCATGATATAGTTCGTATTGATTATCATTGAGGGGTATTGTTTCAATTTTAGAGTCCAGGGTGAGAATAATTTCGTTATTGGTACGATTATAAATTTCTACAAAAGCAAATCCATTGTAAGATTTAGAGATCGTACTGGGTATTTCACAATTTTGAATAATTTGTTTAGGAATTAAAATATCGCCTGAATTTTGAGAAACTGGAATTTTAGTTAAAACGCATGACAAAGGGTCTATTTTTTGTTTGAATATTGAAGAAATGTTTGATTCATGGTACTTAATCCATATACTGGCATATGGAGTAATTAATTTCGAGTTCTTAAAGTCTAAACTGGCTTTAAGTATTTTTAAATTGTCAAGACCAATAAGTCCGTCAAATTGTTTATGGATGTCAAATAAATAAAATTTCATACGATCATTTTGATTAAATTCAGAAAAGACAGGAATTTCAGCACAGAAGTTATGCTTGGAGGATTGAAAAACACCGGAAACAATAAATGGTTCATAATTAATATTATTTTTATAATAAAGTTTTGCTAATTTAGGGTTTAAAAATGATTTGGTGGAACCTGTGTCGATTAATAGTTTTAATTTCGGATTTGAAATTTCTATGTATAGAAGTTCTTTTTTATTAGTTGAAATATTAACTTCGATTATGTCTTTTCGTAGGGGTTTTGTGTTTCCTGAAAATTTTGGTTTTGATCGTCATTGTCATATTCATAATCTTGTTCGTCACGAACTTGTTCTGTATCGTCGAAAAATTCTTGTTCTTCATAGGTTTCATGTTCAGTATTAAATAATTCTTCAGATGTAAAATTCGGTTTTTGGTTATTATTTTGAGAATGATTAACTCTAAATTGTGGTGTTGTCGTAACACTCATAGGTGTAGGTTTGGGTTGAACAGAATTTTTATTCGGTTTCCAAACGTTTGTAGGGGGTTTTCCAAAGGCTTGGTTATGTGTAGGAAATCTTTGAGTTGGAGGACATTGATATCTTTGCATACTTATGGGTCCTCTCTGAAATTGGTAGTTATTTTGGGGTTGTGTGTTAGTATAAGATTGTTGAAAATCAAAGTTTGGTCTTTGAGATTGTTGGAAATTGAAATTTGGTCTTTGGGGTTGTTGATAATTAAAGTTTGATCTTTGGGGTTGTTGGAAGTTAAAGTTTGATCGTTGGGGTTGTTGGAAATTAAAATTTGATTTTTTTGGTTGGCTTGTATGGACATTAGCATGACTATTTCCTTTTTGATAATATTTAATATTATCTTCCTCTCTAATATATTGTACTGCTTGTTCTAAAGATTGGGGTCTCATAGCTCTAATTATAGGCCCTAAGGGTTCTCTTAAACCGGCTAAAAATGTTTTTAAAGCTTGTTTAGTAAAAAATTCACGTTTATATTCGCGTTCTTGTCCAACATGATGCAAATCTATATAATTACAAATCGTGTTTAACAAATGAATTACCTTTTCATGAAATTGATACGGTGATTCGTTTGATTTTTGCATAAGATTTACTAAATCTTGATTAAGACAATTTTCGTCCCTTTGATCCCCGAAATTCTGTATTAAAGTATTTTTTATTCTGGCCCAATCGTTGTGGCCTGATATGGCTATAATTTCTCCAGCCCTACCATCTAATTTACTTAAAATACCATTCAGAAGTAAATGGTTTTGAAAACAACCTGCCTCATCTCTATTCCAATAATGATTTAAAATTGTTTCACTAGCTTCAATAAATCTATGTAATTTTGTTATATCTCCATTAAATTGAGGAATTATACTTAAATTTTTAATATCAAGAACGGGTGTTCGTTGATTTGTATTAGGTTGAGTCATTATTAAATTGTTTTTAGGCGTAATTATAATATTAGAAATATTACTTAAATTTTCGCTAACGTTTAAATTTGCAAAAGAACTTAAAATATCTAACTCTTCGTCGTTATTGCTTTCACTAATGGATTCAATAGGAGAAGAGGATTCTGACATGAATAAAAATAAATATCACTTACCACATCTATTTTCCTTTTTCGTCGATTGAATATCTTCGATAGAATTCAGATCACCAACACAATGGATAGTTCAAAAGTTTTAAACACCTTTTAATTTTTTAAAAGTTCGAATCACTTGTTCGAAATTATTTGGTACGATTTTCCGTTAAAGAGTTAAAACTCACGAATTTCCACGATGGATTTTCTACGAAAAATCCTACTGACTGCGCCACTTAAATGTTGTGTTTTCGAAAAAGGCTTTTTAAAAATAATTTTTATTATTTTACAAGTATAAAATATAATATAATATAAAATAGGTCTTTTCTTTAGTATAGATTATGTCAGAATGAATTTATATTGAATAAAAATATAAAATGTAAAGTCTGTTTGTGATAACTTGAAAAGGCTGAGTTTGCAACTTCTGATATCTGTTGCGGATGTTGCATCTTCTTACTGTATGGGTCTGCCAGTGGCGTAGCTATAACTCGAGTTACGACTGACGCTAGGAGCTAGCCAAAAAAAATTCATACCAAAATTTGTCACGACACGACATACGCATGTTGTCTCTCTCTCTCTCTCTCTCTCTCTCTCACACTCATAGATGACTCATAGATGACTCATAGATGACTCATAGATGACTCATAGATGACTCATAGATGACTCATAGATGACTCATAGATGACTCATAGATGACTCATAGATGACTCATAGATGACTCATAGATGACTCATAGATGACTCATAGATGACTCATAGATGACTCATAGATGACTCATAGATGACTCATAGATGACTCATAGATGACTCATAGATGACTCATAGATGACATGACTCATAGATGACTCATAGATGACTCATAGATGACTCATAGATGACTCATAGATGACTCATAGATGACTCATAGATGACTCAGAGATGACTCACAGATGACTCAGAGATGACTCAGAGATTACTCAGAGATGACTCAGAGATGACTCAGAGATGACTCAGAGATGACTCAGAGATGACTCACAGATGACTCAGAGATGACTTAGAGATGACTCAGAGATGACTGTCAAATATTTTAATTTTAAAATTTTGTATTAAATTGTTAATTCCTGTTTTAAATTAAATTGAAATAAAAAGTAATTCTAGGTAGAATATACAATACCTCTGGTATTGTATAAATGGACACTTTTGTTAAAAGAAACGAACTGTTGAAAATAATGGATTTACTTTTTTTTTCTATTTTGCTTTGAACAGTGTAGTAGTGTCGCGACTTTGTTAAGTTTATACAGGTTTTTTGTAGATAATAAATATTAAAATAATAGAAAATAAAAACAATAATGTATCCTGACAGTGTTTCTGCACAAGTTCCGGATATTGCTGATAGAGTTAGGTAAGTAGAGATTTTATACAGACGATGATAAATGCTTATGTATGTACAAACTCTCTGTTGTGTTTACAAATTACAATTCCTTCACTAATTAATCGAAAGGAACTTCGTTCCATCCGGGTGTCCCTTGACACATCTCACTTTTTTTTTATATTTAAATATTTCAAAATGCATTTTTTTTAAGCACAAATTTATAACTTCGTCATTATCAGACTTCAGTATCTATAAAAACCCCGTGTATCGTAATTAGAATTTATTTTCATCATTCTTTATCTATTTTCTAATTTTTTATATTTAAATATTTCAAAAGGCATTTTTCTTAAGCACAAATTTATAACTTCATTATCAGACTAGTTCACAAAGATTGTACAGATTCTTATGAATTTAACGCTTCAAACCGCATTAAAATCCGACTTGTCATTCAAAAAAATGTTTTTATTTACGTCGTGTTCTTTGTATTTCTCTTTGTCATTCCGGGTGGAATTTTGTAATCGAATTTAAACATATTTACGGACCACCTAGAGCTCTGAAATTTTCAGGATAACTAAGAACTGGATGACAATGAATGTTTCAAGTGTGTTTAGGCATATACATAGAGATTTTGACACAATTTCAAGAAATTACAAAATAATTTATATAATAGTAATGTGACCTATAAATCAGTAAAGAAATCTAATATAAAAAGTTCCTTTTATAAATTATGATTATTTGTTCTTTATTTCCTCTACTACGAGTTTTTTGTATCAATTGATGGGTCTTTGGAATCAATTCATTTTTTAGTCCGTAAATTTTGTGTTGTTCTTTTAATGCTATTTGTAGACGGTGAATCTTATCTATCTGGCGATCGTGTTATTCTGTCTTATGGCTCCTCTGTGTTAGTTTATCGTTTATCCAATGTGTAATTTTCTACAATTTTATTAATGGTGTTTATTTATCTCTCGAGTATTGTATTGGAACCTACCAATGAAAAGATGGAAATACATCGTTATAGGCTTCAAATTACGTTAAATATATTTTATGGGATAATTCCTAAATTTTTTGTATTATAAAAATTAGTGGATTTTTTGTGTTTAATGTACCATTAAAAGTTTCAAAACCGGTCCTGTTATACTTAATTACTGGCAACCTAACATATTAATATCACATAGGAAGATATGACCGGCACCAATCGTACTAATACTACTAATCTCTCACTATATACATACACATCGTAAAAGAATAAATGAATATTTTAAGTATACGACCTGAGTTTCATTTTGATCGTTCACATGTTTGAAAATTGTTAATGACGATTATTGTATACCGAAGAATAAACAAATATGTGGTTTTTTACAGCAATTGGTTTAGGAACATTTATTTATGGATTCATATTTTCGGTTTTGGTGTGTTTAGTTGATAGTGATATAGCTTTATGGTTTTTTAATCATTTTGGAAAATCTCCACGTAAGTACCTACATAAATTTCCATGCTTGGTAATTATTATACAAACTGTGATCCCTGGTTATCCCGTTTTTTATCACAATTTATGAATGCTGTAAGGTATTAGGATAGGAATTTAACAAATTTTTAGTCTCCTATTTTCCTATTTTCGTTCTGCTTATAAATTAATATAGGTAAGAGTTTTGCAAATATTCTTATCAGGCCTCTTCTAGTGAACTCAATATGTAAAATTTTAAATAACTGATGAAATTTCTACATTCTTATAATGCCACATATTACCATTATGTAACAGAGTAAGTATATACACAAAAAAATACAAAATTTCATCTCGTTTCATTTATAAAATAAGTAATTTGAAAATAAGAAATGTTTAAAATAATATTATTTTGAAGAATAGTATTCTAAAAACAACAAACAACCAAACTTATATGGAAACCAGATCAGGCAGATACCCAAATAAAATAAATAAAAATGTTTGACCGGGCAGTTTCGATGTCGATTTTAGTGTTTAATTTGCAGGTCGCTTCAAGTTTAGGATCTGTTTATTATCGAAAATTAAACAAAAGTGCCATAAGTTGGGTTATCGGAAGTCCAGAGGTGAAGAATTATTGCTATGGCAGAACAAGGCTTGTCTCAAAGGCAGATAGGGGTTACACAAGGGGTTGTTTCAAAAAACTATTCAAGATTTCTGGAATTGAGAACCTTAAAGAACAGACCGAGAAGAAGTCGTGAAATAGTAACTACAGAAGGGAAGGATCGGTTTTTAGCTCAAATGGCAAGAAGAAATGCCACATCTCATGTTAAGTTTGTCTTTCTGTAGAAACTATTAGAAGTACCTAGAGTTCGTGCTCAGTAATTATATAGCAAAAGACAGTTAATGGTTACAGAACTTTCAGGGCAAAATAAAATTGGCCGTCTAAACTGTTGTTTGGACTATGAAATATTGGAAAATGTCTTATTTATCAAAATACAAAGGAGCTTCTGTAATGTTTTGAATTGGAATTATGATTGGTGAAAGAACTCCTTCAATTCCCATTCGACAAACCATATGACAGGACAAAGGTATTGGGTATTGAAACCTCTAGGCAGGCTCTGGCGTGGTGGTTTTGGAAATTTCTTTTATTTATCCACCTACCAGCACAGTTGCAAAATGTTTCTTAAAAACGGAACGTGTTACAATTTTAGAGTGGCCTTCTTGCTTACCGGATCTAAATCCTATAGATCAATTACGGTATAATATCAAAAGAAAGATTAGAGCTCTTAAAAATGATCCTGGTAACACAGAGAAACTTATACGAGCGGTTTTAGAGGAATGGAAAAATGTTCTCCAAGAAGACATTGGCAATTTGATAAATAGTATGCCTCGTCGAATTGGTGCTTGCACCGATGCAGTTATGTTATTAAATTAATATTTATATAGCTTTCTTGTTAAATTGTCATTTTCAGAAAAATCGTTTTTATATAAATCTACACTTTTTTTCTATTATTGTGAAAATTGCTATATTTTTTTTATTTGTAATGGTTTGGTTTCGAAAAACTGCTCTTTAATCATCACTGGCAGTTTTGTAAAACTTAACTCTATTTTTCGAAATTACGGGGTTATTCCATATAAGTTTGGTGGTGAGTGTGTGTAATGCGTATGAATTCACGCGAGTCAACAGTTTGTCATACAAGCTGAAGACGAGTGCAACGGTTACACGAGCGAGAAATCTATTTCATATGAGTCACAGACTGTTTCTGCTACTACTTGTAAAATCATTTGTATTATTCAACATTCTCCGTAAATTATATTACACTTATATATTTATTTTGTAGTTCACTCAGTTCACTATTGAACCAGCTAATCAAATAATTTGAAACTAAATCAGAAATTCAGATTCCTAGTTCCTATTAGTTCCCAGATTAATAACAAAAATAATCTGTTATAAATGTTTATATTAGGTACTAAAAAAATATATTTTTAAATGCCAAATTATTTAAAATTACAACTGCAAATTGTCCAATTGTACTAAGGTTGTTAAATATCAAGTATCATTATTAATAATTAATAGTAATAAAGTATTTATTTACAATATATAAGAGAAACATAAATTACACTATTAAACATATTTACACACAAAATTCCCTTAAAGAAACCATTTACCGTTCTATTCAGCAATTAATTGACAACTAATGGAGTCTCGTTAAAAATCATTTAGGTCATATCACTTAGCGGAATACCAGAAAATGAAAGAGCTGACTGCAGCAAATAGTGCTCTACCATCAGTACCATCAATCACGATTTTTGAAAATGACTTAATATGCTTTTTTAAGCATTCCTTTTAAGATTGTTGATAGGCTTACTGAAATATAATTAAATTAGAAGAAACTAATTTAACAGTAAATAAATTTATTGATATCGACGAATTGGACACATTAGAGTCAGTTGACTAATACATGGATACTTGATGGCCTCACAAAATCCACCCTCATTTTAAGAATGCAGATCTTGACTCTTCGTTATTAAACTATCTTTAGAAACGATACTCATTTCATTCGCCAGCAGAAAGAAATCAATGATTTAACATCCCGTTATGAATGGAAAGACACTTTCATTCTTAGAAAATGTCAAATATCTCGGAGTTACCCTCTACAGAAAACTTACGTGGAATCCACACCTCGTAAATATAACCCCCTGAAGCTACTAGGGATATGTGCACTGTCGTAGGCTTTTTGGGAAAACATGGCAATAGACAACAAAATAGTTGCAAAAGGTGCAAAAAATCGCTTGTATAGGAATTACTGGCGCAATGAGATGATGATCTGAACCTTCCTCCCTTGAGTTTTAAAAGTGAACAAGATTGCTTTGGAAAGTTCCTGTAGGTTAAGAAGATCTAAGGCTGTAAAACCCGTCGATTTTTTAAGGACTTTCAGGATACTAGGGGTCGGAGCAACCCAATCCATAAAGATACCTACAGACATTTTGTTTCTTTACACAAAACAAAATCGCTCAACTACAAACGGAGCTCTTAATTATTATACTGATGGGTCTAAAACACGAAAAGGGGTAGGTATAGGGGTTACATAGCCCTGGGAAACACTCCTACAATCTTCCAAGCAGAGCTTTTAGCACTTTTAGACTTCAGTATTCAAGAGTGTATTTAAAAAACGCCTCAATTTAGCCAGCAATAGCTAAGCTGCTTTGAAGGGTCTATAATCTACCACGTTCAAATCTAAAGTCTAAACAGTCTCTTAAGCATTCGTTTTCATGCCATCAAGGAGGTATAATGCGCGGCTTGATTAGAATCCCCATCAAATCAACAATTTTAAAATTAGTACAGTTTCAATCTTTAACAAATTTAAAATAGTTATTTGACGCACTAGTTAGTCAATTTACCAGAAATTTGAACAAAACAACTCCAAATCAAACCTCTGATATACCGGTATACCACCTTTCAAACAGCTAACACCAACAAAAAACAAAATTCAACAATCAAAGCCCCTTTAAGGTAACACAAATAGAAAATCCCTTCAAAATAATACAAATATAGAAAGCCCCTCTAAATTAATAAAATGATTAGTTATTTTTAATTAAAACATTAATCTTAATTAAAAATTTCTCTAAATAGAAGTATTTATTATCATCATTGTTTCTGTATATTATAATTATAAAATATATAGATCTCGAAATAAAATAAAATTTTAATTTTGTTTTTAATTAAAAAAAAAATTACTTAAATAATGAAGAAATTGCATCTTTTAACTACAAAATTTATAAATTCAATAATTTCTACTAAAAAAGCATTCCAACTTGTAGGGGAATTCTACACTTGCTTCAAAGGACCTTTATAATTATATGAAATAAACAAACTTCAAAGAACTTGGTAACAATCTATTAATCTATTTCATATATACCATATTACAAAAAGTTAAATGTAAGTGTGCGGCCACAACTGGCTCGCTCGATGTCTATTAAAGGAATGCTCTTAAAAATTAGAAAATATACAAACAAAAATTAATCTTTGCCTTTCAAAAAACACATAAGTCTTGTGAAACAAAGATACAAAGCAAACACATGCAACGGACACACGTGTTCTCTTAACTTAAGGTTGGATGTTAGTCAAGGGTTTCTACGAAACCCTCTCAGCAGGTTGTCTTATATTTCAATTACCATGACAACCCTTAAAGAAATTTCTTGTATTTACAACACAACTAATACTTTTAATTGTTCCACTCTTAGATTTCCGTAAGGCAAACATTTTGAAGCGACTTTACACCGCGTTCCGAGTATTAAAATATCAGTGCAACTCTTTAAAGCAGATATTAAAAAACAGTACTTCAAGGTGCCACCCTATCCCTATTATTATTTAATAAAAAGATTCGAAGATACTTTTCATGTTACCGTAGTCCTTGGTCCTTAGCGTAGCAGGGCAAAGGTTCGTAACTCTTATAATTTTCTTCATTATCATACTTTAAAGTGAATTTGAACGAAACAAATTTTGTAATTGGGCTTTGCAATTCGAAATAGACTTTAACGACACCAATTTTTTAATCGGTGTGTCACTACGAAGTCAATTTTAATGAAACCAAGAGTTTCTGTACTTGTTTAAGTTAATAGTATAATTCTGACATAGTTTGTGTAATTTACCCTTTTTTTATGTGCACTGGGGTAGCTTCACCACTTATCTATTTATCTTTTTTTAGGTAGACTGAAAGGTCAGGTAGTATTCATAACCGGTGCTTCAAGTGGTATTGGAGAACACACAGCTTATGCATTGGCTAAATTTGGTGTGAAATTGGTTTTAACAGCGAGGCGATCTGATGAATTATGCAGGGTTAAAAATAAATGTATAGGTAATATTTGCATATATTATAACAAAGGCCACCAAAAAGTTATATTTAATCTGATTTTTCTTAAATTTTCAATTATTTAGGTAAAACGAAATTAAAAATTTTTGTTTAAATTATATTATCAAAAAACTATCATTATTTTAATAGAACAATATTGTAACAATGGTGGTATAGTTTCTAATTGTCTGGAATTAGCCACAAATTACGATGTATATTAAAGTTTTAATTTGAAGTTATTGTAATATAAACTCTAAAACAATACAATATACATAATAATTTTATAAGGAGAAAACTTTCAATTTTCCGTTATTTATTTATAGGAGGGCTTATTTTCGTATAATGCTTATAATGTACCTATTCAGTTTAGGCCGTCATGGCGCTTGCATCTAAAACCATTCTAAAACATATCTCTGCTATTTTACCGTAGTAATTAGTCATAAAATCAAGCTAAAACAAATAAAATGAGTGACTGAAATAGAAAAGTTTTTTACCAAAAGTACAATGCAATCATCTGGATTTAAGACAAGAGTCAATAAATATTATTATTGTTTGAATATTACTAATCTGAAAAATAATTTAAAATAAAAAACACTTACGGAATAACTAACACCGATTAATTTTATTATCTATCAGTACATTTTAATGCAAATCTAAAAAAGCCGGTTGAATATTATAGACATTAAATAACTTATTACAACTCTGACGCACATACAGCGTGTTTCATTAAGAATTGTTCATATAGGTACTTTACCACTAAATACGAAGATTTAACTTTAGATAAAATATTCATCCTTATCGACATAAAGAGTGTTTTATAACCAATATTCTAAATTAATTTTAGTCCAGTGTTTTAACACCTTCTAATATTTTTTAATGCTGTAGGGATATATACTTTTTACCCCCTTACAATCTATGTCAGTGTCGTAATGCTACCTCCACACTTTCGCCCACTCGCGCCTGAAAAACCGACGACGCGAGAAAGACTGATATCAGACGAGTGCACATCCTACAATCTCGTTCTCGCTTAGTCTCGCAGACATTTTTCGAGAGTGTGAAGGAAGCATAAGAGTTTAGTGTACACTATTTACATTCCGAATTATACTTAATACAAAACAGCGTGAATTGTAAAAACTTACGCTGTTTGTTCAACTAGTTGAGTAATTAACATACATTTGACTAAAATTATTTTAGAACATTTGCAATAAAACACTTCACATCAATAAGCTGGAATATTTTATTTAATTGTTTTAGGTTAAATCTTCGTATTTTGTGCTAAAGGTTTTCCAATTACTATATTCACATTTTTTTAATAAAATACCTTGTATATTGTAGGTAATATTAACCGATTATTCATTTTAATATATAAGTTGTTAAAAAAAGTGCCCCAAAATAAGCAAAAAAGTGTAATAAAAATATGTCCGCAAATTAAAGGTTTCGGAGGTATTGTGTTTTTGTATCATATTTGGATTATCTCTTTTTTCATTCTCAAAAATTTGCTTTTCTTATCAAATTTTTCCGATGTTTTATCTAGATATTATTTGTAGCTATTATTTAGTTGTTTGTGAACAATTTTACAAATTTCAGCTATGCCTGTTTACAGTAATATTGTATTAACTGATATGCATTTCATGTACGGTCGTGCAAATGGTAATGCGAGGGAAGCGCTACGTCTGTATGTAGACGCTTTCCCTAATCATCAAATGCCTTCATTTCGTGTGTTTGGAAGACTTCACCATAGGTTGTGTGATACAGGTACATTTGGGAAACAGTACCATAATCCCGGGAGACCAAGGTCGGTGTCCACCCCTGATATAGAAGAAGCATGAATAAAGGGGAATCACGAAACTAAAAGAATATTAGCGGAGGTAGAAATTGGTGGTTCTCTGGTTTGGATAATACTCCACGAGCAGCAGCTTTACCTTTACCATTTTCAATGAGTGCATTCTTTGAATCCACTTGATCATCAGGCACGTTTGGAGTTTTGCCGCTGGTTTCTAAGAAATAATGTTGAGGACCCCAATTTCATTGCAGACATTACTGGTGAGGCAGGGTTTATACGAAATGGAGTTTTCAATTTCCATCATTCGCATATGTAGGCCGACGAAAATCCCCTTAGTATTGTGGAGTCCAGGCATCCAGTACATTTTTCGTTGAACATTTGGATAGTTATTTTGGGCGCCCGATTAACGGGAGCTGATTACTTAAACTTTTTGCAGAACACATATTGGGTGATCTTTTAGACGATATTTCTTTAATACAAAGAAATCAAATGTGGTTCCAGTACGATGGTGCTCGGGCCCATGTTTCAATTGCCGCAAGAGAGCATTTAGACGGATCTTTTGGGTAAAGGTTGATAGAAAGGGGCGGACCTGTATCACGGCCTTCAAGATCGACTGATTTAAACGGGCTTGACTTTTTCCTTTGGAGACATTTAAAAAATTTCGTATACGCCATTCTTGTGAATAACCTCGTGGAGCTGGAGCAAAGAGTAGAGCAGGGATGTCATCAAATCCTAGCCAATGAAGGTATTTTGGAAAGAGTTCGACAGTCGAGGGAGGTCTCTTTGATATCTTATTTGACTGTTTTGAACGCAAAATGACCCGTTTCTCAGACGTTAATTTGCGGACATAATGTTTATTAACACTTTTTTGCTTATTTTGAGACACACTATCAGCCATTTTATTCCCTGACACTTTTTTAACACACTGTATATATACATATTATTAATATTGATTAAGATTCTACTTAAGATCTTTTTAATTATATTCTATATTATCATATATTTTTTTAATTCAAGTGCAACTTAATTATTAGATTTAGCTCTCTAAAATTACTGTTTGTATTTACTAATTATGTAAAGATGTACTTGCAACGATTGTATTATACCAATTAATTTCAATGTCTATTATATCACTATTAACTATTAGTAAGAGAAAATGTGTTGTAATTGTTTATAATTTTCCATTACGTTAAAAATACTTTTGTCTCAAAATCTACACACATATGCACTTAACGATTTTTTTCATCTAGTTATTGTCCATGGTGTTATTCAAATTATGGGTTATCGAAATTAGTAAATTAAAATTCATAGAATTCTTAAGTTGGGGTAAATTGTAAGTAAGTCTTTCAACTACTCCTTGTATTACATTTTCAGTATATCTAGAACCTATTACAATGTTAAACTTTTAAATTATGAAAATATATTTTCAGAAATTTCAAACGGACAACTCGGAGATCAAGATGTTTTAACAATACCAATGGATGTTACTGATATAACATCTCATAAAAAGTATTTTCAGCAAGCTATCAATCATTTTGGTACTGTAGATATCTTGTTGAATAATGCTGGTAGATCACAAAGAGCAAATTGGGATCGAATTGAAATAAATGTCGATCGCCAAATGTTTGATCTCAATGTTTTTGCTGTTGTCAATTTAACAAGAGTAGCTCTTGAACATTTTAAAAAAGTTGGCAAAGGACACGTTGCTGTAGTTTCAAGTTTAGCTGGAGTAATGGGAGTGCCATTTTCAGGAACTTATACTGGATCAAAACATGCTATTCATGTAAGTTTCAGTTACAGATTTATTTATTTATTATAACTATATCCAAATGAAAACAAAGTAAGAAAGTTTATATTTAATATAAAGGAATATCTGCCTTTTTAAACACGTAACTGATATCTTTCAATAGATGAGATCCATTTAAAAGTTTTAACAAAAATTTGTTTATTGATGTTTTCTAAAAGCAACTTACGTGTTTTATCTGTAATTCTACATTGTGCAGTTCATCAGAATCAAAAGCTTAACAAAATTAAAATAACACATTTACTTGTTTTTTTATATATTACTGTTGAAATTGTTTTAGGGCTATTTCAACAGTTTAAGAACTGAAAAAGTAAGGCACAAAATCCACGTTACGTTGGTGTGTCCGGGTCCTGTTTTCACAAATTTCTTAAAAGAAGCATTTACAGAAAAAAGCGGTGAGGTATGATAATTTTCATAAATTGTTTTTTACTTGTACAGTAAAAGGTCTTTATTCGCGGAGTATATGTTCTGTAAATATACCGCGAATACAGAAACTGTGAATAAGGAATGGTAATTTATATGGGATTATAAGGGAAAAGTTCCTAGGTGACGAAATAAAAATCAAATTAATTGAAATTTCACAGACATCTGTCTTTTAATTAAGAAATCAGATAGCTCATTTACCATTTTTAAACCTTCACTAAGATTTTTAATATTAAATGTCATCTTTCCAACACTTCTTGATTGGTCTTGAATTTATCATTTCATTCAAGTCAGATTTTCATCTTGCGATTCAAGCAATTCCTGAATGTTACTTGATTCTATCTGTTCGAATTCATCTCTTATTTCATTCACTATTTCGGTTGTGTTTGCAGTCAAAGTTTGAATTTGATTTTCATGTGGGGCTACAGTTCTTGAAATGATTCACTTTGTTGTCTCAAATTTCTTCCAGCATCCCAAAACATTCATATCAGGACCAGATTCCATATTATCCAATATAATTTTAAAGGATCATGTAATGTTGAAGAGCTTGAAGCAAAGCGGTTGGGAAATATTTATATTTCGGAGCAAAGTTTCAAGTTTGCTAGAATGACTGGTAAATTGCCCAAGGCTAAAACTAAAAGACAATAAATAAATAGTTAAATAAGAGAAATATTAAAGGAGTGTTGGATTTAGGGACCCTGTTGTAGGACTTATGTCTTCTCAGGGAGTGGATGGGAAGGTTTGGATGATGTTAGCATTGGTCGCCAGCCCCGCACTCACAAACTCCCCCATTTGTAGTTGGTCTTGTTTCTTCTGTAGCTCCTGTGTTTTCTTCTTTCCAAAGTTCCTCGAACCGTCATTCTTTTTTTTGGTGTCAGTGTAGGTGTGTTAGGAAATGTGACCCACGTGTTTCAATGTGGGTTTAGGAGATTGACGCTGTGGCGATGTGGCGTATCTCCTCCGTCGTGAGGCATCCGATTTGGCGAGGACAAAGGGAACCACAGAAACCTTCGCCAAGGGCTGTTTTTTGTATCCAGTCATTGGCACCATCAAACATCTACCTCTAAGAGAGTGGGGATTCGTCAAGGAGGACTTCGAGGTCTTTAGTACGAAAATTTAACGATCAATCAAGCAATAGTGGTTTAATGACATCTCCAGATGCATTAGGTACATAGCAACATAGCAAGAGTGTCACTCTACCGTTTGCTGCCTTAAATTTAGGGACAGACTTTCTGGATTTAAAAATAAATGTTTTTGTTTGGCATTCTCTTCCAAAACAATGTAGTTTCGTCTGTATGTACCGATTACACCCGTGAATAAAGAAAAGTTTAGCCGCGAATATAGGAATTCGGTCGCATTTTTTTAATCCGCGAATACTGAAAACGCGAATAAGGAGCTTTTACTGTATAAGAAAAAATGTTTATAAATAGTTAAGGAAGTATCTTAAACAATTTAATATTTTTTAGAAATTAAATTCTTCAACTCAACCTACTGATAAACGTATGACAGCAGAACGATGTGGTTACTTAACTGCCGTGGCTCTTGCAAATAAATGTCATGAAGCATGGGTTGCAATATTTCCTGTGATTCCCTTAACGTACATAGGTGTATATTTTCCTTTATTATTTAATTGGTAAGAAACATTAAATTTTTTTTTGTTTCCATACAATAAAAATTTTGTGTTTTATATTTTAGGGGCATCAAAATTTTAGGACCTGAGATTTTGTTTAAACTTCGAGATGGTAAAAATTTAAGTCAGGTACAAGTAGCATAATTATATATTTATAGAGTATGTATAGTGTTATAAAAACTAAAATTGATAACTTATTTCATTATTTATATAGGTACAGATATTTTTTAATTATGTTGTGTTATATTATTTTTTGTAAAGTAAATTATAAATTTGAATTCGATCAAACTATATTAAAAATTATTTTTTTATATTACTTAGGGTGGGAGCATTTTTAATTATAGTCAAATTTATATTTTATTAGTACTTATATTTTTTTATGCTCCAATATTTTTACTACCTACATTTTAAAGTTATATTATTGACGCTATAAATCTATAATCTATAATTTTGAACCTAATTTTCCTTAATAATATATGCATACGTAATTAGACGTGGTTCCTAATATTTTTTGTTTTTTAGAATCAACACATTGACTGAAGGTGGAGGGTTAAGTATACTGGATGACTCACGTAATTAATATTAATAGTTTTGGCCAGAGGTTTTGGCACAGTAGAAAAATATTTTTGTTTTTATGTTTCATGTAATATACCAAAATTCATCTTATTGTTATTAACAGATTAATGGATAAATGGACTGGGGATTTTATATGCTAATATATTTAGTAGAGTAGGATAGCTGTGATTAACCATAAATTCGAGTGGTAGAATCTGACAAAATCTACAGTACATTTCAATTCATCGATAGCAATGTTTTTTGTAAATTGTCATATATTTGCCTAATTTTTAGTACACTGCTATAATTTGTTGGACTCTACAACTCTTTTAATAATAGTATATTGTGTGGCAAGCGGTGAAACAAGAAACCGGGCGAAGACAGCCCTCGCTTCGCTCGGGCAGTCAACTCTCGCCCTAGTCAGAAATCGTCTTTGTTTCATCCCGTACCACCCTATATTTTTCAAATCACTTGCATTGAAACAGCGAGTTTTGATCTTTGTAGCCAGTTTAAGTAAGACTATTTCAGACAAATAGCGTAGTAATATCTTGACAACGATTTGACGACAGCTGTCAAACGATTATGATTTTATTCGCTTTTGTTTATTACAAATGCGATTCTGACAGACTTGAAATAAAGACATAAATAATGAATAAATGAATGTGCCGGGCAGAAATAACGTTGTTCGTCCCCTAGGGCAGAAAAAACTGTCAGTTTCTGACTGACAGTTGCATTGGTCTGAAATTGTCTTGTTCCGACTGACAAAACAGGGATCAAAACAAGCTGTTTCAATGCATGTGATATGAAATAGTATATTGTGTGGCAAGGGGTGAATCAAGACGATTTCCGACTAGGGCGAGAGTTAACTGCCCGAGCGAAGCGAGGGATGTCTTCGCCCGGTCAGAAATCGTCTTTGTTTCATCCCGTGCCACCCTATATTTTTCATATCACTTGCATTGAAACAGCGAGTTTTGATCTCTGTAGCCATGCAGTTGAAGTAAGACTATTTCAGACAAATAGCGTAGTAATATCTTGACAACGATTTGACGACAGCTGTCAGACGATTATATTATTATTCGCTTTTGTTTATTACAAATGCGATTCTGACATACTTGAAATAAAGACATAAATAATAAATAAATGAATGTGCCGGGCAAGAATAACGTTGTTTCTCCCCTAGGGCAGAAAAAGAAAAAACTGTCCGTTTCTGACTGACAGTTGCATTGGTCTGAAATTGTCTTCGCCCTGTCAGAAATCGTCTTGGTTTCATTCCGTGCCACACACTATATTTTTCATATCACATGCATTGAAACAGCGAGTTTTGATCTCTGTAGCCATGCAGTTGAAGTAAGACTATTTCAGACAAATAGCGTAGTAATATCTTGACAACGATTTGACGACAGCTGTCAGACGATTATATTATTATTCGCTTTTGTTTATTACAAATGCGATTCTGACATACTTGAAATAAAGACATAAATAATAAATAAATGAATGTGCCGGGCAAGAATAACGTTGTTTCTCCCCTAGGGCAGAAAAAGAAAAAACTGTCAGTTTCTGATTGACAGTTGCATTGGTCTGAAATTGTCTTCGCCCTGTCAGAAATCGTCTTTGTTTCATTCCGTGCCACACACTATATTTTTCATATCACATGCACTGAAACAGCGAGTTTTGATCTCTGTAGCCAGTTGAAGTAAGACTATTTCAGACAAATAGCTTAGGAATATCTTGACAACGATTTGACGACAGTTGTCAGACGATTATGATTTTATTCGCTTTTGTTTATTACAAATGCGATTCTGACAGACTTGAAATAAAGACATAAATAATAAATAAATGAATGTGCCGGGCAGAAATAACGTTGTTCGTCCCCTAGGGCAGAAAAAACTGTCAGTTTCTGACTGACAGTTGCATTGGTCTGAAATTGTCTTGTTCCGACTGACAAAACAGGGATCAAAACAAGCTGTTTCAATGCATGTGATATGAAATAGTATATTGTGTGGCAAGGGGTGAATCAAGACGATTTCCGACTAGGGCGAGAGTTAACTGCCCGAGCGAAGCGAGGGATGTCTTCGCCCAGTCAGAAATCGTCTTTGTTTCATCCCGTGCCACCCTATATTTTTCATATCACTTGCATTGAAACAGCGAGTTTTGATCTCTGTAGCCATGCAGTTGAAGTAAGACTATTTCAGACAAATAGCGTAGTAATATCTTGACAACGATTTGACGACAGCTGTCAGACGATTATATTATTATTCGCTTTTGTTTATTACAAATGCGATTCTGACAGACTTGAAATAAAGACATAAATAATAAATAAATGAATGTGCCGGGCAGAAAAACGTTGTTTCTCCCCTAGGGCAGAAAAAACGGTCAGTTTCTGACTGACAGTTGCATTGGTCTAAAATTGTCTTGTTTCGACTGACAAAACAAGGATCAAAACAAGCTGTTTCAATGCATGTGATATAAAAAATAGATTAGTTTTAATGAAAATGATTGCACTGGTTATAAATTTCAACTTTTGCATATAACGTTGAGGTGTATTGTGCACTTTTTGTACATAACGATTAGTATGGACAACTCTAACTTTTTCCACTTTTATATTTGACTGATTATCACACAGTTTTTATAAAAAAGTGTAAATTTATGCATTTCGCTGGACATCTACTATTTTATCAATATATAATTTAAGCTGAAGATTTTTTACAAAAAACTACAGATGGTACTTAAGAACTCTATTGTAACCTGTGTACACATTAAGAATTTCATCAACAAAATGTGTTATTTTATAATAAAATTAGTTCTGCTTGAACATGTGCCATGATTAATTTAAGTACCTTATAATAATTACAATTAAACCAATCCAAAGGTTTGTAATAATTTTTTATTTATAGGAATTTGTACGCTAAATCGATGTAAGTTATTTGTTGGTACACCACCTTGTATTAATTTTATTATTATGGAAGTGTTTACAAGCAATTTATAAATTTCATCTTTCAGTTGTATCTAAACTCAATCAAGTTTGTAAATATTCTACTTCAAAAAAGTTTTTATTAACATGGTACTTTTCCAAATAACAGGGTGTTCAAAAGTAAATATTTTTTACGTGCGCCACTGCCACTACATGTACAGTGTACACCCATAATTTACCTCATAAAATATATTCAGGCAAAGAGAAAAGTTATAAAAATAATTTTTTTGAACACCCTGTTTCGGCCACATATTCAAATAACTTTATTTTGAAAATTTCTAACAACTTTTAGATTTGTATTCATACTTTTTTTGTTGTTTGGTTATTTTTGATTCTTTTTATCGATTGAATCTATATTTTGTGAATAAATTTTATTCAGAGAAATTTGATTTTTCTTTTTAAATGAATTCATCAAAGAAACGTGTTTCGAAAATTTATATATATATATAAACAGAATGATAAGAAAAATTTGAAGATTAGTTGAACCAATACATGGCAATCGTTTGTGGTGTTAAACACCTACGCAACCCGAAGAAATAATGTTAACAAAGCTGTAGGATGGATGCGGCAGATGGTAGGGAGGAACCGTTTTAACCCTACCATCCTTCACAAGTCAAGAAGCTTCAAACAAGTTATAATTTTTAATTAACATTTTGGTGGAGAATAGAGGAGAAAGCAGATAAGTGATATTGAACGCAACACTGATTTATTTTTCAAAGAAAACACATATTAGACAAACTTGTAATTATATTCCAAAACTATTATATTAAACAACATACGAATATCGCAACAATTTAATATTGTTAGCGAACTGAGGAGGAATTACTGTAAATAAATACAAAAAATAAAATTCAAATATGGTGCTTAAATCCACCCGAAATATCTAACTATAAAGATCATCTTCAGGATCGTCCTGGAAGTTGGCTTGATCCCCACCGGTCCCTCCCGGAGCTTGAGGCCCGCCCTGTGCTGTTGGAAAACGGAAGTTCGTACCAAATCCACGAGACTGTTGTAAAGTCTGTGCGAACATTTCATATTTTCGGATATCGTTGTCCGAAACTGAACGTCTTGCGAACCGCATTGCCTCTTCAAAATGTGCTCGTGTTATTTCTGGAACTGGATCATCATCATCCAACTGAAAAAACAGAAATATATACATTATTCAAAAATATTAAGAATAAGGCTCTCAAAGATTTTATAATTTATTAAGATGAAGTTATTAAATACTTTTATTTATAGATCATATATTAAAACTAACGATTACTTACATCCATTGCAACATTTGGATTTACGGCCCTCTCTCTTTCTCTTCTGATCTCAGTTTCGATACTTTGTCTAATTGCGAGTTTACATGCTCTTTGACAAATTTCTGTTAAATCGGCACCAGAAAAGCCATGAGTAACTTTAGCGATATATACGAGATCCACATCTTTTGCTACAGGAGATTTCCTTAAGTTCGCTTTAAAGATAGCTTCTCTAGACTTCTCGTCTGGGAGTGGGATATAAATTAGTTGATCCAATCGACCTGGACGTAATATTGCAGGATCGATGATATCTGAAACAAAAGAAATATGTAGTACACCATAAGATTTCAGTAAACTTGAAATTAAGTTGTAAGTAATTTACCTGGTCTATTTGTAGCACCAATAATGAAAACATTTTTCTTCGCTCCCATACCATCCATTTCAGTTAAAATTTGATTTATTACTCTGTCAGCTGCACCCCCAGCGTCACCAACATTTCCTCCTCTCGATTTAGCAATGGAATCTAACTCATCAAAGAATAGAACACATGGAGCTGCAGATCTTGCCTATAAAGATGCGATGTTTTATTATAACAGAATACAGGAAAAAATCAGAACTTACCTTATCGAAAATATCTCTAACATTAGCTTCAGATTCACCAAACCACATTGTTAACAATTCAGGTCCTTTAACCGAAATGAAGTTAGCTTGACATTCATTTGCAATCGCTTTAGCTAACAATGTTTTACCGCAACCAGGAGGTCCATAAAACAGTACACCTCTAGAAGGTTGCATACCAAATTTAAGAAATTTATCTGGATGTTCTACTGGGTATTGAACCAACTCTTGTAACTCTTTCTTAACATTTGCCAAACCACCAATATCATCCCAGGTAACGTTAGGAACTTCTACTACAGTCTCACGTAATGCACTTGGACTGCTCTTGGTCATAGCATATCGGAAGTTCTCCATGGTAACTGCTAAAGAATTAAGAACTTCGGCATCGATTTGATCATCTTCAAGATCTATTAAATCCATTTTTTCTCTAATTTGTTGTAATGCAGCTTCAGAACAAAGTGAAGCCAAATCAGCACCTGAAATGTATAAATGTTGCATAAATCTTCACAACACGAATAAATTTATAAATAATAAGAATAAATAATTTAGACATATATTCTCACCTACGTGACCGTGTGTTTCTGCAGCAATTTGCTCCAAGTCCACATCATCAGCTAACTTCATATTCTTGGTATGAATACGCAATACTTCTAAACGTCCGGTTGCATCTGGAATTCCAATGTCGATTTCCCTGTCGAATCTTCCAAATCGACGCAAAGCTGGATCAATAGAATTGGGTCTGTTAGTAGCAGCCATTACAATAACATGTGAACTTTTCTTCATTCCATCCATCAATGTTAACAATTGGGAGACAATACGGCGTTCAACCTATAGTCGTCAAATGTGTTTACAAATGTTTTATTTCATTAAATATTTTTAAGTTCCAAAATAGATAAGCCGGTAATTTACCTCTCCATGTGTTTTTTCTCTTTTCGGGGCGATGGCATCTAACTCATCAATGAATATAATAGCTGGAGAATTTTTGTCAGCTTCTTCAAAAGCTTTTCTAAGATTACTTTCAGATTCTCCTGCAAGTTTACTCATAATTTCAGGACCATTAATCAAAAAGAAGAACGCTCCAGTTTCATTAGCTACGGCACGAGCTATTAAAGTTTTACCAGTACCTGGCGGACCATACAAGAGAATACCACGCGGTGGTTTCACACCAATAGCCTATAAAATATGCTTATATATAAACTAAATATAATAATGTAACTGTGTATACCTTAAAAAGACTAGGATGCCTCAGTGGTAACTCAACCATTTCTTTGATTTGAGCAAGCTGTTTCCGGCAACCACCAATATCATCATAACCAACAGCGTTCAGAGCTTCCTCCTCCTCTTCGCGTTTAATTGGATCTCCATCACAATGAATGACAGTGTCTGGAGCAACTATACAGTACGGAGCTGGATCAGTCTCTACAACTTTAAATTCTACTGCACGCATTCCACCACGAACAACGAACACGTCATCCTTATGTATCGGTCTGTATGCTTCCAGAAAATACGGTTTTAAGTATACTTCAAAAAGATTTCTGAAACAAATTTGATGATTAGTACATATACACACGTCTGCTGGGTGATTATTTGATAGAGTTCGCTAGAATTATTTGGTTTTATCATGAAAAACTGCATTAACAAAAATAGAAAAGATATAAAATATTTTTAAGCCTATCAAATAAAAAAAAGGGATTAGTTTGAATACAGGATTAACTCAAAAGATCGTTAAAAGGAATTTAGGATTTTGTCACCTTATGTGCAAGAAAATTATATACTTTATACACGAAGTTTGATTACACGTATCTAAAGATGGAGACAACGTGTGTAGATAGAAAATGCCCCATGGATATCAGATCCCAGACTTAAATTTGGATATCATCCTACGGTTTTGAGAGAAAAGATTTAACGATGGAACTATTTATATTCAATCTAATTGTGGCTAGATAATTATTTGTAAAAACGAAATGGTTTTGAAAGTAGTTTCAAAACCTGTTCCACAGCAGATCTTATGAAAAATTTTTCCCACATGCACATCTAATTAAATCTTCAACCCTACTGTCTCTATAAGCATACAGTTTGTATCAGCCGAATGGAATAAATTCGATAATAAATAAATGAGGGCATGTTCGAAAAAAACGCTCGGACACGTCGAGTGGTATTTTTAGTTGTGAATTTTTTCAACATTTTTTTTATACAGGGTGTGTCATGTAACAGTGGCCTATACCGAATTTGTTATTTTAAATAGAACATCCTGTATATTATTCAATTTTTGGATTCTTCAGAAATTTCTAGACATATTTTACGTACAATGTCCTATACCTATCTTCGACCGTTTTAAAAATATTAAGTGTTTTTAGATTTATTGCAAAAATTTAAATTATAAAACAAAAAACTAAAATGTAATACTGTTTATTTCTAAATAACGTAAAAAACAAAAATATTTTATTATATCAATGTAGAAGATGTTCAAAATGTTCGCCGCGAACGTCTTGGCAACATCCTAATCTTAAATAGAAATTTCTTGTAACGTTGCTTAATATCTCAAGCGTAACCGATCTAATCGCAAGCGTTATTCGCCTTCTTAAGTCAGCTAAGTCGAGGGGTTTAGTTAGGTGTACATTACTTTTGACATAGCCCCATAAGAAGAAGTCTAATGACGTCAGATTAGGAGATCGCGCTGGCCAATCCAAGGATCCTCGCTTTCCTATCCATCGATTTGGAAATATTTGGTTGAGGTACTACCGGACATTGACTTGGTAATGGGGCGGTGCTCCATCTTGCTGAAACCATATCATATTCGCTGGAGCTTGTGGGTTTACTGGATTAGGATATACGTTTCTCAAAGTTGGCACAACATCGTTTTGGAGTAGTGCTAAATAATTACCGACATTCAAATTGCCATCAATGAAAAAGGGACCTATAATATGATCACCAACAATTCCTGCCCAAACATTAACCTTTGCGTATTTTCTTCTCTCATCCAGTGAGGATTTTCCCTAGACCAATAGCGGCAATTTTGACAATTAGCATGACCGTGAAGGGTAAAGGTACACTCATCAGAAAATAAAACATATTCTAATTGGACCACATTGTTATCTAACATTGCCATCATTTGTTCACAAAAATACGTTCTCCTATCAAAATCGTCTTCTATGAGCTCCTGAGTTGGTATCATTTTATAGGGCTGCATTTTATTTTGTTTTAGTGTTCGAATAATCGACGAATGGCTAACATCAAATAGTGGGGCTGCTTTTCTGCTAGAAGTATGTGGGTTTTCCTCAAACTCAAGCATAATGTCCAATTTCGTATCAGAACTTATTGCATTGCTAGCAGTTTTTTTATCTGTCTTACATGTCCAAGCTCGCGAAACTGCTTTTCTATTTTGCTAATTGTTCCTTGGGAAATAGACGACAAATTTGGAAATTTGTCATGAAATAAGCGAGCAACTTCCAATTGTGTTCGTGTGTTATCTCCATAACCAATCATTTGTAGAATTGTTATTTTGTGCACTTCTGTTAAATAAACCATTTTTCTGATAAGCAGTTAACGAAATTCAAGCGACTTTAACACTGACAACTACTGTTATGCAGTCAGACGACAATTTGCTAAGGCCAGGCGATTTGACCAAAGTAATTAAAACTATTTAATAGTTTTTTTTATTCCATCAGTAAAAAAGAAACTCTGAAATGTTTTTTTTTACTTGCACATTGTAAAAACCTAAATAGGAAATAAGTATTGAGTGTGTGGTACTGAATTTTTGTAATCAAAGAATTTTCATTTTTTAATTTAAATTTTTGCAATAAATCTGAAAACACTTTAATACTTTTAAAACGGTTAAAGATAGGTATAGGACATTGTAAGTAAAATATGTCTAGAAATTTCTGAAGAATCCAAAAATTGAATAATATACAGTGTGTTCTATTTAAAATAACAAATTCGGTATAGGCCACTGCTACATGACACACCCTGTATAAAAAAAAATTATTAAAAAAAATGCACAACTAAAAATACCTCTCGGCGTGTCCAAGCGTTTTTTCGAACATGGCCTCATTTATTTATTATCGAATTTATTCCATTTGGCTGATACACACTGTATATAATACTAATAAGGACACAACAAGAACCCGAACTCGAGAAATACTACAAATTTTGAGTTGTTATTTTGTTCTTCTAAATAAAAATGTCAAACAAGTTTTTTTTTTCAGGAACGTAATCTTTTATTATTAAAACAGCACGCAGGTTTTTAGCTATAAGATCATAATAAGACCTTGGACTTAGGATCTAAAAAAGCCAACGAAATAGTTTTGGCATTGTTTTCTTTTTGGAACGCATAATTTAATAAAATATATCATTAATAAACTTTGTAAAACCACCTGTATCAAACAATGACCCACCATTTACATACGCAGGAATAATGGAATTTCGTAGTGAGGGAGAAGCTGCATTAATACACGCTACTTGTTCTTTTTTTTACAAACATTGTCATTTTTTGTTGCAAATTTGACACATATCAACAGCTGAACAATTTTTTCCTTTGATGTAAGGGTCATCCAATTGCTTTGAGTAGCATTAAGCATTATTAAGGAGTGAATCAAAAGTCTGAGAGTTGGCCACCTTTAAACTCAATATTATAAATATTAACGTTCGTGTTAGTCTTTACATCTACGGCAGCAAAATTACAGTCTTTTGATAATTACTTTAATACTTGTAAATAGGCATCAATTGTCACATAAGTTCGTTGCATTCGGGTAGCCAAAATGTACTTAGCGTAAATAATATGCTAGGATTAAATCAGTAATTATGGGGACAAAAAACCGACCACCTCTATAAGAAACGATACACGGAAAGCAATGATAATACTTGTACCAAAAGTTGTTTAATTTTTTTAGTTCTAAAATATTTATTTTAAATTATAAACATATTTTAAACTTTAAAATCATAGAAGTTTTACCGACATAAAGCACTTTTTACCTAATGTTACTTCTAGTGGACATTATTTCTAATAATAACATCCTTAAGCACGTTCAATTAACTAATTACCTTAAAAGGTATAAACAAATACATATTTATTTATTATAGGTAGAAAATTAAGGTTATAAATAAATCAAGTAGTTGCGGATTATAAGATAAGTCAGTATGGTTACCACTGTTTGTAAATAAAAAGATGATTGCGTAGTCAATATAATAAATACTGAATGCTCGGTTTTTCACAAATTAAATAAACAAACTTGGCTTTTCAATAATATACAAAAATATAGAAAAGCAAAAAATATATATTTTTTTAAATTTTAAACTGACCACTGATATCTTCTATCTGTGACATATTTAATATTAACAATATTCAAGTATTATATTTTTAATCACAATGAATGACTGATATCGTATTTCCTTATACATCCATGTAAATCCCCGATTCAACAAAAGATTAACATTATTGATATATTTAATGTTAATATTTCGTTATATAAATAACTTTAACTAATCTCACTGATATAATGTAGAAAATTTGGACACACTTTTAAAGAAAATGTCAAATAAAATGAGGCCAATCACCATTTAACATTTTAGTAATTTGTATCGGATGGGAACATAACCCAGGATGTGAAATTAACTTCAGCTGTCGACAAATCTCTGAAAATACTACGTTAACATGTAGTACAAGCAAATATTTTAGAAGCAGGCCAAACGCATGATAACTACTATAACTACTAACATCAAAGCAGAAAAACTTTTTGAGAATTTGATAAGATGGGAGGGGGAAACTGAATTGTGAAAAACAAGTGTTGTTTTTAAAATATTGATAAAATTAACAAGCTTCTGAAATTTATATTGAAAACAAGTTTTAAATAATAACTTACCCTGTAAGCCCTTCAACTGTGTCATCAATGGGTAGTACATGAATTCTTTTACCATACTTCACATCAGGACAGGGTTGGATAGAAACAACATCTGATAATCTTACTCGTAAATTATTTCTTACGTTCCTGTTCATGCGGATTTTTTCATCAGAACAGGTATCATCTGAGAGGACTATACATACTGTTTCTTTCCTCCGCTTGCCCTTAAGAAGTACTGTATCTCCTCTAAACAGTTGGAGTTCATCCATTTTGGCTTGAGATAAAGCAACAACGGAATTATCATCGTTAACAGCTTCTTCTACTAAAAGTCTGTTCGGGCGATCCTTTTTACGGAGAATTGCAGTAGCTAGATCATCAGGACTGGAAGAAAAATAAAATTAATTTATTAATTAAAATAAGCAAGAATGAGATACAAGAAATAAATTAAAATGGTAATCATTACAGAAAATATCCTTTAATGGACTCGGGAAAAAATTAACAACTTAAAATATAAATAGAAATTTTCGATTCCACCATGATGACATTGTATTTTCTATTTGAAATCAAAGGAAACCGGTACTCAAACTATTATAAAAAGTAAAAACTTACCTTTTGTTATCAGCCATATTTTTAAATGAACAAGCAATTAATAGAGAAAGGTTTTTTCTTAAACCAGTAACAAAGTAAATGATTTGTTAAAAGAATATTTTAATTTTACACTGGCAGCAAAATGATGACGATCGTTATTCTGACAAAGAATGACGTAGACTTTTTTCATGATATATTATGACACTTGACAGCATCAGACGTGCGTTCATATTATTGGCCTGATGATTAGAAGTTTCTGGTAGTTCCAATGAAGTATAGTGCAAACCTAACAATAAAAAAAAATATTTTTTTAAAGTTACAACTTTCTTGATATACAAACAGTATTAGTTTTTAGTTTATGTTAATTAATGTACAGGATCCAAAAGCGTAGACATGTATTAATTATCAATTTAAAAAAATTATAGTTGAATAGTGAACTCTAAATACTTTGTGGGATAAACGTCAATATAAACCTAACCTAAGATTGA
This sequence comes from Altica lythri, assembly GCA_964028335.1. Lineage (NCBI taxonomy): Eukaryota > Metazoa > Arthropoda > Insecta > Coleoptera > Chrysomelidae > Altica > Altica lythri. The sequence continues at coordinate 23,182,211 of OZ034808.1, read as the reverse complement.
ATTTGTTTAATTGCCTTTTAAGAATTATTGTCGTTAAAGATATGCAAAAGTACGAAAAACTAGAAAAAATAGGAGAAGGAACATATGGCACTGTATTTAAGGCAAAGAATAGAGAGACTCTGGAAATAGTTGCCTTAAAAAGAGTAAGACTTGATGACGACGACGAAGGTGTTCCATCTTCAGCTCTCCGTGAAATTTGTTTATTAAAAGAACTTAAACATAAAAATATAGTTCGACTATATGATGTTTTGCATAGTGATAAAAAGCTCACACTTGTGTTTGAGCATTGTGACCAAGATTTAAAAAAATATTTTGATAGTTTAAATGGAGATATAGATTTAGATGTAGTGAAATCTTTTATGTACCAGTTGTTGCGAGGATTAGCGTTTTGTCATAGCCACAATGTACTTCATAGGGACTTGAAACCTCAGAATTTGCTAATCAATAAAAACGGTGAATTAAAACTTGCAGATTTTGGTTTAGCTAGAGCTTTTGGGATTCCAGTTAAATGTTACTCTGCTGAAGTAGTTACATTGTGGTATCGGCCACCAGATGTTTTATATGGTGCTAAATTGTATACGACATCGATTGATATGTGGTCAGCAGGATGTATTTTTGCTGAATTAGCTAATGCTGGTAAATATTTTTAAACCACATCAGTAAAAAATAATATATTTTTAGTTTATTAACACTATATAATATTTCCAGGACGTCCTTTATTTCCTGGTTCAGATGTAGATGACCAGTTACGGAGAATCTTTAAATTACTGGGCACTCCAACTGAAGAAACTTGGAATGGGATGACTCAATTACCAGATTATAAACCCTTTCCTATATATCAACCTAACATGAGTATGTCTCAGGTAATACATGTATTACTTATCTATGCTATCATATTTAATAATATACTTCCATAGTAATATTATTGAAAAATGAAACTATTACTTTAAATCTACACTAAATTATTTCACTAACGCGACATGTTTTCACGCACAGCGTTTTCTTCAGTCAAATGGTATCTTAATCTATTAACAAGAGTAACAAAAAGTACAAACTATAAACTATATAGACCAAACAGGAAGGAGTATAAAAAAAACGAGCAACCGAACAATATACCAGTTATATACATAAAGAAACTGAATCCAACTAAGCTTATCACTTAATTAATAATAACCATAATGATAATTGTAAAATATTACACACAGAAAATAAAGGTATCAAATTAAATTTACTAGAAACTCTCTTTATTGTACACCTATCAATAGATTAAGATACCATTTGCCTAAAGAAAACTATGTGCGTTGAAACATAATATTATATATTATGGATCTACACCAAGTATCGGTAATTCAATAATATACTTTCATTTTAGGTGGTACCAAAATTGGGAAATAGAGGTCGAGATTTACTTCAAAAATTGTTGGTTTGTAACCCCATGGGTAGAATGTCTGCAGATGATGCTATGGCTCATCAGTATTTTATTGATTTAAATCCGTCTGTGAAAAATGATAGGTGTTAATATTAAAATTTAATAACTAAAATTATTTTTTCCAAAATTTGTAATCGTTATTTTTGATTGGATAAAAGTTTCGTATAAATTATTTATTCAACTTAGATACGATTATTAAAATTGTACATTTTGTGTACTACCAATATTTTAACATTAATGCTTGTATATAAGGACTGATTTTTATTTATAATGGCTAGTCATTTGATATTTTAAGTTATTTTAAACTGAACTTCTCCTGTAAGTTTTAAAATAATTATTAATTACGATTAATGTAATTTTGTAAACAATATAAATTTTTGTACCAGTGTAAAGGTTTTAATTTAAATTTTTGATGCATACTTTCTTTAAAAACTAAATATGGAACAAAATATAATTGAAACAAACAGATACTTTGGAATAAGTTTTTATCTATAAAATAATAAGAATTGTTTTCATCGTAGTTGTAACTGAATTTGTGAAAATAGAAAATATATTCTATATAGACGGTAAGTAACTATCTATGTGAATGTATTGTTAGACTAGAATTGGAAATCTGCGGTACCTAAGGACGTAACTTTCATATGTGGTTCATATACAACGATTGTGTAATTTACTGATTTCGGTAATATTTTTCAAATAGGTAAGGAAAAAAAAACTACAGCACGTAAGTACAATATTATTTAAATAACTACAATAATGCAGCACAATAATAATCACAAAAGCTAAGGAATATACAACATACACAAATTTGGCCATCAGTATCTGGCACACAAGGATTTGCATTGCAATTACTTTTTTCCTATATCGAAAAATGTACCTAGTCATTCTAGAAACTAATTAAAAAAATTAGTCACACAGATCAATGAATGACTGTAACGAAGTAAATTTTAAGTTTTGATAAACATTCATTATTAGGCCTAGTCTTACTACTTTCTGGGTACCTACTAATCATCAGTAAATAAAATCTTTAAAGCTCCACCGTAAAAATATAAGTATAAGTTGGAGGGAATCTAGATTATTTTTTGAAAAGTTTCAACTGCTCAGTATATAAGTCCGTAAACAGGAAGCTTATTAAAAGTGGATTGATATATTTGGCTAAGACCTCAAAAATAACCAATAATATAAGTTTCAGGATGGTAACAACAGCTACAAATCATGAGAAAAATTATCAAATACTAGAGCTAGTGAGTAGCAAGAATTTTGATTACACAACAACTAGTCCTAGTAAATGCTAAGTTTCATTAACTATTATATTTGTATGTACTTCAAATCGAGGTGAAGATACAAAATTGACAGCAGTTTAAAATTTCTAACCCTGTTGTTTGCACACGAAAAATTTATATAGTTTATTTAAATTAGCGTTTAATTATTAAAATGTCTTCTTTGCTTTTTCTTCTACTAACAACTAACATGAATATGAACACTTTATACAAGCAAAAAACACATTGTGTTCAGATACATTTTTAATAGCACCAAAAAGTTTCCCCAATCAGATCCCTTATACAAAAAAAACTCTTTTATTCAAGCACGTGTTAAATTGTTTATAAATTATATATAACAGTGCACTCAAGTAAATATTAAACTACGGGAAAAAATAACATTGTATCTAGATTAGGATCTGCAAAAATCTTTGGTTTTTACAATGTGAAGTAGCGAGCGTCGATAATGTATATCGTTATACGAGACGTTTGCTTGTAAAAAACGAGCTTTTTTTACACAAAATACACTGTAAATTTAGTCCAATATGCTATACTTTAACTAGGTCTTAAAACACCGTTCAATTGTGTTAATTTAAATCTTTAGGAAAAAAAGTACTGCTTCAGCGTAACTGTTTAATGACAATCTCAAAGTCTATCACAATTGCTTCAACGACTAATTCTACAAAACAGACTTATAAAATTTAGAGTAGGTAGTTTTTGATAACTAAACTTTAAAAATACATAAAGTCAATTGTATAATAGTTTATAAGCATCAGAGGTCATTATATCCACTTGTTCGTGTAACTATAAGTTAAGCAAATGTTCATATTAAGTTTTTGTAAAATTAATTAATGTTTGAGATTAAAAATATTTTTAAGTAAAAGTACAATTAGACTTCTGACCAGAATATATATCGAGATCCTAACAATGAGAAATCACAAAAAATATAATTTATATCATAAAATAAATATAAAATTAAGTGTTTATTTAGGAAATAAATTATAACTTGGCAACATAAACAATTATTTACAGATAATTATAATACATTTTCTACAACTGTAAATTTTCCGATATTAGGAGGTAAAAAATATATATCTCTTCTTAATTGAGCTCACACACCTTTAGTATGTAGTATTCAAATATGCTATACAAACAAAAATTAATAGTTCTAATTATCATAAGTCAAATCTTTTAATCTTTGATTTTAACAATTTTTTTTGTAAATAGAATTGAGGCAATTTTAAATTGCAAATTACATTACCAAAATTAGATGACTTTTGATCAATGTTTCCTTTATTAAACCTTTTTGTCTCTCTTCAACTCTGGAGTTCAACTTTTGCAGCTTCTGCCGCTTTCTGTTTTTCGATATAACGCTTCCTGGCTTGTTGAATCATATGTTCCTTTCTTCTATGAAGAATTTTTTCACGTTCAGTCGATGACTTGGAAAAACGACTTCCGAGTGTAACTGTGTCTTCACTACAATTTTCATGAAAAATGTTAAATTTAAACAACGGTTTTCAAGGTATGTTTAATAAAAATGACTGCTGACTAGAACTAAAAAGTACTGGTAAGGATCTAATATATAGTTAAGTAGTATAGTCTGCTCGACAAGTTGAAAATGGTACAAAATAGAGATACTGCTTTTAAAATTATGTGCAATAGCTCATTGGATCCGAAATGACGTCTAGAAAAATGTGCCAAAAGCGTGTATTAGCACATAAAAAATTGCAAAAGTTATAAACAATTAAAAGATGAAAAAAATTTCAAATAAAAAACTTTCCCGGAACTCTATCTTTATTATTTATAATTTTAATTTAACGCTGAAAATAGGTCTCCGCGCGACATTTTTAAATTGCTTGCGCGGCGTCAAAAGCGAGTACGACACATAAATTAATTTATTTAAAAATGTTGCGCGGAGACCTATTTTCAGCGTTAAATTAAAATTATAAATAATGAAGATGGATTTCCGGGAGCTCGAAGTTTTTTATTGGAAATTTCTTCCTCTTTCAGAATATTTTTATTAAATTTCTTAAATATTAATAGTTTATGAAATATTTGCAAAAAACGGAATGCCATTTTTTTTTAATCTTTAAGTGTTTATAGGTAACTTTTGCAATTTTTTATGTGCTAATACACGCTTTTGGCACATTTTTCTATACGTCACTCCGGATCCAATGAGCTATCGCACATGATTTTAAGAGCAGTATCTCTATTTTGTACCATTTTTAACTTGTCGAGCAGACTAGTAATCTTTAGATGGATCGCAGGAAAAATTGTAATATAAAGACAAAATAGTACATTACGTAACGAGTGCGGAAAGCAGTTGATCCCATCACGAGTGCGTTTGTCGCGTGAGCCGAAGGCGAATGCGATAAAAAGCACGAGTGATAGGATTACCTGTTCACCGCACGAGTTCGTATTCTATTTTTCATCAGTCCGTGAGGAAAGCTCTTGAATTTATATAAAATAAAATGAAAGAAGATAATAAAAGTAGTATTAGGGCGCTCGAGCCGTAGGCACTGAGTAACGCGAAATAAGAGTTGGTGGTAAACACTGCACTTCACTAAAATATGCTGTAAACATTTCTTCTGCAAAGGACGAGGATTTTTTGTTTTTTCTCCATGTTTTAGATGCATTATATGTAGCTGTATATCGTTGTTTTGACTTCTCCGACAATAAACTTAACTGTACAGTGCATGGAAGTTTTACATTTCGTAACGTTGAAGGAAGCATTGCTTTCCACACGGTCCTGATGAAAAATAATTTAAACGAAAAAAAAAACTATTAGATTAAAAAACACCCACTAGATCAAAATAATTATCTGAAATGTAATTTTGGGACAGTGAATTTTGTTTCTAAAAGATAGTTAAAAAAACTTACGTCTCCAAGTTTTCTGTATTGAATTCATCCCAACTTCTAGTGTTGGGTTCTGGAACTGATTCCAACAAAGTTAACGCATTTCTGCTGACAGGTTGATCAATATTTAAATCTCTGAACATAGGAGGTGCTACTAGCCGACCATCTAATACATTTTCGATGGTCAATTCAACAGAACGTGTTACTCTCAGATCTTCGATTATTGTAGAAAGAGGAATATGCTGGAACAGCGTTTGAACTTGTCGGGCCATTGCGTCGAGTTGAGAATTTGTTGCAGCCATGTGATTCTGTCGAATTGCTTGAACATGACTTACTTCGACAGAAAAACTTGGCAACCATGATACATATCTTGAACCTGTTTACGTGTAAAAAAAGTTTTTGCTTAATAAATATAATATATATCAATAATTTCAATTACTTACCATCGAAATGGAAAAAATGATTAAAGGGTCTTCTTACATTTTCTTGTACATCTACTGGTAATTCAGGTGGCTCCAGATTGGTAACGGATGGATTCTGAATATTCAATGTCATTCTGCAAGTAGGGCAAGACGTGTCTTGTTCTAACCAAGATAAGAGACATGTACTAAAAAATAATATTGTATATTAGAATATTATTTTTGGTACTAAAAGTAAACTGAAATTATAAAAATCTTCAAAAACAATTGACTAAATAATAAAGAAATAACACAATTATTCATAAAATAAAATTGCAAAGCAACATTACCATACGTTAAGAAAAATAAATCAATAATAGAAAAATATTATAGCAAGAAAACAGTACTACATCACTTTTTGCAGGAGAAACGTACTTATGGAATAGGTGAGAACAAGGCAATTTTCTAGCGGTATCCATTTTCTCCCAACAAATTGCACAATTATCTGAATTTTCTTGTAATTCTTTTTCAGTCGCCATGGGATAATTTTGTTCCAGATGATTTCTTACCCATAAATAATTTCTATGTTTCTTATATTTTCTCTGGATTTCATGGAATAAATACCTATTAAAAAATGTATTATTGTTTATTATTGCAAATAGTACTTAACTATAGAAATTTACCTAAGCTGCATACAAATCACAAGACTGGCCATTGAGAGAAAGATGTTGCTCCATAGAAGCATATGCAGATGGTGTATTAAATCAATTATTAATGCTGTAAGATCAAAGCCCAGTTCAAAATAATAAGATATAGGTCCACGTTTATCTAATGCTCTGTTATCTTCACCAGGTGCAGGAGACGTGCCTTCATTTCTCATATCATATAAATGGAACGCATAGCGTATTATTACATGCAGCGAACGAATTGCCAACAGAAATACCTTTAAAAAATATTTTTACAAAAATAACAGAAATATAGAAGAAAATATACATTTAATGCCACAAAGAACATATTAAAACACCAATAGGGAACCGGACAACTTTTCAGATAGTGTTTAAAAATAATCTTTATTCATATATATGGCCATAAAAAATAATATTTTAATTAAATAAATCCTTTGGAGTACTTGAAAACGTCAAAAACATAATTTATTTAAAATTGCCGCGAAAACAGCACTTCATGTGAATTCAGATCGCGTGACGTCATCTGTGGGGTAAACAAACTACAAGCCATATTATAAGTGATCAGTACTGGGATAAATTAAGTATTTTGTAGTTCTTAATCATCATGGTCCGAAAAAAATTTCGTTGGTGTGCTGTACCTCGATGTGAAAATACATCAGTAACTACTCCAAATAAAATTTTCATTAATGTACCTTGAAAACCAGACATACGAAAGAAATGGTTAGACCTAGCAAAACAAAAGTTCGATGGAATGTCTGTTACTTCACCAATTTACTTTTGTGAAGATCACTTTGATGTAAGTACTGTACCTAGAGTGTTATTACACAGCCCACAACACAAATAATTATATTTAGTGTGTAGGTGTACGTAATGTAAGAGTTATAGGTTATGTTTTACGTGTGCATAAACAAGAAATACTTACACAAATGTTTTCACATTTCTAAATTCAGCAGAACAAAAGTCGGAATTAGTGGCAAAGAAATCGCCGACCATGAAAATATCAAATTTTGGGAGATTTCTATTGTCGGCTTTTGTAAAACCTTGTTCCATGATAAAAACTTAACAGAAGGCTTCAAGCACTTGCCACAACTTCTGTTATGACTATAGTCCTTCAATTCGTAACTAATTACAATTAAATATTTTTAGAAAAATGCAAATAAATCGTAGAAAAACGCGAAATAACATACAAAGCAGTGTTGTTTACTTATGGCTAACCAAAAATGACGTCACGCACTGTGATTGGCGTTTGGGTTCTTACGCTGCACAGATAATTATTTACGCAACTTCAATGATTGATTTAAAATTATAAATCATTGTTATTTCTTAAAAAACTTTATTGAGTGATATTGTTGTATAACAAACTTTATTTTAAAACACACCTTGGATTTTTTTTCGATTACTGCCCGGTACCCTATTGATCGTTTCACAAATTTGTCACTAAAATTTAACATTTAACTTTACCCTTGAAAGCTATTTAGTATTGATTAAAAACAATAATATAATTATGTTACAGTTGCATATAAAATATTCACATACACGTAATTTCTTTCTACCTACCATAAAACAAATATTTTTCTATGGTCAGTATTGGTAAACGTTAAATAATAGAAATAGCATGAAATAGATTAAAAGATGTTAAATAATTTTAAATTCTTTGAAAAATAAATATTTAAAGCAATATACAGATATAGATATATTGTGAAACAATCTAGCTATTATGATTTATTGTGGCACCTGTTATAAAAGGTTTCCTTTTTACAAAGTAAAATATATTATTCTCATTACAATATAAACAGTACAGCCCATGTCAATATGTTTGTAAGTTCACTTACCTCATAAAACATAAAAAAGAATGTGTTGAGTCCTCCAAAAAATCCGACGAAGATAGATACTACGAACATAAATCCAGATAACGCAAATATAGCCGCTAACAATGCCATTAATTTTACATGGCTCCAAAAAGGTGTACGTGGTGAAAACGATAGCTAAAAATTGAGTGATTAAATCATACGAACAACTTTAATATTTAAACTAAAAATCAAGATATAACATTTATTTCTATTCTTCGATTCATTTAAGCAAATTCCGACTTTTTAAAAAAAACTCTTATCGTGTAAAATAGGGTGATAAGGCTGCCGACCACGCCCGAGGCGGAGGCTGGAGAGGGGAGAGGATAACTTTCTTCTCTGACAGCCAGGCTGCACTGCTGGCCTTAAAACAATTCCGGGTTAGTTACAAGCTGATCTGGGAGTGCATACAAAACCTCAATGAACTGGCTAGACACAACAGGGTCTTCTTGGAGTGCGTGCCAGGGCATAAGGGTTTTGAAGGTAATGAAACCGCGGACCTTCTGGCCAAGAAGGGAGCGGACACACGATACGTTGGTCCAGAACCTGTATTGGGACTGCCTAGAGCCTGGGTAAGGACCAAAGTCAAGAACTGGGTCTGGGAAGAGTCGACCAAACACTGTAGGACTGAGGCACTCGAAGCTGACGCTCAAAGGATACTCCAAAAAACTGACTTCTGACATACTGAATCTTGGCAGAAGTCAGATAAGAGTACTGGTGGGCCTGCTCACTGGGCACGGACCATTCAGACTACACCTTCGAAGGATGGGGATTCTGACACAGGAACCCACTTCGTGCCGATTGTGCGCCATGGAAGATGAGACGGTAACTCACATTCTATTCGAGTGTGAGGCCTTGGACCATAAACGGTCCCTCATCTTCGGTGACACGAACCCTGAATCCTATCACCACCTTGAGGAGCTAGTCGCAGGACTCAAATCTCTTATAAAGGGAACTGCCCTGTGGCAACAGTAACTCAAGGAACTTGGGATACCTGGATTCAAGCCTACCTGAAGATCAGCGTGGTGTTGATTTTCAGCTGAGCAAACTAAAATCCTGCAAGCACGGGTGCATGTAAGGACTCTTGGTGCCGAACATGGTCACAATATTCCCATAGGAAGCAGTGCTTAAAACATGGGGCTCCACTGGAGTGACCATGCCAGTCTTATTTAGATTAGAAAATAGGGTGATAGAAGGGAGTGGAAAATATATTTTGTCATTTAATTTGTTTGTTAGAAATTATTAGGTTGTCTTTCATAAAAAAAAACTATTTTTAAAATCACCTTCTCGCATAACAAAACAAAATCCAAATACATACAACAAGGATATAAACAGACAAACAAATCTATTTCAGTAGATGATTTTTTTCATTACATATTTAAAACGAATTTAAAAAAAAAACGTAATTAACATAACATATTAACATATTACATATATTAATGATAAACAGAGTCAACATATAATACTCTAATTAAATACTGTCCATCCGTAAAATCCCAAATTAATTAATGAATAAACTGACGTGTCTAGAATTCAACATCTTGCTTAACAATGTTTCAATTTCAACCAATTTTAATTTAATAATAAATAAAATTATTTAATTAAATACATATTAATTATTTATAAGGTTATAACTTACTGGTGTTTTTTTTTTGATGTAAACCTTATCAATTTACAATTTTTACGTAAAAAAACTATTCTTAAATAACTATAATTAAACAAAAAAAACTTACATATTCAAATCGGTCCTTGCTTAGTTGTGATAATAAGTGTAAGAAACCTAGTAGTGAAAACCAGGAACACCATAGTAGCACTTCATCGATATACTGAACGTTTATAATACCAAAAACGAAAATAAATTTGTAAAATACGAAATTCCAAAATTTGTCCCTTAATTGCTGTTGTTCAGAAACTCTTAATTCTCCAAATACTAATTTTTGAACGGCCCTTCCTAGCAATATGAACCAGCAAAAAGCCATATTGATCATAGTCTAAAAAATTTGATAAGTTTAAAAAAACTACTAGGTCCTCGTTCATTAAGTAGATACTTAGATGAATTGTGAATAAAAAGATTTACATATTTGTCTTTAATACAAAAACAAAAATGAGGAATTGTGCTGCTTAATATTATTTTTATTCACACTTTAATAATTTTGTTTTAGATTAATGATTTCTAAATTTATGAAAATTTTCGCTACTAGACATTAAAATGCCAATCAAAAAACCATAGAAATTTAGTTGTTATTAATTATTTTAAACATTTCGAATTAAAATATAGTTTAGCAAAGCCAAATAAATTTGTTAACCCTCTTTATTTGTTAAAGTATAATATGTAAATAAAATTGGAAAAATACAAAAATAAGCGTATTTCATATTATATTTTTCATGGAAAATCACAGATACAATAGTAAAAGATATGTAAAATATGAAAGTTAGCATTTATTTTGACTTGTATCCAAGTAAGTCCATGAGGAGTAGTATATTTGGCAAAGATTTTTCTGAATTTACGTATGATATTGAACGGTAAAAACATTTAGAGGTGATTTATCAACGTTTGACTTTTTGCCAAAAGACGATTCGCGCAATGCTGCAGACGTAAAGCACATAGTGAAGAAAAGTAAATTTTAAATATATTGAGAGAAATTTCCTTATGCTCAATTATAACATCTAACAAAATCAAAATGATGAATGGATGGAACAGAACAATATTTTGGTAGAGACTTCGAATTTAAAATCTTTGTGACCCTTATTTGTAACCGAAGGTCCAATTATTTTTTTTTTAATTTAGTAATTTTATCTGGAAACAAATTATGAAATATAACCGATAATTTTTATTTCATTTTTAACTATAAGCAGTTACTATAAGTTTCGTAGAAATTTTATTTTAACAAAAAGTACTAAATAGTTCTTATAAGTTGGTAGGAAACAATAAAGATGACATTGAAAGGCCTATTTTGTATAAATCTATAAACACTAAGATAATATCACCACAAATAATTCAATTAAAATTCTAAACGATATCAATGACAAATACAAAATTAGCTAGTTATTTTTTAAACAATTTAATGAGTACAAGTATCTAAATCAAGGTAGACGTGTCTATATAACTAAATAATTTCTATAAAATGCACCATAATGTGTATGTGTAATTTGTTACAAATTATGTAAATTGCAAATAAGTAGCAATATCTGACATACCTAATACTTGATTACTGTTAAATGTGGAAAAAATCTAAACCTCGATAATGTTTATAAACAAGGTTATCAATGCTATTTATAATCTGGAATAAACTTGGAAAAAATCAGTTAGTTTATATTGTAATATTAGATAAAGTTAAATCCTAAAGATTGGTAAATCTATTTCTAGGATTGCTCTTTCGTTATAGAATAAGATGAAAAATCTAATCTAGATTTTTTATTTTTTGGAACAGTCTTGATGACGGAGACTTCTATCCCAAATTAAGTCATTGCGAGATAATGCCTATGCATTGATAATTATTGATTTATTCAAATTTACTCGATATGTACCTGTTTTTTAATTTCATGTGTATATAACTGACCTTAAAATGTAAACATATAAAGTTGACCAACTTTCAGGTAATAAAGAAAGCAGGCATTAATATAAAATGTATATAAATGAAAATAAAACTGAAACTGCATGTTGCAAAGTGAAAGTTTAAACTATTTGATTAAAGATTATGAATAGTATTAACTAAATAAAACTATTTGGATTTTAATATAAATTATAACTTACCCATACACAAACTGGTTCTCTTATCATGACAGTAAAAACATCAGAGACAAATTGTCCCACTGTTCGTCCATCTCCATTAGTAGAATTTTGTCCTACAACTGCTTTTGGAACATCATTTTTCTCCGTATTAGAAGGGTAGTTCCAATTGGGTTCTTTAATAATTTGAGCAGCGTAATAGACACATGCTGATAGTACCAACACGCTTAAAAACGAATAAATCTTTAGGTTTGGTAAAGGCAGTCTTTCTAATAGAACCACTGGCATGGTGACAAATTAATAATATTAATATCGGGTTTGTATGATCCGCTTGAATTTTGTTTGATTGACCGAAAGATATTTTGACATATTGGAAATCTAAGCACACCACACAACTTTAAATGTTTAGTTTCTCCGACCACCTTTAAACGACTGCATTATTCGTTTTAATAAAATATATCTGCACAAAAACTCAATGCACTATTTTTGTTAACGAAGAACTGAACACTGAACACTGCAAAATGAAAACTACGACATGAACATGAAAGCTTATGTCTAATTATGTGTGTAGTGGACTTATCCTCTTGTTAACATTAGTTAGTGTATTGTAGTCTTGTGAGGAGTAAGTAAATAGCTAACGAATGTATACAGCTAAATAGGTATTTAAGAATTTAGTAACGTTTTCAGTTTTAAAACAGCACAAAATACAAACTTTAAATAGTCCATTTTGATATTATGAAATTTAAATTTCAAACATCGTGCATAGTTGCTTTCCATAGAAACAAAAGTTCGAAATTTTCAAACTAGAAGAATAAACTGACATTTGAAGTGACATTTAAGTGACAAATAATTCCAAATAAAAAACAAAAATTGGTGATTATTTCATTTCAAGTACGTGAAATGAATGAATCTAAGAGAATAATTCAGTGACTGTTGGTTATATCGGTAAAATAAAACTTATAGTGCATAAATTAAAATGCAAATTTCTGTGCTAAATATATTCGCGTGTTAATTCGTTTCAGAAAATGGAAAAAAGAATTTTAATGACTTGAACTACCAATGTCTAAAACTGTGGAAATTTATATTTTCTTTGATAATTATCAATTTTAAGGTAACATACATGTAATATAAAGCTATATGCTGTAATGTATATATGTAGGACAATTTAACAATCTTTTATAAGTGTTATGTGGACCAAAATTATTTAATATTATAACCTTGAGAAAAAAATCGTTACGAATGTGTAACCTAATTGTAAGAAAAGCTTAGAATACAGCTTCTAGATATATTTAAAATTTATTAATTATCAGAAACATATTATTTGTTAACAATTGTTACGTATATTATTTTTATCTAATCCTTGAACGTTCTTTTGTTGTCCAGATTGACTTTAACCTTAGTTATTATAAAAGTAATTAAAAGTAATTACACAGTTTTGATTTTAAGGTACATACAATTTCCTTTACCTTAATCTGTTCTAAACATGTTGTCAATAAAACACTTTTGTATTTATTAGTAAATTTTATCTATCTTCAATAGTGTTAGTAAGATACGATTGTACTGAAAAAGGGGAGGTTTGAAATAAACCAGCTTAATAATACTTTCAGTACTGTTTTTAATTAATCAATAATCTTGTAAATTGTCTAAATAAGTTCTTAAGTATTTTTTATTAATCTTACCCTAAAATATTATTTTTATGATTATAGTTAATCCATCTACCTACAGAGTAGCTATTTTACTGCAGGATCTCTTAGATAACAGTTACTTTAATCAACTTTAAGAAAATTATTTGTTTAAACTCTATACTATATGCAAAATAAAGTGCATTCATTAACGTCAACAATTGCAAATAGGAACAATCACAGATAAAATGTAATTAAATGTCTAATAGATAAGAAAATAATGTTAATGCATTTTTACTGTTTTTACATGAAACTGCAACTATTATATTCTCGTTTGCAGGGTCAAGACGTTAACTGGTAAGCGAAATGGCGAGCTGTGACACAAAAAAGAGCCCCCAATTAAGTAAAATTAAACTCAAGGTAGTAAATAGCACTGTAACCGCCAGTGACTCTGATGCTAGTGTAGAGACTAACAGTTTAAGTGCTGAGAGTGCTACAGAACAGAACCAAGCACAACAAAATGAAAAGAAGAAAAAGAAAAATAGACGGGGCTCAGAATGGGAAATTATGGAAGGTCTTAAAGATGGCCAACGTTTCGAAAATAAACCTAATGTATTCACTGGATATTTGCACAAAAAACGAAAATGGCCCCTAAAGGGATGGCACAAGGTAAGGCACATTTATATAGAGATAAAGAATAGGATGATCCATATTTTAATTAAGATCCAACACTAATATTCACTTATAAAGTATGTGTATTTTTTGATAAACTAGTTGAAAAAGTATGTGTATAAAGAAAACGTTAGATTTCTTCCAAAAATTTAATATGGTTGAGATGGTCACTTGATACGATGAATTTATTCGAAACAATTAAGAGTAGAAATTGATTAAATTAGACCAAATTGTGATTTGAGACTGACAACATCTTTATTGTTATTCATGTATCGCGTTATTTTTCGATACACACGAAAACACTCTGTAAGGTTTAAAATTTAAGACAATTTTGTTAAAGAAATAAATAACCATATAAATAATAAATTTTAGTTTATATTGATTTATATGAAATAGCAATAGTCTGTTAATTTTATGATATAAGGTAGGTCACCCTCACAGATTAGTTATTGATTTCTAAAATAGCAAGGATAAACAAGGAAATGTAAATAAAAAAAAACAACTGGTGTATTGTAAAAATGCATTTTAGTTGATCTACAATCGTATTATTTTAATTTGCAGTATTTTATGCTTAACTATTAATTAAATCAATTTTAAGAAAATTGTTACTAGATATATACACATCTACCAACTACACTATTTTGTGTAAATTGATAATTCAATAAATAAAAAAATATAGGTAATTTAGGTACATATCACATATTTTTTGTTAAGATTCAATCTATTGGTTGAGGCTGACACGGGTTTCCAATAATTTGATCAGCAATTCTGCTGGCTTCTCTAAGCCCACTCAAAAAAGCTCCATGTACTGTAGCAGGATAATTTCTTATAGTATGTTCACCAGCAAAAAATACTCTAGCTGGTCCTGAAGTTATAGAGACACCTTGTTCATTGGGCGGAATAACAGGAGAAGCTAAAAGATCGTAGTCACTACCTGAGCTGCCTACGGCAACAAAACTGTATGAACCTCTAGACCAAGGGTCTGCTCTCCATCTGGTCACAATAGTTTCTTTAGGTTGTGGTACTCCAGATTGTCCAAAAATTCCACGTAACACTGCTATACATCGTCCTACAATAACATCGTCTGTAACATTTTCCATTATTGCTGCGGCTTCTCCAGCTACTAAAGCTAGTAGTACTGGAGCTTTGTATAAATTCCAAAAAAGAAAAAGTTCTCCTCTACTAGCTGTAGTACTGCCAACATGACCAAAAAGGTTCGCCTGAGGGTTCCAAAATATTCGTTCAAAACATAAAACTACTTTGTTAAGATTGCCAAATCCTAATCGCTGAATTGCAGAAGTTTTCCAATCTGGGAGGGGCGGGGAAAATTGAACTGTGTTCAGCTGACTATTGGATGGAGCAGCACATAATTTTAAAACACCCAGAGGTAGGGTACAAAGTACAACTTCAGCGTGATAAGTATTTGTTGTCGATGGATTTCTGGGATTATAGACAGTAACTTCTACACCTCTATTATTGTATTCAACTTTTTTTACAGCTGCATTTAATTTAATATCTAATCCTTCTGCTAATGCTACTGGAACGCAAGAATATCCATTTCGAACCGTTAAATGGTTTCCAGTAAATTCAAAATCATCGTCTTGATCCCAGTGTTTTAAAGATAATGTAGATAAAGGTGTTGCATTAGCAAATTCTAGATTTGCAAAATGCCAATCTAATATTTGACGATCTTTTGAAGACAAATATACATCACTTGGTTTAGTATTTTCTAATTGTTCTAACTTCATTTCAATTTCTTTAGCTTGTTCCATCAACTGGTCCCATTCTGTTGATAAATCTTTTAAGTCTTTTATTCCACTACAGTAAGCAAATTGTTCATCAATATTACGCCTTTCTAGTTTTGACATTTCATTCACTTTACTTTTGATCTCTTTCATTTTTTCTTTCACATTGACTAACATTTGTTGGTTTACTTTTAATTTTTCTTGTAAAGTTATTACAGATTTTAAATGCTGTATTTGTTTTTCTTTAACATGTTTTTCCTGTAGTTTAATTACCCATTCAAGAGCTTGTCCTAAACTAACAGGTTTATTTCCTGCATAATTAAAATCTAGTTGGTGTGATAAGTATGAAGTTGCTTCAAGTAATCTGTTAAATTCTCTTTCCACCATTTCATCTTTATCTTTATCTACTGTGACTCCATTGGACTGGTACAAGGGACACTTCTGTCGAATTCTATGAAGTTCCATATCAATTTGTTTGCTTAAGGTTGTTATTGGATTTCCACCTAAACCTGTAACTACCATTGCCCCTACATCTGCAATGTAATTTCCTTTTCTAAAAGTAGCAATTCGGCCACCAACTCTGTCTCTTGATTCAAGTACAATGACCTCCAAACCAAACTGTTGTAATTGTTGAGCTGCAACTAATCCGGCAATACCAGCCCCAATAACTATCACTTTTCCGTATTTTTTTGAAGGAATAGGTTTTAATCTTTTAAAAATTCCGTAATTTATAAAACCATTCCTTTCTAAAAACGCATGTACTCGTTTTAACAACTGGGTATCGCTATTATAGGGTGGTTCCATCTTTTCAGTTACATTTTCTAATATAAGTTGCTGTTTGGGGTTGTCCAGCCACATCTGAAGAATACGATTTCGAATATTTAGATAAACCCTAACAGTTTGTAATGCTGCATTAGCTATATCAGGAAAACATGCTGCTTCTGTTGAAGTTAATTTATCAAAAGGCATTCGGCTTTGGAACGCCGCACCTTCTAATCCAGAAAATAAATCTTTAATAACTGGATCATCTAGTTCTGAATCTGGATCATCATTTTTCTTATCATCTTCTACTTTACTGTTTTCCTCTTTTTTTGTTTCTTTCTTTGTAATTTTCGATGTGCTTGGTCCTGGACTGAGTTTTTTATTATCACTTTGTTGTATTTTAATTTTATCAATATTTTCGGTGTTTTCTTCATCTCCTAGGTTTGATTTATCATCAGATTCCTTTAATTCAAGTTTAACTTTTTTCCTACGGCTCATATTTAATGAATAAAGAAATTTAATTTACCAAATTAGTAGAATCAGTTTACACAATATTTACAAATACTATTTGTTATATTTTGACTTTCACTCGAGATATTAAACAATGATGGCACTTGCTAGACAACATATGTACTTTAATTATTGTTTCACGAATCTCTTAACAATGAAAAAAAGGTATATTTGCACATTGTTTATTAAACCAAACATTAAAAGTAGTCACAAATAGCAATGACTTTGACAGAGTTCCGACAGATGACAGCTGCCATGTGTTCTAGGTTGTGATTAGTGTTCCGCAACCGTGAACTTTACCTGCAATGATATTGATCGAGGCCGCACCTTAACCAGAAATAATTTTATGTTAATTCAAAAAGTGCTGCAATGATCTAAAAATAGACATTTTCAATAGAATTTTTTTACGAAATATTTAAAAGTGGTTATGAAACTTATTTTTATTTGTGAGAAATATTTAATTATTTTAATTTGAAATAAAAAAAACCTCAGTTTAAAATTGTTGTTTTTGTTAAATACGCATTTCTACGCGTATTTTTTTGTTTATAGGTCTATTTATATAAGGTGGTCATTTGAATTAACTCGGTATATAATTTATAATACTGAATGATTTTGTTGTATAAATTTTTTGATATTCTTGAATGAAAAACTGCTTATCGAAGTTTAGAAGGTTATCAATAATATGTGTACAGGTTTTTTTATTATAAAACCATTATCATTAGTTATATTTTCATTTAAAAATTTGTTTTCTTACATTTTAATCATATTTCTAACGCTCTATGATTATTTATTTCCGGTCATGTATAAATTTTTATTATTTACATGATAATACACTCGTATCGAAAGTTATTAGTTTCGCGTAACATGGCTGCTTCCATTTCCGATTTGTAATTTTTGCGGTTTCCTCCATTAAAGATGTCGTGTTTCATTTCTTGTTCCGTATTCAAAATCAAAGCGTTTAATGTTAAAAAAATTAGTAACTGGCTTATTTTTTAGTAAGACAACAATCGTCCACCACCGCTCTTCCAGCCCCAAAAATTTTTTTAAAAAAATAATGGTTTATACCTAATGAAAGCTCTTAATTTGCACCTTCCAAAAATGTATTTTTCATAATTTGCACCCTCATACTTTTTTTTAAAACTTGATTAAAAAATTGGCTTACTCAAACCAGATTCAAACGCTTATATCTCACTCCCTAAAGTGTATTTCGATATGCGCCTTTTACCAAAAATTTGCAATTTTAATTTTCTAATTTGCACCATCGTAAAATTTGCGAAAAACGGTAACAATTATTATAAAAATTAATAAAATTAGTTTCGGACTGCTGTTAGAAATAAGTAACTGCGGGTAGTGAACGCATGCGCAGTTATTTATTTCTGAACGTACATCAGCCAGGAAATGATTTTATTATTTTTTATAATAATTGTTACCGTTTTTCGCAAATTTTACGATGGTGCAAATTAGAAAATTAAAATTGCAAATTTTTGGTTAAAGGTGCATATCGAAATTCACTTTAGGGAGTGAGATATGAGCATTTGAATCTGGTTTAAGTAAAGCAAAACTTAAAAAAAGTACGAAGGTGCAAATTATGAAAAATACGTTTTTGAAAGGTGCAAATTAAGAGCTTTCATTAGGTATAAACTATTTTTTTATGAAAATTTTGGGGCTGGAAGAGCGGTGGTCAATCGTCCTGTCTCGTTGCCTCCCTCATTCGCTGCTCCCACTTTCGATGCGTCATCTCTAAAATCTTCTTCTTTTTCTTAACCTTATCGCAAGCCTATTTGGGGTCGGCGCACAGATATAGATATCTGTGGGTCGGCGTTAGCTTTTCATATCATTCGTTTACATCTGTCTCTATTTAATGCATACTCTCGTCTCCATTTTTTCTCTTTCAGGTCCTTATTTATTTTATCCAGACACCTCAACTTCGGTCTTCCTTTCTTGATCTCATCCCCAATCTCAAATTCAAATACTCTTTTACTCACTTAATTCTCATCCCTCCTTTCTACATGACCAAAACATCTCAACCTATTTTCCTGTATTTTTTTGTCAGCTGTCCCACTTTCATTGCACCTCTTACTCTTTCATTTCGTACTCTATCTCTCCTCGTTAATCCATACATCCAACGCAACATCTTACTCTCCGTCACTTCTAAGTTTCCCTCTTTCTCTCTCTTTATTGACCATACATCAACGGTGGTCTTATTTGTCTTGTACAGTTTACCTTTCATCTTTGCATTTATATTTCTGTCGCACAAAACTCCATTCATTTTTCTCCAGTTCATCCATCCCCCCTTAATTTTATCATTTATCTCATTCTTTAACCCCCTCGATTCTTTTCTAGCACAGAGTTTTGAAGTTTGGACAGCTGGTAGCACTTAGTCCTGCAGATTAATTGTAAATTCGTCCATCATCATATTAAATTCGTCTGTTGTCATATACTCAGTCTTCGTCCTAATCACTCATTCCTCTACTCTCAAGGGATTTTCTATATTTCTCATTTTTGTCACTCTTGCACAAAATCTACAATCACAATATCATCCGTTTACATCATATCCTATGGAGCTTCACCTTTTATTATATCTTTTCAGTTATAGCATCCATCATCATATTAAACCGATAGAGACAGCTTCGACCCCTGGTGAAGCCTCACATGTGCCACAAATCAGTCTGTAACCCCAAAACTGCTTTTTATTTCCTTTTTTGTTCCATCTTGCACTAATCTGACATACTTCACTGATACAACTTTCACTCGCATATATCTCCACACTTCTTGTCTCGGCACTGAGCCATACGCTTTCTGTAAGTCTATGAAAGCAACTAGGATATCACGCTGCATTTCACAACATCCCTCCATCATTCTTATCGTAGCAAAAAACCAAAAACAGCATCAATCGTTCCTCTCCCAGGCATAAATCCAAATTGTTTCTCACGTATACTCGTCTCTAGTCTCAGCCTCTTCTCAACTATTATCTCTCAAACTTTGAAAGGATGCGACTTCAGTTTAATGCCTCTATAGTTATCACATTCTTGCACATCCCTCTTTCCCTTATAGATTGGAACAAACATGCTATAATTTTTTTAAATAAATTATGATTGGTAAAAAGAATTGAAATGTATTTTTTCTACGGTTATTATACAAATGTATCATTTTTTGGCAGTAATCTCTAAAGAAATAGGGTACGTTGTTATATCTAATAAAGAAATATCTCATTTCTTTATCTGATAACACAAAATGTTCATTTCTTTATTGTTTTAATTTAATCAAGTATACTGTGATAATTATGTATTCATATATTTGACTAACAGTACAGATTGACAGTAATAAAGTAGTGACAGGTACAACAGATAGTTTTTAATACATTATTTATATTAGATTGTTATTTAAGTAAAAATGTTAAGTAGTGATAAAAATGAATTAGAATTAACTCCTCCTGAAATAAGAGAAGCGGCAAACGAAGCTTGTCAGAATTTGATACCCGAAATTTCAAAACATAAGTACCAGAATGCATATGAAAGTTTCGTGACCTGGCAAAAGAAAAATGCAACAAATTCAGTTTCAGAAACTGTGCTTTTAGCTTGTTTTTCTGAATTAACAAATAAATTTAAGGTATGATAATTGTAAATATTGTAAATAATAGTTAATTTTCTTAAATAATATAACTTATATCGTTATGTTTTGATTTGTATTGGATTTATTTTTGAATTATTGTATTATTATGTGGTATAACCGTAGAAAAAGTATAGTGTTTGACTCGCAAGGAATAACTTATTTCCCACTCGTACGATTTGCAGCATTCGCCTGCGGCTCTTGCTGCAAACATCGTACTCGTGGGAAATGAGTATCATTCCTTGCTTGTAAAACAATATACTATTTTAGTTCACCGAGTTTCATATTTTGATCTACTGTCCTTTGACTTTTGCTTTGCAGTTGTCTGTTTCCATTTTATTTACTTTTTATAAACTTGCTGCTGTTACATCATTCGATCTCCCTCTTCATTTGTTTCTGGTCGAGTAGTTTCCTCACTTTGGAGCCGTAGATTTATGATTATAATATTTTTTTTTCATATTTGTTTTTGATTTCGTTGTTATTAAACATTCACCAATCTTGCAGATTCTTTAATTTTAATTGATAAATTTTTGCTATCGCAGGAGACGAGGTTGACTCAAATTTCAATATATAGCTTATGATGTATAATTTAAATAATCAGTAATAAAATAAAAAGTATTATTAAACAAATTTATTTCGTGTTTAGTTTATCATCAATTATTTGTTCTAGTATTTTCTAACTTGAACTCTGCCTATATCCAAGCTATAAAGATAGATGTGATTGAAACCTTGTAGAATAGTTAAATAGTATGAATGGATAATCAAAGCGACTAATTATATGCATGAAATATTTTTTAAATATTTAATAATATAATAGATGATTGTAATTAAGTTTTATGAGTAATAAATAGAGTTTCATGTTTAAATCGTGCTTTATACACTAATGTATTAATTGTGTCCTTAAAAATTTAAAGTAATTTTTAAACTTTTTTTAATAGAATAACCCATAATAAGGAAGTGAATGGATAAGGTTGTAAATAAGTTGTAGAGCTTATGGCAAAGTCAGAATATAAACTACAGAAGTAAAATATAATATTTCTTTAAAACATTTTTTTAACCAATCATAAGTTTGTATAGAGAAGATAAAAATATTGCATTAATATATTTTTTTTTATTCAGAATATTCTTTGTATTTCAGAATATTTTTCATTTATTGTCATTGTTTCTAGAAAAAATGTACAATATTCTGAGCATACACTATATATGTACTATCTTGCTATTTATCCCTGGGATGATGTTTTCGATTTTAGTTATGTTGAAAGTTTCTATAGTGTAATTAACTTATTTGTTTCTATAAAAATGTATAAAACTTCAAATTTTCCGCCTTGGTTCAACACTGAATTGAGAAAGCTAGTTATTGACAAAAAATTGCTCTCAAAAAGCACTGTCCCAAGTGATTATGTAGTGTTCTCGACTTTGATTGTAAAAATCTACAAAAAAAAATAGTCATCAGACATACATAAATAAAGTCAATATCAAATTGCATAATAACCCTGGTTTCTTCTGGAAAAACACTGATAATAACCATAAATCATTGCTTATCTCAATATAAGAATATTGAACTTGCTCAAAATGGTGAAATGGATGTTCTGTTTGCAAAGCCTTTTGCTGTCACATACACTGATCAGAGAGGTAATATATCTAATTTTAAGTTTGATTCAACAGTTGAATTTCAACCATTCTTCTTGCCTGAAATTTATGAAACTTCCAACCAATTTTTCTTCAGGACCTGATGGTGTGCCATCTGTTCTTTTAAAAAGTTGTGTATTCTGTCTAAGTAAAGCCTTTCATACTATTTTTAATTTATCATTATCATCGCATAGTTCTAGATTTTAGGAAAACCAGCTTCATAATTCCAATTTTTAAGGGTGTAAGTAATACAGTAAGTGATTACAAAGTTGTTTGATAAATTGTTTAGCTATCAATTGTCTAAGCACTGTAAAAACACAACGACAACATGGTTTCTCTCAAGACAAGTCCAAGCTGACTAATTTATTGTCTTACCAGCATTATCTGCTTTATGCCTTTGCGAGAAAAGTATTTATACGGAATTTCAAAGGCATTTAGGGTTAGTCATGGGAATTTTGTTGGTAAATTAGGTGCCTTGGGGCTGGAAATTAGTCTCCCTGATTGGATACAAAGTTTCCTGTCTGGTCGATCTCAAATGGTCAAATCAATAATTACATATCCAATGACATTCCTGACAAATCCGGAGCACCATTTGGTCCTCATACAGGTCCAATTCTTTATAATCTTTTCGTTGATGATATTGGGAGTTCAATTTCGGATTCAGAATACCTGCTTTTTGCGGTTAAATTTAAAATCTTTAAAAATGTTCGATCTGCTAGTGGTGCTTAATTGCTTCAGAATGATTTTATTGTTTACTTATGGTCTCAAAAAAATAGTCTTGAACTCAATATTAATAAATGCTAGAGTATATCTATCAGCCGCATCACTGTAGTTTTAAGAAATAAACATTCAATTAATAACAATGAATTAAAAATGGTTTACACAATTAAAGATTTAGGTGTTTTCCTTGACAGAGTATTAACATTTGTTCCAAATTTGACAAACATCGTGAGCACCGGTATACGTAATCCGTAAATAATTCAAAAGCAAACTTAGCCAAATCGGTTCAACCTTTATTGAGTTTTAGAGGGACTAACGAAAAGCATTTAATTTTTATGTATATAGATTTATTAAACACTACTTATAATGTATTTTTTTTAAATAATTTTTACTGACATTAGCGATCTTGCTTGTTACTTTATTTTATTATATTGTATTGTAACGGCTCTGCCGTTGCATTAAATAAATAATACATGTACATATTTTTTAAAATATTTAGTTTTGGCAAACATACCAAAACAAATGTTCGGTTAATTAATAAGTAATTTTTGGCAAATTCATTTCGCCGGCTAAAATTAAACGCATTATCTAAAAAGATATAAATAAGAAGTCACCCGAAACAAATGAAATATTTCTATTGAGCAATATTATAATCAACTATTGTGTATAACTTTTATTTTATTATCGCTGTGATGTTCCAGTTTTGATCTTTATATGAAAACATTCTTACAATTTATTATAAAAATAAATTTTGTTTTATCATTAGATATATTAATAGTATATTACGCTACAAGGGACGAAAGTTGAATTTTTGGCCCTGCACGTCATGATGCCCGAGGCGAAGCAGCCGAGGGTATCATGACGCGCAGGACCGAGATTTCAACTTTTGGCCCGTGTAGTGTATACTATTTTTCTTCATACCTCGGTCGAAAGTACTTGCGGAACGAGCGAAGCGAGTGCAGCTGGTCGTGGGACAGGCATACTTTAATATTCAATTAACAGATGACAAATAAACAACATTGTAGATTATTTTTAAGGTTATAGATAGAAATAGAAATGACACGAGAATAAACAGTCCCTAGTTACAAGTGTAACTACGCATGAGAAATTTTTCCTCCCGCCGTAAACAGGGTGTAAATGTTAAAGACGACAAAACATCATGACGCGCAGGGCCGAAAATTCAACTTTCGTCCCGCCGTAAACAGGGAGTAAATGTTAAACTTTCTTCCCTGCAATTAGGGACGAAAGAACGTACTTTCGACCGAGGTGTGAAGAAAATATTATTATTAAAATGAAATATATTTAGTTTAATGTTGTTACAGGCTTTTATTCAGTATATGTATTAAACTTTTAAAAGAAATATATTTTTTATTGAAATGTATACTGCTATACATATTACACACACAAAACCGTTCTATAATTAAATACAGCTGTATACTTTTTATATCAGATGACGCAACCAATAACTTAAAAGGATTTACCTGAAATCATATATTAAAATTATTTTTTATAAAAATATACATTAGATTATTTATATCGTATTACTCATTATTTGCTAATAGACTCAGTTCAATATAAAAAGAATGATGAATATAAATTATTGTCTCATTATATTCTCATTAAGTATCTGATTTATTTATTTATAAGTCAATAAATTGGAATCAAAAACTATATATTATATAAATATATATACATGCTCAAAATCTGGATTTATTTAAAAACTTTATTTATAAAATGGTTCAAAAGTATTTCATGGAAGAACTTGGATAAGCCTGATACGTGATAAAAATTTACAATGGAACCAAGAAATAGTATATTGTGTGGCAAGGGGTGTAACAAGACGATTTCTGACTAGGGTGAGATTTGACTGCCTGAGCGAAGCGAGGGCTGTCATCGCCCGGTCAGAAATCGTCGTTGTTTCATCCCGTGCCACACACTATATTTTTCATATCACATGCATTGAAACAGCGAGTTTTGATCTCTGTAGCCAGTCGAAGTAAGGCTATTTCAGACCAATGCAACTGTCAGTCAGAAACCTTGTGTCACACAGACTTGAAATAATGACAGTTTTTTCTGCCCTAGGGGAGAAACAACTGTCAGTTTCTGACTGACAGTTACATTGGTCTGAAATTGTCTTGTTTCGACAGGCAAAATAGGGATCAAAACGAGCTGTTTTAATGCATGTGATATGAAAAAACATTTTAATAAGGAATGTAGCCTCCCCGTGTATTTATGATGGCTCTACAGCATATTTCCATTCAGTGGATCAAGTTATCCAGATCTTTTTGGAAAATCGTTATCCAGCACTTTTGAAGAACTTGAAACAGCTGATTGCGTTTCTTGTCGAAAAAAACTCTTCGCTGAAGCATATCCCACGCATGCTCAATAAGATTGAGATTAGGCGATTGAGATGGCCAGTACAAAACTGGAATATTCTGCTCTTCCAAGAAATTTCTTGTCACTCTGGCTGTTTGTGGAGTAGCATTGTCATGCATCATGTTAAAACAATTTTTCAAAACACCTTTGCAAGAAAACAATTGATAAACAACTAATGAAATTTCTATTAAAATTGTAAATTATCAAAATAATTTCTTATCATAAAAATTCTTTTATATTGTATTTCTTTGAACAAACATGGAGGAAAGGAAACAGGGAACTAATATATGATAAGACTAAGATGTTGGAGTTATGTTGAGTTGTGCCGTGAAAAAATACAAAATCGCGATTTGTAGGAGGAATGATGGGGTACATCGGCTTGAAAGAAGTAGAGATAAGAAATTGAATTTCGATGAGACAAATACAAAGCACAGTCAGCTTAACACTAAATAAGTTTTGTTTTTAACTAATAATAATAATTATTATTAAGAATATTGCAATATTACATAAATACATCAATTAAAAGTTGGAGTAAACTAAAGGAGAAAACATAAATATCTAATTATTAAAAACTACA
Organism: Altica lythri; assembly: GCA_964028335.1. NCBI lineage: Eukaryota > Metazoa > Arthropoda > Insecta > Coleoptera > Chrysomelidae > Altica > Altica lythri. The sequence goes on along the minus strand of OZ034808.1, from coordinate 23,155,784 downwards.
ATAGTGTTTATATCCATTGATTTTATTTATGAAATTAAGTTACTATTTTATTTTTTGATTAAAAAAATTTACCATAGTTGCAAATACTTCTCTTGTTTATCATTCGATCATTATTTCTGTATTTGAATATAGAAACAAAATAATTTATATATTTTTTGTTTCAGCGTTATTTCATGATAGATAAAGGTATTTTGGTCTACGGGAAAGGGCCTAATGAGATCACTAAAGGTAAAATCCATGGTACTCTCGATATAGGTTTATCTGTAATTTCTACCAAACAAAAAAGATGCCGTATAGATATTGATGCAGAAGAATTCATCTATCATTTGAAAACCAAAAATGATGAAACATTTTCAAATTGGGTGCAACAGCTAACCGCACATAGATTGTATAGACAACATATTTTAACTTATGGCACTAATGTTGGTAATCTTTTTAAACCGGTTGATGGGCTAAATAGTAAGTTTATAATATAATTTATTTACATAAATAGAATCAGGAATATATTATCCCTAAAATTGATCCCAATCAAATTATAGTCGTGTTCTTCAGGTAGTATGATAAGAGTTGGATGTACAAAAATTTAAAATCCATTTTTAAATTATATTAAAGGCATCCCTACCGTAACTAATTATTAAATTTTTATAATTATTATCTTCGCTAATAATTACAATGTACCTACATTCAATAAATATTGTAATTTAATATTACATAAATAATATTAAATGCAAATGAAAAGCGGTCGTATAATTGAAATAATTTTTTGAATATTAATTATTGTTTTTGTTTATATTTATTTAGATTAAAATTTGATAATCATTTAGATTATAATAATGAATTTACGATGTCTGGTTGTTTGTTATCCTAATACTCCTTGAAAAACTATTTATTTTTGTAGCTTTACCAAGAACTCCTGAAATATTAAGTCGAGATGGTAGTCTAACTAGAGGCCTAAAACCTTCTAATGGATCGACTAGACTCAACGTTTGGTTACAGGAATCTTTAAGCAATATTGAACAACACCAACGTGATACTAATATTGTTGAACAAAATATTTCGAAACTTGGCAGACTATTACAACAGATTGAAAGTAGTAATCCAATTGTTATAGAGGTATGTATGCATGTATGTATGTATGAGCAGTTAGGGGTAACAGATACACCTGCGACCTATAAGATCTATTGTGTCCCCCTTTTCTTGCTATATTTCTGATAATTTCTCAGACTTATAGCTGCTCTACTAGTTCTGTCTTCCTTAGAAAGTTTAGGATATCATTGAGTTTTAAATTAGGTAATTCTTCCCTTTCTATTTCGTATGACCTTAGGTATTTGACCCTAGAATTACTTAATGCGGTGCATTCTGTGAGTATGTGTATTGAGGTGTCATCCTCTACCTCACAGAATCTGCAGTTTGCTTCATCTACTAATCCTAGTTTCTTCATGTGTCCTCTTAATCGGCAGTGTCCGGTTAGTATTTCTGTTATAATTCGGAGGTTCTTCTTACTAAGGTTAACACAGCTGTGAGATCTCTTCTGGTTATAGTTTCCCAGGAGCGTCTTCGATTGTCTTAGTCCTTCTAGATCATTCCAGTACTTATTTTTGGCTATCCATTTTTTTCTTAGTTGTTCTAAGATTGTACTACTGCTGATTCCACAGGATGGTTCTGGTCCCAGGTATGGGGTTTCCGCTCCTTTTTTTGTCAGCTTGTCTGCTGTTTCATTTCTTTTTATTCCTACGTATTCTGGAACCCATGGGAGGGTAACACTGTTATTCTGCCCTAGTTCATTTAATTTTCCTAGGCATTCCCAGACCATCTTTGAATTGACTGTATCTGAGTTCAGAGCTTTGATGGCTGCTTGAATATCTGACATGATCACAATCTTCTGTCTACGATAGTTCCTTTCAATGTTAAATTCTATACATCTTTCGATGGCACTAATTTCTGCTTGAAAGATGCTTGGGTACGCAACCAAGCTTTCTGAGTATTTGGTTCTAGGTCCAAAAACCCCTGCTCCTGTTCCTTTATCTGTCTTGGAGCCATCCGTATACCATTTTATGGCGTTTTGGCTTAGCCCCAATATGGTGTTTTTGTCTCATTCAGATTTACTTCCCAGTTTAGTGATAAATTTCCTTCAAAAGTTAAATTTCTTTGGCATGTCATTTTGGGGCATTTCCCAAGTTTGATCAAGTTAGAGTGATCGAGGTTTTTCCTTGATTATTCCTTCTTTGATCATTCTATATATTGTTTTTTCCTAGCATTTTCTACTTGAATATGCAGTGGCGAGAGATTTAGGATTACTTCCACTGCAGCAGTGGGACATGTTCTCATTGCTCCAGTGATACATGCATAGACTAGTCTTTGAATTTTTGAGAGGTTTGTCCTCGTAGTGATCAGATTAGCTCTCGTGCCCCAAGCTACCGCCCCATATGTGATGATAGGTCTCACTATTGCTGTGTACATCCATTGCAATGTCTTTGGGTACAGCCCCAATTTTTTCCGGCAATGTTATAGAGGTAATATTATGTATTATGTATTAAATATCTGAAAAGAAAATAAAGATTATACTACATATGTTTGCAGTATTCATTTTTCTGATCTGATTTTATTTATATTTTTCAGAGTACCTCTGAAGCTATTTCTCCGAATGTTAAGAAAGATCGACGAAAGTTTGGTCTGAAAAAGAAAAAATCCTCTTCTTCTAAAGGAGGTAGTGTGGATTTAACTATACAATTTACTAGTACTAAATCAACTACAGGAACAGATACTGATAATACATCTCCTTTATCTGTAAGTACACTTAAACTAAATTCGGTTTAAGATTATTTACATTTTTTTCTATTTAGGCAAATTCATTTTCGGTATTATCAACATCGGCTCCAGTGAATAGTAATCTTACAACATTACCTATTCCCAGTAATACGAATGTTAGCGTTCCTCCTCCCGATAGTGTAAGTAACGTAGATGTGATATCTTTATCTGCTGAAAATCAAATGAGGGAAGATTTCATTACGCTATCAAAACAAGGTAAAGTATTTTTTTTAGTGAAATTTTCTCGCATATTTAATGCCTATTAATTTATATGTTGATGTTTTCAGTGATAAGTAGTTTGAAAACGCTAACATTTGGCCTTAGTACGGAACGAGAACGTCTAAAATCGGCTGTAGAATCAGAAATGCAAGTTCCTTCCATTGTTTCCAATCAAAACTTGGTAACATTAAAAAATAGCCTTACTCAGGTTATGCAACAAAATACTGATCTAAGAACTAGACTAGTTAGGATTCATGAAGCTTCTGATTTGACTGACCTATCTTGTGTAGAAAATCTTACAGAAAATGTAAGTAATAATGTAATGTTTATTTTTAATTACTTTTAAATAAATTATGAAATTATTGAGAGACTTCCAGAACAGTAACAATATATACTGTTTTAAAAGTTAACATGTTTAATGAAAAATAAATTATGTTAGGTTATATAGATCACATTTTTTATCAATTTGATTAGCTGTAACACGAAAGGTTAAGTGTAAAAATAATTGCTATCTAGATTTGTATTCTTTTTTTATGAACGGTTAATACAGCCCGACAAGTATCTCGTGAAATAAGGTGAAGATGCGCCGTAACAAATTTGAAAGTGGGGGCATGGTGGGCGTACATTAAAAACCATTTGTGTGGTCACTTTATGGTGTAAGCATTTCTCTACATCTATACTGTTGTCTTGTTTCATTTACTCGCGTTATTTAAATTTAATTGTGTGTATTTTTGTATTCTGTTATTTATTTTTTCGACGAATTTAAATTTTGATTATTGTTTTTTAATCTATCATTTATTTTTAACTCATTTCTTTAGATATCGTACTTAAAAATAGCCAATATTACTGTGAGTAAATGTACAGGTAAAGTCCATCCTAGTCTGACCCAGTACTTTCTCTCTCTGCGCACTGGAAGCTCCGCCTTGTCACGAGATACTTGTCGGACTGTACTATTCATTAGATATATTCATTCACCGATAGACGAAGATCGCAGGTTCTATTCCTACCGAATATAACATTTTTTTCAACTTTTCTTTAATTTCATTCTTATCTAATTACTATTCAAATTATTTATTAGTATATTTAAGGGTTACCAAAATTTTTATAAACATGGAGGCTAAGATTTATTTAAGTTCTTATAGTCTTTTATTTATTTACTTCTTTATTCGGGGATCCTTTTGCCACTAAAACAAACTTATAAAAAATATAAATCAATATTTTGAAAATGACCCTTGCTTATTGATCTTGATAGATATGTCAAATTTGTCAAGGGTTGTCTTTTAAAACTGAAAGTGCCTAACAAAAATGAAAATAATTTGTTAAAAACATCGGTTGTCGTTTTCAAAGATAAAAATTTTTTTAGTCTATACTTCTTTAAACAAATTATTTTCATTTTTGTTAGGCATTTTCAGTTTTAAAAGGCGACCCTTGACAAATTTGACATATCTATCAAGATCAATAAGCAAGAGTCATTTTCAAAATATTGATTTATATTTTTTATAAGTTTGTTTTAGTGGCAAAAAGATCCCCGAATAAAGAAGTAAACAGACATTATCATGCCACAAAGAAGCTATCGAGAATGTCTTTTATTTATCTTATTGGGTATAGTGTTGTGTGGGGGAATAAGGAATCCGACACTGTATTTCATAAAGGATCAAAAGCTCGTTCTTTATATAAATTGAGTCGATGTTTGGCCTTCTCCTACTGACACTATTGGAGATGGGATAAGAAAAGGTCCATAGAACAAGATTAAGATACAAAGATCTTATTATTGTTTTTTTTTGACCAAAATGAACTTAGTATTAAATCCAATTGTTCCCACATAAATATATGATTGATTTAATTTTTAACCTATAACTGGATTGCGTAGTTCCTATTTGAAAATCAGCTAATACGATTTAGTATTTTTTAGAGTGCTTTAGGGTAGTAATGACGTTTGCATTTTGCAATTTACAAATATTTTTTTATCAACCTAAATCTAAAATATTTCTTTACAATACCCTATATCAATGAGATTTTTTTTATTTGCTTGTTTGCTTGCTTTTACTAACCTCCCTACGATTCCTAGCAACAAAACCATCGTAACTACGAAGCCTCGTTAAGCTACAGCTCTTCGTGTGTAAGTGCTACGGAATTTTTTGATGCTGAAGAGTTAGTTCCGGATCAGATAAAATCAAAATATGGTGCTGAAGAGGAATATGAAGTGAGAACGAGATCAGAAAGTAGTTCTGAAGGTGGATCACTTACCAGTGAAGGAGAAGGAAGTATCAGTTCGGAAGAATCTGAGCTAGGAGTAGAACTAGATACTGACAATTGTGTAGAGACAAGAGGTAAGTTTTTGTTCATTTCCCTTCGTGCTAGTTTTGTATTAACTATATAATATCTATCCATAAAAAAGGTTGAGGGTTGAGTGAATGCGTTAAAATTAAATTACTTTATTTTTTAGATTCTCAAGGTTTGACAGGTCGTCGCACTTGTCTACCTGTTCCTCGTCCCCCTACAGAAGGTTTATCCTTATGGAATCTTCTGAGTCGGAACATAGGAAAAGATTTATCGCAAGTTAGTATGCCGGTTGCTTTAAATGAACCTTTGAATGTGTTGCAAAGGTTGTGTGAAGAATTAGAATATTCAGAGTTACTCGATAGAGCTGCAAGTATTGATGATCCTTACGAAAGAATGGTCGAAATAGCTGCATTTGCTGTATCCTCTTATGCTAGTACACTTAGTAGAGCTGGAAATAAACCATTTAATCCATTATTAGGTAAAGATGTTTGTTGTATTTTCTTTTTTTTCAAATAAAATGATAATTGCATATATTCTTACTTTTTATAGGAGAAACATATGAATGTATTAGAGAAGATAAAGGATTTCGTTTTATTTCGGAACAAGTATCACATCATCCTCCTGTTGGTGCTTGTTATGCAGAAAGTCCCAGTTTTACATTTTGGCAAGATGCTAGAGTAAAAACTAAATTTTGGGGTAAAAGCATGGAATTTCAACCATTAGGGACTGTAAATGTCCTCTTACCAAAAACAGGTGATTTGTATACTTGGAATAAAGTAACAACGTGTGTACACAACTTATTCAGCGGGCAACGATGGGTTGATCAGTATGGAGAACTTCGAATAACAAACGGAAGAATAACATGTAAACTAACTTTTGCAAAAGCAAGTTATTGGTCGGCAAAACGACATGAGGTCAGTTAGCTGGTATATATTTAACTTAATATTAAAGAGTTATGTATTTCAGGTTGTTGGAGCTGTCTACGATGAAGCTGGTGTAGTAGTTCGTAAACTTTTTGGTAAATGGTCAGAATCTCTTTATTGCGGAGTGGCTCCATCTGCACGATGTATTTGGCGTGCCGGTACTTTACCTCCCAATCATGAACGTTACTATGGTTTTACAAGATTTGCAATAGAACTAAACGAATTAGGTCCTGATGCGTATTTGTTACCACCAACTGATACACGATTTAGACCAGATCAGAGAGCGTTGGAAGAAGGTGATCTTAATACTGCTGAAACACTGAAGTTGCAATTGGAAAGCATGCAGAGGGACAGGTAACTGTTTAAGTGATTTTAACACATTGGTTCTGTTCTCCCACAGCATGGGTTACAAAAAAATGTGTGTCAACCTAAAACGTAAAAATACAAAAAAAAAGTGTAAATCTTCAACGAAAAGAAAGTTGCTTTTGTACTAGGACTTAGATAATCATTTTTAATTGTTATCCAAAAGTACTTAAGAAGACAATTTTGTTTTTAGAAAGTATTAAATGATACTATCTTATTCTTCCGAAGATAGGTCTATTTACTCTAGCTTATTCTAGACGTGCTTTCGGACGACCACTTAGGGGACTAGTGTGTTTAGAGTCACACATTGTACAGTGGGTAATCAAATTATTGGAGCCACCCCATAAAATTTTAGGTTTTGTTTAATAATGGTATGTAATTGAGCTATAAAATATATTTTTGTGATTATTTCTATTTGACTGTGTTTTATAACCTTATAGAGTTTACAAGCTTTAAAAAAGAAACGAGTTATTTACAGGAAAACACTTAAAATTATGCCTTAAGTCCAATATTTGGTAGTGTAACCCTATGCAGCAATGACATCCTGGCACCTTCTTTGCATACTTTCTATGAAAATCTGGCAATTATTGGTGAATTGTTTCACTGCTATTAAGCGCTCGATCAATTCACGCTTTGTGTTTATATTTTCCAAAGATTTTCTGTTGGATTCGGATCTGGTGAATTGTCAGGCCACTCAAGCACCTTTATCTGGTTGTCAGCAAGGAATTTTGTAACAGTTTTTGCCTTGTGACAAGGCGCCGAGTCATGAATAAACGTGAAACTCGTATTCAGGAACCGCCCCTGGACCTGGGGAAGCATTTTTGTTTGCTGTATTCTCAAGTACTGATCCTGTCACATTGTTCCTTCGACAATGTCTAGTCTACCAGTTCCATGACTGCTCATTATTGTCCGCATCGTGACGCTCAGGGGGTGCTTTACCGTCCTTAAAATACAATCCTGTATTTTTCCACAGGTCTTCTCCTCCTTCCCTTTAATAAAATGGAATTAAATGATTATTTATACGATATAAATAAATATTTCACTCTTTTTAGGAGAAAACGGAGGGAAGAATTAAATTTAGAGTATGAACCCAGATGGTTTTCGTGTTCACAAGATGATACATGGCAATATAATGGAAAATATTGGAATATGCGAAAAACCCCTGGATTCTCAAATTTGCAGTTTGAATCATTATGGTGACCTGAAATATTTTTATTTAGTTGACGTTTAGATGGATTTTATTGCTAATGGTGATTGGTAAATTTTGAGTATCTATTTTACTGCTATTAGGTTATCTATATATTTTTTGTTAAGTTTTTGGATGTATATACTGTTATCAATTAAACGGCATATTTTAAAGTTATCGTAGTGTATATTACATTTTTTTAAATGTAGGTAACCTCTTATATGTGTCAATAATTTACAAGGTATTAAATGTATATTTTAAATATAATTTTAATTTGCTTTTTGAGTTAATTCGAAATATTAACATTTTCATATTAGTCAAATTTAATGTGAAGTTGTTTAATACCTTAAAAATAAAATATAAGATTCTGCATTGCTACGGTATTCTAAAAAAAATAGAATTCAATTTTTATTTCGTAATATACATAAACATTTTATAAATAAGAGTTTTAAATCTTATCTACTTGATTTACAGTTTCCTGCTAATCAATTGTCATTTTAGTAAAGCGTTTATCAAATAGATGTCAAAGGTAATAGTTTAATACTATTATAACGCTTTACAAAGTCTTTGAAAATCAAAGAACATAGACCGTTCACTAAGAACCAACAAATACTTCCCTGGCTATATGCCCCGACGGACATTGAATATTACAGTTCAAAGTTAAACGGGGTTAGTATATCTGCAAGATAGAACTAACCATTTCAGTTTGGAATTCGAAAGGATATCACTTGTAGACCGGTTTCGGCGTATTGCGCCTCATCAGTACAAGGAAGATATCCGCTCAGAAGCTCTGATTAGTTATGGAGGTGTCGCTAGAATCGCACTCTTAGCATTTTCTTTACTTTCTTTACTTTGTGTGATTTCAGCCATATCTCCAGTCCATATGCTCTCAGAGGTTCTGGACGGATATCTTCCTTGTACTGATGAGGCGTAATACGTCGAAACCGGTCTACAAGTGATATCCTTTCGAATCCCAAACTGAAAGGGTTAGTTCTATCTTGCAGATATACTAACCTTGTTTATCTTTGAACTGTAATTCAATGTCCGTCGGGGCATATAACCAGGAGTTGTTGGTTCTTAGTGAACGGTCTATGTTCTTTGATTTTCAAAGACTTTGTAAAGCGTTATAATAGTATTAAACTATTACCTTTGACATCTAGTTTTAAATCTGTTTCTTCCATTTTTAGTAATCTGTAAAAAAATTAACCAAATTTCTTAATACAGAGTCTTTTTTATAATCCAAGATTTAAAATATTGTTGGAAATTTGGAGAGGAAAATGTGAATATTTTTTTGAATATTTTATATTATTCGGTAAATAATAAATACTTTGAATATTTCATTCGAATACTGTATGACACTCAATTTAATACACATACAAATTTTTTATATCTATGTTTATTAATTTTCTAGAAATAATTATGTAAAATAGACCGTGTAAACTATGTATTTAGCTTTAGAAAATTTAAAAATGCGTGGCATTTTAGAAATATTCATAGAATATATCTTGAAATCAATTAAAATGTTATATTAAAATTGTTGTAATAATGTTTAAACGGTAACCTTATTTTCTAGTCATTAAAATTAAATTTATAGTAAAACTTTTATGAGCAGTTGTTTATATGTAAATTAAAAGAATTTTATCTTTGTATTATAATATATAAAAAAATGCAATATCTTATTGTTTCAATTTAGTCACTGTAGATTTTTTTCTGTCAACACGAGGTAATAGCTGATGTTATAGAAATGTATGTGTAATTGGCTATTTTATTTACACTATAGTGAAATGATCTAGAGAATTGTATACATTAAAAATATTATGATTTTGACTAATTCTCATTATATAAGACAATAATGCAGAATACAAAGTATTTATTACAATAAGATGTTGCATGTAATGGTAAATTGTTACTTCAATTAAGAATACACATACAGGCCATTTAACAAGTTTCTCAGCCACTAATATAGTACAATTGTTATTAGATAACTTATGGAACAGTTACTTTTAGGTTTGTCGTTTTCTTGATAGAAGTACATCTTTAGATAATGCATTTCGGTTTTATTCTAAAATTAAAGTTGTAGTTATACTAAATACAATCAAAATATCCAACTGTTATTCTTAATTGTTGTAAACTCACCAAGAAGTTCAATAATATTTTGTGTATTGTTGTACTTTAAGCGTTTTTTCATGTAATGATGAACTAAAGTTTAAAGTGCATTAATTACAATTTTTCATACGACAATATATTCCTATATTATTAAATAGTAATTAACAATTCACGGCTGCTATTCTAATTTTAATTAAAAAGTGTTCTATTAGTTCCTTTTGCAGTGATGCAAGATCTAATAGATGGAACTGTGGCTACATTTTGCCTCATGCCGAAGTGTTTTTACATATTCAGTCGTTCAGAAAATTCTGTAACATACTTATTTTAAATTTTTGCCTATAGCTACGAAATTTTTAATGTTTAACTAGCCTTTCGTAAAACACAAACAGTGTGAACTAAGTTATGTATAAGGTTTATTTGGAGTATTTTTGTGTATAGTGCAGACTATAATATTAAATATGTTGTTTTTCAATAAAACTACGTGAGAGGTAATTGTATGCTTAAAAACAATAAAATAGGATTTTTTATATCTTTTAGCAACACATTTTAATTCGGTATATTGCGACTGTAAAAAATGTGTGCACACATCAATTTTTAATTGAATTACATTCAATTTTTACAAAATATTTAAAATGTAGTCTGCATTGTACGAAGTGTCTTACCATGAATTTGATAAAGCTGCGATTTAGTAGACTGTAATTTTTCATCATGTAGAAATGTCCTGTCCTCTCATATATAGATCATTCAGTCCTGTATACCACACGTATATTATGATTAGCCAAGCACAGGGGTCGGCAGACCGCGGCTCATCCATAGGATTAATATGGCTCTTCTTACACTCACTCACTGCCTAACTGTACCACCAAATCACTGTATCATCGCCAGTTTAAAGAATTTTTGCACGAAATAGATAGTGATTACATAGATTCACTTCTCCATAATAAAGTGCGTTGGCTTTCCAGGGGAAACGTATTGAAGCGATTTGCATCGTGTTTAGAAGAAATAAAATAGTTTCTTTCTGTGTAGTGTGAAGCAAATTAGACTCTAATGATTAGATTTATAAAACTCTTGTAACGGCTCTTTGAAGGTATGGGAAAATCTACAAACTTGATATTTGGCTCATCTGATTGGTAAATCGGCCGACCCCTGGCATGACGTCATACTGGCAGCACTTGACAAGTATGGACATCTCACTCTATGTATGTTTGAGTCAGACGGCTTTTTTATGTTTTATTGTCGAATTTATTATCAGCTGGTGATGTATTTTATCAACTTTTCCTTCATGTTGTTACTTGTTTGTCTAATTTCTAATTTCAAAAAATCGATGAGGGACATGTCTCTAGTAATTATATTACTAAACGTCTCTGGTTCTGAGTGAAATGTGACACAGCATAAAAAAGTAATGAAAATAATCGCTCCTTCAATAACGTTATATACCGGGTGAGGAAAATGTATGGAAACAATGTTGTAACTCAAAAACCATGTGTCACAGAATGGCTATTAGATGGTTAAGATGGATTTGACTATGACCATGACCATCATGGTCAGGCGATGGTCAGGTAAATTTTTTTAAAATGAAACCATGTAATTTTGACAAGAGAAATCGAAAGAGCGTGAAATTTTACGTCCAAATATGACCTTGACAATTTTTAAAATTTTTACCATGATGGTCATGGTCAAGGTCAAACTTAAAATTCCTAGACCATCGCAATAACTCGAATTGTATTAGTCGCAGAGAAAAACTTCCAAGACCTTACCATCGCCTGACCATGATGGTCATGGTCATGGTTAAATCCATCTTAACCATCTGATAGCTAGGGAAAAACCATAAATTTTATATCTTGCAAGTTTTTTTCTGTGACCCATGGTTTTTGAGTTACAACGGAGTTTCCATACTTTTTCCTCACCCGGTATGTGATGTAGCTTTTTTTTAAATTTTCTTTTACTTTCATTTCTTGCTTATATAATTTTTAAACACAACAGTTATATTTTAACCTCTCGGTATGAAATATTTGTAGAAAGTCATAATTTTTCTTCAGGACTAGTAATTTTTGTTAATTTAAAGCGTCTGTCTGCAGTACAATCTTCATATTTATTTTTTCGAGCTTATTGTTTACGGTTGGGAATTTGCAGAGTCAATTATCATGTTATAGTAATAAAATTTAAATTGGCAACTGTCCAATATTTGCTTATACTCTGATACGTCTCATTCGGGAGTGCTAAACTAGAGGATTACCTAGAAAAGTTACTCAAATATTCAAAGAAAGTTCCTGGTAAGACATATGAGTTAATAACTCCTCTTTTTCCTATGGACTCTGTGCAATTATTCGTGTCTGATCTAGAATATCTTTGCACTTATTGTCGCTTTGCATATTATAAATATATTACGAGCATTAGATTTTAAATAATTTTCATAACTAACGTCAATATAAAAGATGTCAATAAATAATAATCCTGTTTACAATACAACTCTCCTAATCGGCAAATTTCCACAGCTTGGTCTACCTGAGGTATAATACTACACCACTAGTGATGTGATAGTTTATATATTAAATAAGTGATAGTACGGGTATTAACTAAGCTTTGGAAAAATTATTTACGTTTATCAAACTTTGTGCTTATAGTCGACTATAAAATGTGAATAATTTTCATGAAATTTGATCGGTTTCTGGCGATTACGATAGATGTTACTGTATAAAAAATACGTTTCAATGTGCTCTACTTGTTTATACATACATCAAAATATCTATATTATTGTAAGTCTTGTTTTATTTGTAAATCAATTGGTGTAGGAATACCTACATAAAAAAAATGTCTGGATCTAAAATTTCTGAAGTATAAATCTAAGTTTTGTTGCAAAAAATTATTACTACACTTACATTTTATATTAGGGGACGTACGTTTATCACGTGATTTTTTTTTTTAGAGAATTTTTAACCCCTCCTCCCCTGGCGATTCGTAAAGAGGTCCATATCATTTGTATTTCTTTTTTTGGTAAAAAATATATTAATTAAATATTAACTCTTAATAAAAATTAGTGTAATCTAGTTTTATTCTAGAAACTGAAGCACCGTGACAAAAGTATTCAGACAAACATTAAGTTTATAGGTTTGTAGGAATAGCATAAAAATAAAAAGAAAGATCTAATTATTCGAAAATCATTGTATTTGTACAATGTATTTACATCATCCTCGGATCACGGATTAGTGAGATTTCAATATCAACAAGTGGATAATTGTCTTGCAAGTCAGCTGTTGACTCTGTGCTTGTTGAAGATCAACGTCTGTCTCAACTAGCCATTCAGCATTATCATTTTTACGGACTACGCAGAGGATCACTCTCGACTTAGCTAACGATCGTAGTGTTATGATGCGCGAAGGACAAATACTATGCATCTCTGGATTATTCCTGTTCGAATCATTAGTTTGCTTGTGACATGAATTTACATGTGCCTTAACGTTCTTCTTTATGCAAAGTATAACCCACACCGCTGGTATGTGTATCTGTTGACAAACATTTTTCAGGCTATGGTAATACAAGTCATAAGGCAATTTGTCAAAGCTCTCATTTGGATAAGTCCAAGAGATCGACGCAGAAGAAATGTCGCAAACTTGTTGCTATCATGCTCTTGAGACTACGGGGCTATTGGACTAGTGCAAAAAGGGGTAAGGGGTGTCATTAAACGTTTTTTAGGAAGATATCGAAGAGAACTCCAGATTGTCATCACACTTCACAACCTAGTGATGATATTAAGGTATTTTATGTACATTGCAGTTTTTGTCATATAAAAATAAATAACAAAATAATAATATTTTACTTTTACCAGTATACCTGAAGCAACTACTGACTCTCTCGCACATGCTCACCATACGATTGCGGAGGAGGCATGTATGGAAAAAAGCTTTCATTACTGTCATCGGGCTTTATACATACTCTGCTTCCACGCCATGGCTGTCGAGGACCATATTGTTACATATTTCTGCGAAAGTTTCTCCAGATTTTTGAATTTTTTTTTCAGGATCATGATTTATGTCATTTCTTGTTCATCCAGATGGCTTCCATAAAAATCATGCAGTAGTATGAATCCAGATAATTCGCGGCTTAGAGATGCCATTCTTCTTTCGACGCGGTTGATCGCGCTTCTGCCATATCTTGGGTTTTCGTCGGGCCCTCCGTCAGATGAAATCAACCAACTGATTTCAAGCACCCTTCTTCATTCAGCATATTTTTTTTAAATTGTCCATAGTAGCAAAGTCCACAGCCTGCGAGGAAGCTGTCGAAGAGGAACGTTTGCGGCTTCTGATAGTATGTAGGCCCTGAGTACGTAATTGCTTCGGCACGGCCCAAATCATTTTCTTTGATGATGCACCCATTATATATAGTGGGGATCAATTTATGTATGTGGCATCAAAATCGCAGGCTTAGTAGTGACAGGCAAGCACCGACGGAGTCGTCGTGGCCGGGGATAGAGGCAACTAAGTGTTGCTCTTTGGTTGTAATCGCACATACAACAAAAAATAAATACACCCCCTGTTCGGAGCCACACGTGATTAATGGACGACCCCTTATTGGCCAGAACTTACATTGTTTGTAGGATCATAAAAGTGTATAAGTTTTAAAAGAGACAGTTTTTGTTAGGCTTATATTAACACATTTCTTAGTATTTTACTTGAATGCAAATAATTTTTCTCACTACAATCAGCGTTCTTTGCTGTTGGTGATTTCACTACCTATACTGTTATGTATATTTAAAATATATAAATTCTTTAACATATTATGAGGCTTAATTACCATTACTAAAATTTGAAAGAATCTTGCACATCCTACAAAGTTGAGCACATTTCATATTATTTACAAAAGTTTTTTAATTTCCATCTTTTTTATGATATTTAATATAAAAATATAAAATACATATTCATGCTCTAGCTTGAAGTAATATCTACTTGATGTTGAATCAGAACACCAATCTAGTTTGGATGAAGTTCTCTATACAATACGAGGACAATCATCTTTTTAGTACAATTCCTATTATTATCTATAAATTTTGGCTTTATTATCATTATAAAAACTTCCCAAAACAATTGATTACGCTACAAATTGTAATAACATATTTGTATTGTTTTTTTTTTATTATTTCAATTCAAAATAATATAATTGAACAAATTTTTATTTATTAAATTTTTGGGTAGTTTCTAACAACTAGAAATATTTATATGTCATTGTTACTTTTTATTATTATTCTTGTATAATTGTCTATTGTATTAAGTTGAGTTGTAAAAGCAATCATCAATTTGGGCCTTACAATAAACGTTACTATAATCTTATCAACACCACTGTTTCAGATGTCTACCTACATTGATGGACGTTTTAACAACTAAACTGGAGGGTATTAAATATTTATAAACTAAACAAGCATTTCAGTAAGTTTGTTTTTTATAAATACAAGCAGGGTAGCGACATTAATTTTAAATAAGAATAATAAATTAAGTTATTTTAATATTGGTTTTTGAATTTGTTGTTCCCACCTTTGAAGTTGTTGCAAAATAGGATTCATTAGAGAAAAAATACACTTTTATTCTTAAATTAAACTACTTCGGTAGTTTTTACTTTTTCTCTACTGGGGTAACTTGTTTTTTTATGATATTAAATTCTTTTATACGTACATAGTTTCATAAGCGCATATTAGAATTTGACGTATTTTAGTGCAGATACGTAATTATATTAAAAAATGAATTCAACGCACCAGGTATTAAATATTCTGCTCTCAGATAATAAAATAGTCGGTTCAGCTATATAAGATAATACAATATATTCCAAGCCCCATTAAAACAAAAATTTTTAGAGTTAAGAAATTATAACATTTTTGTTAAAAAAAAACACTTATTACAAAATTATGTATAGTTATGAATCTTTGTTAAATACGTTAAATGTAATATTTGAACAGTTGCCTTAATTCTATAGACATACTTCTTTTTTTTATTCAACTTAAGTATATTAGATAATAATTGAGAATCAACAAAATCTTTATTTAGTAATAAAACGTTTGATTGATTATTATACATTGGTGCATTTATTACCGCGTTATCAGATGCAAAACTATTAAAAAATTCATCCTCAATTTCTCTTCATTCACTTTCTATCTCATTTATTTTTAATTGGGAAACACTTATCAACTCTGTTTCGGTCATTCATTGCTTTCCGCACGGTCCTGCATGGTCGAAAGCAGCGCTTTCTGCACGGAGTGATGAAAAGTTTTATGTTTCGTAATGTTGATGGAAGCATTGCTTTCGCACGTTCCTGCATGGTCGGAAGCAGTGCTTTCCGCACGGAGTGATGAAAATGATATTTTATGACTATTCATTGGACAAATGGGAAGTAAGGATTATACAGAATTATATATAACTTGTAGATGATTAAAAACAAACACCTTTAAGTATAAAATGTCTATATTTTCTACATTATATCTCAACACTAAATATATATCGTTTTAGAGTACATAAATAATTATAAACACTATAAATTAAAAAATATGGAGAAGTGCAGCTTAAAAACAGGTAGTCACAATAGTATTTTTTAAAGACAATTATACAAAACTGATTGATCACCTGTAATAATTGACTGTATTGTGTTACCACTCATAAAAATAATTTTGTACCAACTAGTTTGATAATACCTTACATATTGCTAAATTTTACCAAGGCGGTACCAGTTCTTAAGCAACACAAGAAAACTAGGAAGGTATGTATGTATTAAAGTAGAGTTTGCATAAATATTATACGACTATCTAGTTAGGCTTGCGCACTAGATAAATACTTTGTCCATTATTTATTAGTGCTTGAATAGTACTGTTTTAATCTTATAATATATAATCTTTAATCTATATATTAAAGTTTCTAAAATTTGGTTCGGATACTACCAGGGTTTTTATTTAAAGCAAAAAAAGTAAGTTTTTAACTTGGCACTGGAGAAATATATGATATTCGCACAAATTCATGGCATTTTGTTAAGCAGTACCAAGTTAAAAAAGTAGCAATAGTAAAAGAACAATTTAATGATAACTAAATAACAAATAAATGAGAACAAATTGTTATATGCATTGCGATGTGATAGGTTAATACATGAAAGTAGATTTGGTAATTCGAGTTTACACGAAAAGTAAAGAAAACTTACGGTTTTGCTAAATAATGGAAAATTTTCTTAAGATATTTGAAAAGATATGGTATTTAGTTATTTTTGAATATGTAAATATTTCAAGAACGATGTATAATTTATATCATTTTTATATAAATAGGTACCTCTACAAATATTCATATAAGTGAGATACACTATCTTACCTCTATTTGTCTTAATAGGTATTGTAAATGTGAAGCACTTAATAGATTCGAATAATGGATTTTATCAAAAATTGAGGTGATAAATAAATGGAATGTATACAATCTATAAAAACAATAAACAAACTAAATAAATACCGTAACTTCAAGACTGTTTTGTATCTCCTAGTCTAAGAAATGCAGAAACAATACTTTAAATATATAAGTAGTCACTTTACTTTGCATGCTATTAAAATATTTTTGCCAGAAGAAAAACCGTAAGGATTCCTTGTTATTCGATATAAAAGGATTCGAGTTTAAACATTTCCGTTTGGTGTAAGGGTTCCGTTTCCGTTCGTCAAGGGAGTGGTATGGCCATTTTGAACAGGGGTGGAAGTTCCATTTAAGAATCCATTTGTTAATGGTTTTGTAGGGGTTGTAGCAGGACTGACGATGGTATAAGTTTCACCGGTCACTGGATTACGTTCTGAAAAATTAATTAGTCAGATTATTATCACTAAGTTGACTATATAATCTGTTACACCCTACAGTTCCTCTTATACATATATAGTTAATTAGTAAAAAGGTAGAACTCATTCTGTAAACCAGCCATACACATTTTGAATTATAAAAACATTAATTTCGTTAACATAACAAACCTCATGAATGAAATATTGCGATTAGTAATAATGTTTCCAATTTTGCATACGAATATGTAACAAAATACAATATTTCAAATCTAATTGGTTCCCGTTCTTAAAATAGCTTTCTTTTTTTCGGATGTTCATGTTAGCAAGTGTTTTTCAACCCTTTTTCTTAGCTTCTAATCCCAGATAATGCAAGAGCAAGAGAACTTAACAACAGAAAGATAATGTGAGACCAGATATACTTATCTTCGTAAGACCCATTGAGCCTGTTGATCACAACACAACCAACAAGATTTAAATTAAATGGATTTGTTTTTTTTTTCGTTTTTTGTTTTACTTATTGCAGTCTTTTCTGATTTTCCTATTTATCTCGTATTTTGTCTATTTTTCTCATATGTACGACTTATTCTCCTAGTTTTGAGTTTTCTGTTTGAATTTTTTTGACACAGTTCGTTTTTTCGATATTTTTTTATTTTTTCGGAGTTTTAATTTTTTTTTTCCGTTTTCCTTACGTCTTTTTTCTTTTTTGGTTTTTTGGATTTTTTATTTTTTTCGTATTTTTAATTTTTTTTGTCTTAGTTTTTGGATATTTTTTTCGCTTTTTGTTTGATTTTTGCAGCTTTTTCCAATTTTCCAAATTATCTTTTTTTTTATATTTTTCTCATATATTTGACTTTTTCTCCTAGTTTTGAGCTTTCTGTTTAGATTCTTGATCATTTTTTTGACACTGTCCATTTTTTCGATAAATTTTCATTAGTTCGGGGTTTTAATTTTTTATGTTTTGTTTTCATCTTCCCTTACTTATTTTTTCTTTTTTTAGATTTTTTTGCAATATTTTTCGATTTTCCATTTTTTTTCCTTTTTCTACCTTCATTTTATATTTTGTCCTTTTGGAAATTTTTTTCCGCTTTTTGTTTATTTTTTGCAGCTCTTTCTGATTTTTCGTCTTTGGTGCGCACAGACGTATAAGGTGAGTTTAGCTGCATGCTATATAATAGTTCCTTTCATCATTAAGGTCACATTGTTTGATTATCTGCCCTTGGCTCCTATACCCTTAATCTGAATCTCTTGGGTTATTAGGTTTAATTAACCTGTCTGTGGTATATGATACCTTGATATTGGTGGTTATACGGTGTTAAAGTTATATACCTAAACATATTTCTTAACCAGATCTTACTCCTACTGTTTCGTATTCTCAATGTTTAGGTTGTTTCTTTGAAGAACTTATATCAAGTTTTTCATTACTAATATTTATTTTAGATTATAGTGTAATTTTACTTCTTTCAATGATTTGTGTATTGCATGTTGTCAATCGTTTTTCAAAGTTGAAAGAATTCTTACTACTTTGTTTTCTAAATTATTAAAACGGTAAGCAAAGGTGAATGGAAAACTGGAAGGTCAAGTTTTATTGAATTATTATTGTTTAGGTGCAAAGTATTAAAAATATTATATATAATTTATGAACTAAGGTTAAGTAGTAATAATTTTTATTATAATTGAACTAACCAGAATAGACTTTTGATGATTTTGTGACTTTATAATCCCAAGACATCACTCCATTTCCGGTAACTGGGTTGCGGTTGTTTACGTCTGGAAAAAAATATATATTAAATTATGTTTGTTGTAATAATAAGAAATAAATAAATTACCTTGATTAGTCAAGGATCCCCTTCTTGGATTCGGTTTCTGATTTTGTGGTGTACCAAATAACTTATTGAAAGAGTCATTACCATTAGATTGTCTCCTGGGAGTGTTTTTATGATGGCCGTTTAATTTTGGTGATTCACTTGAAGGAGAGGATAATACTTTGAAAATTTCACTGCCTTGGTTTCTTACTCTGGAACAAAAAAAAAAACTTAAAATAATGCATTTGTTTTTATGAATTAAAATAAGTTTAAGTAAGTTTTCAAGTGTGCGTGATCTATTAGCTAAATATCTAAATATATTACTTAATAAAATTGTATATACTAGCTGACCCGACCTAACTTCGTACCGCCTAACACAGATGTCCGTTTTTTCAAATCTTTATGATTTTGTCTCCTTCTTTTATTGTTTTCAATGTTTTTTTTTTGTTTTGACATTTTTATCATGTTTTCTCGTTAGTTTCCGGGTTTTAACTATTTTTTTCGTGGCATTTTGTAATTTATCGATAAGGTATATTAGATATTAACTACGCCACATTACTTAGTTAATTAACTTTTGAGATATATTTAAACTGTGCCACCATACAGTGGCGTCATGGTATTTAATTTAGTAGGAGTTGCTCGTTTATATTTATCGGATACAAACTACGCTACCTTACGGTGGTGAAATAGTACTTTATTAAGTGAGAATAGCTCGTTTAAATATATAAAATATAAACTGCGCCACCTTACGGTAGCGCTACAGTAGTTTTCTATTTTTTTACTTAGTTTTTTCGACTATTTTCCATTTTTCTTAAGTTTTTCATTTTTCTATTTATTTAGAAATGAAAATACGACGCCATCTACCGAGTATCTGTAACCTAGATAGCCAAATAAATAAACTAACATCGCCATCTATGAGGACTTCATTGAACTTTATAGTATTATTATTATACAATGTTATTATTATTATGTGGGTAGCCATTTGTCTATGGGGTAGCCTTTAAAATATAATTTTGTAATTGATATTTTAGCTACTTATATTTTGGTCTGTACCTTAAAACTAGACTTATTAATTTTCTCATTTTAAATAATTAATTTCCTTCTGTATTACTTTTTGTAGCTCCGTTTTTTGGCTCCGGAGCTATTTCTTTATAGTAAATATAGTATTGTAATAATAAAGAAATGCGGTCGAACGGGATAAAATCTATTCTATGTCCGTTTCCTGGTTCTAAGCTACCTTATCACCAATTTCCAACCAAATCGGTTCAACGTTTCTTAAGTTATAAATAGTGTAACTAACAGAACTTTCTTTTAGGTATATATTATTAAAAACTATTTTTTTCTATTTTGTGTAACAGCAATCATAATTACATCATGTTCATTCAATTATCTTGTTCGGTATTGTTTTTATACATCTAAAAGAATATAAGAAAAACAAATAAAACTGTGATATTATGCAAAATACTTGTAATTGTTCTTAAAAAAAAAGAAATGAATGAGTTAATTGCATTAGTGTTGTAACAGGATGCATTACCTTACTACGTAATGTTTTGTCATGAGTGAATTACAGAAAACAAGAATTGTTACACTTCAGTTAAAAGGTAACGTAATTTTCACAGCTTGTAGGAGATATGCATTCTTTTGTGGAAAATTGTCAGTTTATAATAGTAACGCTAAGTTACAAGGCATCTACAAGATAGTACATACGTGAAATTCGTTTTATAATCATTAACAAACTGCCCTAGAAAGAACCTACACCAATTTTTAAATTTGACGAAAAGTAATTGAAAACACTAGGATTTTTAAATAACTATTGCATGTGATCAAATACGAATAAACAAAAAATATTTATTTTAAACATTAAGGTATTTGGGATGATCAACGATGACAACACCTCTTTGAACCGATATGTTAAGTAATAAGCGTGAAGAAATAGCACAGTGATGGCACGGCAGTTAATAATCTCCTTGGAGCTCATAATGTGACTGTTTTCAGACATACCAACTACAGAAGATTGAGAGAAGGTAATTTAGTTAGTTAGCCGAAGACCTTGGAGATGCCGACCTTTAAATCGACTAAGTTGGGCACAAGAACATGTTATATGGGAGCAAAACGTTCTTTTCACTTATGAATCTCGGTTTGGTTTGTATCTAGATTCTCGAAGGATACGCGTATGAAGAGAACCTGGTGCACGAAATCGAATACAACATACACAAGATGTTCACATCTACAGAGGAGGCACAATTATGGTATGGGCAGGAATTACGCTTGGCCGTAGAACTGAGCTCGTTCTGCTGGATCGTTTTTTATCATTAGAGCGCTACTTACAAATGTTCTAAAACCTGTAGTTGTTCCATACGCGCAAAACATTGGTCCTTATTTTATCTTGATGCATGACAATGCTACGCCACAAAAAGCCAGAGTGACTAGAAATTTCTTGGAAGAGCAGATTATCCCAGTTTTGCCCTGGCCAGCGTAATGGCCAGATCTTAATCCTATTGAGCATGCGTGAGATTTGCTTCAGCGAAGAGTTTTTCAAGACTAGAATCAATTTCAAAATCGCAATCAGCTGTTTCACGCTCTTCTACAGTACAGGATAGGGATTACCTAAGAAGGTCTGGATAACTTGATCCTCAGTATGGAAATATATAAATGCACGAGGAGGCCACATTTTTTATTAAAATATTTTTTCTTTGTTCCACTGTCAATTTTTTTTATAAAAAATTGGATTAATAAATTTTCCTTTTTTGTATACATTTTAAATTATTCTTTTTTTAATGAAAATGAATCATTTTTATATCTACGTTCATTTACCTTTTCCCATGTATTAGGCTTACACAAGTTATTCCAAGAAATACTTTTGAACGCTTTTATAAATCAGGTTTTTAAATATCCCTAGATTTTGAACATGCGTGTATAAATAAGCCTCTAAAAAATGTTTAAGAGTATTGTCAGACAAATGAAATTTCAGAAAGTTTGGGACAAAATAAAAAATTAAATAATAAAAAAAATCATGTTGTTTTATGTTGTACTGAAACATTTTTGTGACATGTTCATTTTTAATTTGAAATTATTTACACTATAAAACTGAGCCTATCATTTTTAAATTGGATTCGACATTTTTCCCTGTGCGAACTTTAATGTATCGTAAACTGCTCATTAAAACCTATTTGTATACCCAATATACTGTTACTTTTATTTCAGTGAAAAGAAATTACACGTAGAAAATGAGAAACGACATAATTATTAAAGCGTTTAAGGCAAAAAGAGCACGAAAGCAAATTACAAGCATAAAGTATTGGAATGCAGTACATTTTTGCATGTACAAATGGTGACATTACTTTTTCTAAGGCCTTATGGTTTATTTCTTATAATGTGCGTTCTAAATACAAAGTAAGTGTGTTGATTGTTTTCATTTGAAAGTCGTATATCTGTTACGCTTCCATGAAGATATCTCTTATGCCAATAAAAAAAGTTTAATAACCGTGTTCACTTTAATATCATATTCACAAATTGAGCATACGTAAAAACATTTAATGCGGAACATATAATTTTGGTATTAGTTTTGCTTACAATATATTTTTTTGAAAGTATATATAGTATGTTAAAGATTGATATCTGTAGGCATATCTTATTTGATTTACGTAATAAATGTATGTTGCTGTATGAAGTAGAATACTTTAAAATCAATGAAAGGTGATTCAAACGCAAAAATACAGTAACGCCTTCTCGTCATCTTATGTTTGTATTGACTAAAGGATTAATAACTTTCAGATGTAGAATTTTGCTTAGAGTGTAAGAGGTTCATATACTTTAACATCTGAATATGATTTTTATATAAAAAAATTATAAAATGCAATAGCATTATCAAATTGATACAATCCATGCTAAACACTAGGAATATATTTACCTACCTTGGACATCAATCAACTACCATAAAAGCAGTAAAAGTCTGTCTTCAATGAGGAGTTTTATCGCCTTGCTATGGTCGGTAGTAATTGACGATCTCATAGCAAAGCTTAAAAGATAAAGACTTCGTGCTCTGGGCTGTGCTGACTATTTAGTTATTCGCACATGACAGTATTATTGTTGACCACATGCAAAGTGCCTTAAAACTCATAACTACTTGGTGTTCGAAGGAAGAACTGTCACCAACAGATGGAAATCAATGATTCAACCACCTGCTATGGATGTAGTGACACTTTTATTCTGAGAAGAGGTAAAATATCTCGGCAGGAAACTTAAGTAGAATCCACGCCTTGCAAATATAACCTCTGAAGCTACGTGGAAGGGCTATGTGGACCTACCGTAGGCTTTTTGAAGCAAACATGGGGTCTTAAAACTAAAATGATATATTGGTCACATCTAACGGTTGTTAGACTCCTAATCACATATGCTGCGCTGGTTTGGTGCAGACCAAACCAAGCCTACAGACATAATGATTTCAAAACTACATTTCGAACTGAGATTAAATGTTAGTATTAATGAGTATGACCCTAGGTATAGGGGTTACAGGTTCTAACATTAGGTTCTCAATTGCCCAGGTAAGCATTCCTACAATCTTCCAACCGGAGCTATTAGAGATAGATTTCTGTGCTCAAGAGTGCATTAAAAAATGCCTTAATTCAGAGTATTTATTATCTCCGATATCCAGGTTGTTTTAAAGGCTCGAAAATTCACCAATTTCAAGTTCAAAACATCCTGGAACTGCAAACAGTCTTTTAAGCAACTGGCTAAACACAACGAAATAACTTTGCTGGGGGTACCAGGCATAAAGAAATTATCGGAAACAAGATTGCTGATAGCCTCGGAAAAGAAGGAGTTAGGTAGGACTCCTTTTTGCGGACTTAAACCATTCTGTGGCATTTCGGATTACGGCATTATGATTGAAGTTAATAATTGGGAAAAGGAACTCAGTGCCAGCTACTGGAAAAATACTCCAGGCCAAAGACAAGCAAAAGTATTCTAAATTACTTTTAGAACTTTAGAAACTTGAACTGAGAGTAATCGCAGGAATTCTCACAGAACACTGTCCATTGAGGTACCATCTCTGTAAAATGGACAGTGGACCATGTAGATTCTATGAGCATGATAATGAAAGAGCTGAACATATTATGTGTAACTGCGAAGTAATAGTTTGCCAACTACATAAATACCTGAGATAGGTCTTCTTAGAGCCTGGTCAGGTTGCAAAAGTACATCCTAACCGGATAATAAAGTTTCTTATGGACTCATAATTAGATGTAGGGTATACTCCACACAAGACCTTTTAAGTAGCCGTGTAGTAAGGTTATTTCGGCCAATCGACCCCACTTATAATCTACAAGCTACAATATGTCTAGAAGCATTATAGGTAGAAATAATAACAATGATAACCAAATCTTTAGCACCATTATATTTACCATAAAAAAATAATATTGAAAAATATAACAGAACAGAAATAAAGACCCTTACTCTATGACTTGTGCTTTAATTTAAATTTAACAGTCTGTAGCGTAAATCTGCATGAAGCCAGCCAATTATAGTGTAGGTAATAATGTATTTGATTTCTTTTGCTATTAGGTTTTTACTGTATTAACACTTCTAATATCTCTTTGAAATACCGTCAAATACATTAGATATTAGATATGCCTTCACAAAGATAATGATATTGGTCCATTCATATTAATACCTCTCCTATTTCAAATAATTTTTAATTATTATGTTTAAAGATGCATTTTCCTGCACTTGGCTGTATCTCTAAAAGCCCGCGAACCTAGGTTGAAAAAGACAGAAATCGAAACCAGTTGTTACTGCAAATAATTCTTTTCTGATGGTACTGAAGTACGGAACTTAAGAGCCGCTTTATGACGATATCATCAAAATCGACTATGCATGCATATGTATAATACGATTATTATCCCAGTTAACCACATGACGAATGATGACGTCTATTTTACGACATTTATTAGTCATTTTTGGTGAGATTGGTCATAGGTCAGAAATATGTCGTAAAAAAGACGTCATATTGGCAACGTGAAAGTGACGTCTCGTTTATTCGTCAAATTGACGTCTTTTTCGGGCCATTTATTATCCAATTTATCGATTGTTAATTTATAAAACAGAAGCGTTCCACATTTTTTATCTCATATTTCGCACTGTCTTTCTCTCATATCTAGTAGTAGATAAATTAAAGCTACTTTACATGTTTGTATGTATTATTTTCTTTAACCATCATTGATTATAATCTTTATTTGATTTTTTTCATTGATATGGTTAATATTTTAATAGTATAAAAAAATATTTCACTTCGTTATCAATTTTTGAAATATATATTTTGAAAAAGCTTTCAAACGGAAAACAATACGTTAAATTTTTTTAAATGTTTATGTATATTACATAGACAAATTAAGAGACTTTTTGAAACATAGCCCAAAGGCGCCAACATGTTTGTGCGCATACTATAGGGCGCAATCGCATTCTGTAGTGGTGAAACTGGGAACTAAACCAGCAAAATCTGATCAGAGTGATCAGCTGATAGCGCGAAAAAACACTAAAAACAGTAATGGCGGCATGGCATAGTGACAGGGAAGTGCAAGTGGTTTTAGTTTAACATAAATTGAAGATAGTTTTAGCGTAAAAAGCGTGCAAAAGTATAGTGAATAGTTTTAAACATGTCACTACCAGGTTATTTTAGATATAAATGTTGTGTTGTAGATTGTAAAAGTAAGTATTTCAATCATGTTTATGATAAACATTTTCATAATAAGAAGCTTCGTGTGTTTATTAAATATGAATTTTGTGCAATGTGTAATGTAAATTTTAATTCTTATTTCGTTAAATTAATATAAAATTTAACTTGTTATAAAAGTAATGATTATCGTACATTTCTGTGATATTAGTTTAATATGTACATATATATTTGTAACTATAAGCAAATTTTAAACAACTTTTTTGTACCTTACAATTTATCTATCATTTATTATTTTGGTAACTTTTAATATTTTTGCGGCAATAATTTAACTTGTACCTGTTTGTGTGATAATAGTATAAAATGTACCTTTTTTGTGATATTAGTATTTAAGCTATAACTATGTTGTTTATTATTAAATTTAAGTTTCAAAATTTATATACATTTGAGTTTATAGATAAACAGATATTTTAAAAGATGCGCTTCTGTTATTCTGAGTAGAAAGTATTGGCGATTGTTTTACATCATTTCCTTTAATTCATTCGTTCGTTTAAATACGAAAAAGTTGATAAACTAATTATTTAATTTTAGTCATAAACTAATTATTTCATTTTAGTCGGTAATGCAAATGTCAATAATTTTAATTTTTGAATAAATGCTTATTACTTCTGTGTCTAATTTCATTTCTATTCTTTCCAATCTCCTAGTTGAGTACTTTACAGTGACGTAACCACAACGTCATCTGCTGACGTTACCATAGCGTTATCTTCTGACGTTACCATAACGTTATTTCCTGACGTTACTATAACGTTATTTGCTGACGTTACCATAACGTTATTTGCTGACGTCTATAAGCTGTGACATTATCACGTACTAACGACGTTACAATCACGTCAATTCCTCACGTCATGTAGGTGATCAAATAACGTTTAACTGACGTCGGATTCACGTCGCCTGGTTAACTGGGATATTGTTTTTAACACAAAAAAATGTTAATACCAGAGAAAGAAACACAAAGTCTCGTACCACAAAAATATTTAATAAAAATTAGCAGTATTGACAACTAGTTTCGACCAACACGGTCATCTTCAGGTCTGTGAAAAAATTTAATAGAAAGATAATGAAACTAAAAGTAAGAGCTTAACAACTTACCAAGTAAAATACTAAAGTTACAAAAAGTATCCAAACAAAATTAAATGGAAAGAAATTATATGGTATCTGGTTACTATATCTTCAACAACTGAAGTCCAGCAACAGCAAACAATGTGTAGTAAGGAGACAACCAGTAGAGGTATGCTCATGAAGGATCAGATTTTTTCACAGACCTGAAGATGACCGTGTTGGTCAAAACTAGTTGTCAATACTGCTAATTTTTATTAAATATTTTTGTGGTCTGAGACTTTGTGTTTCTTTCTCTGGTATTACCATTTGACCACATTTGAGTAATGGATGAAATCCTTTCGCTCAAAAAAATGTTGCCAAACTGTGCGGTCTTCATCTGTACACATCTACCAAACAAATGCTAAAATTGTGTACACCGCATATTATCTGGCATAGTTACAATTGTATTTCATATAAAAGTATAAGAAATGTACAAAAAAATCAGTTGATTTCTGACAACCCGAAAGATGCGATTTTTTGGTAGGTATGTTTCCTATTTTATATAATAAATTCTTTTTATGGTTTTTATATTATAAACAATCAAACTAAAAAAGAAAATATATACACGTGCATAGTCGACTTTGGTGATTTTGTAATAGAGAGCCGCACAGTATTGCTAAAAAGTTGTTTTCGATTATTCCGATTAAAACCAGACTATATTTGGAGTAAGAATTGGTTTCCTTTTCTACTTATTTTAAAGCTCGGTTCACGGTCTATAATGTTATCATGCAAATATTAATGGGTTAATGTGACGTTTATGATTATTTGTGATTATAAGAGCTATATTTACTGTTTGATTTTACATTTATTCATGATCTTATATGTATAAGAATGAGTCAATGTAGGTATTTTTTATCTAAATATAGATATTGGAAAATTGGATTACATGATGTAAGAATATTAAGTAAACTTACTTAATCAATTCCAGTTAATATTACTTTAATAAACCACTATAACAAAGTAAGATAACATATTTCTACATTAAGTCGTTGTTTTAAAGTAAAACAACTTATCATTATGGTCATGGTTTTGACTGTCATGCTCCCTACTTCCTTTTCATTAAAACCAGCAATTAGTAACAATGAGTAAGTACTTGGATACCCTTTGAAGAAAGTAGATCTTAAATAACTAGACGTGGTAGTGCAAATTAACGATTCCGTAATCAGACAAGAATTATTGGTTAGTTAGATTAATTAATAACAGTACAACGAACTAACTCTGTGTTCTTAAGTGAACATATTTTTTTTGTCGGTTTACAAACTAAAACATGTCGATAACGGATGAATAAATTTGATTCTAGAAAGATTTGTTTTCAGTTATGAATCATTTTGATTTATAAAATAGTCTCGGCATAGATCTCAAAAAGTGGTCACTATAAAATTGATGCTGACTGATTTTATCATCATCAAAATTAAAAACGTTCTTTGTTTTCAAATAGTAAACGGTGTTGTTTAGCTGTATTTCTTTTATGTTGGCTTAAATCTGTTAATAATGGACTTTCATGTCAAGTAATGACTTGGGATGGATAGATGACACTTTTTTCTTCGTTGTTTTTATACATTCCAAAACGTTTAATGTACTAGAGGATCCATTTAGAATAACTGTTACCTATACATATATTGAGAACAGTTTTTATTTTCAGATACTTTTTATCAGGATAATTCACAAATTTCTTTGTTCTTTGTTTTGAAAAAGTAAACGGTGTTGTTTAGCTGTATTTCTTTTATGTTGGCTTAAATTTGTTAATAATGGACTTTCATGTCAAGTAATGACTTGGGATGGATAGATGACACTTTTTTCTTCGTTGCTTTTATACATTCCAAAACGTTTAATGTACTAGAGGATCCATTTAGAATAACTGTTATATATTGAGAACAGTTTTTATTTTCAGATACTTTTTATCCGGATAATTCACAAATTTCTTTGAAAGTAAACTGTTAAATCTTATCGTTTTTTGATGATAATCTGGAAATGATTCTTCAGTTAACACTGCTAAAAGCTAGATTGGGATTTATGCCTGCTTAATGCAGCAACTAGATACCTTCTTAATAAAGTTGATAATTAAGAATTATTTTTATAATGCTAATGTTTAACGAAATAAATTTAGATTTCATTCAAAAACAAAACATTATCGAATTCAGTTAGCAGTGTAAGATCAATAAGAAATTAGGTACACAAATACCTACCGTAACACCCTGTTTATACAAATGTTATTTTATACAATTGGCTGATGATCGAATATCATATATTTGTCTATTTTGCATAATTAGAACAATCTTAACAACATAATTGTTGACATATTTGTAACAGTCCATTGCACAAAAAGAATTGATAGATCTACATCCTAAATCCATGTTTAGTCATCCAACACTCAAACACTCCTTAAGACGATAAGTCAAGGGCGATTTGCTAACGGAAATAAATTATTAGTTGAAAAGTAAATTGGGTGTGTGAAAAAAAAATTGCGTCGTACTGATTTGGTTTCAGATTTTGTTTCATAAACAATTTATTGAAAAACCAGTTACGTTATAAGAGTGAAAAAATAAGTAAAGTTTCAAGTTCTAAAACAAAAGACTAGATACGTAAGATATTTTCAAATGCAGTTAATTTAATAAAACATTTCCAAAAACTTTAATTCGAAGCAGAGTAAGTAATTTAAGATATATCAGCTTGTTCAGTCTACTACAGCTTGCATAAATAGTTGCAATGCTATCAAAGGGCCTACTAAAATAACATAAAATTTGTTTTGAAATGAGATACCAAACTTCAGACACAAATCTAACCCCAATCTTTGTTGAAAAATGGATCTTAGGCGAGAAAATTTTAGAACAATAATTTTTTGTTTCGCTGAAATAGTTTCTCTGTTTGGGAATGAAGCACCACACCAGTCAACTATTTTCTGCTGGTATTGCGAATTTAAACGTGGTTGCTCTAGTGTCAGCAAAAAATCCCGGTTAAGTCCACCCAAAACAGCAGTCACATACCAAAACATTGATGCGGTTGGTCAGTTAATTAAGGATGACCGCTGTGTTAAATACCGGGAGATAGAGGCATCTTTGGGCATTTCAAAGACCTTGATCCAAAAGATGATACATAAAAAACTGGGTGTTACGAAGTTGGTTTTCTGTGGATCTTTCATTTCCTCACAGAAGAACAAAAAGCGAACAACAATGTCAAAAAACAGTGGAACGGTTCAACAAAGACAGCTAAAAAAACGTTAATAGTATTGTTAGTGGCAACGAATCTTGGATTTACTCCTACGAACCGGAAAATTAACGCCAATCCTCTGTGTAGGTGTTTCACGATGAGGAATAACCAACAAAAGTGATCCATTGTCGTAGTGTCTCAAAGAAAATTGTCGCAAATTTTGTATTTAAACCTGGTCATGAGGCAACAATTGCTTTAGAAGATCGAAGAACGGCTTCCAATTGTTATATAAACGTTTGTTTACCAAAAGTTTGACAAAGCAACACACAACGATGAATCATCCTACATTAGAATAATGCAAGTGCTCACACTGCCCAAAAGAAAATCGAGTTTTGAACCTGCAAACATCGTATTCTTAGACCATCTACCGTATAGTTCCAAGAAATTCTTCACGTTCCCAAAGATCAAGAATTCAATGCGTGGGCAACGATTTCAGTCGCTAGAAGAAGCCATCGATGCCTTTAAAACAGCGATTTTGCAGGTGTCAACAAAAGACTGAAATAACCGTTTTCCCAATTGGTTTGAACGTATGCAAAACTGTATCGTTCTTGGTGGGACATGTGAAAAGCAATAAAGTACTCTATATGTCTTTTTTCTTTATGGCTATATGCAAAACTAAAGACAACCCTCGTAATAGAAATGTTCGTAAGTTGGATAAGTAAAATTAAAATATTTCTAGCTCACTTTTGTGTTTATATATTAATCTCTCCTATATAAAAATTTGTACATCTATTTATATCTGAACGTGTAACAAAAATATTCGTATTGTACTCTCTGTCAAGGTTTGTTAACCTAACAGTGATGTACTTTTTTTATTCAAGAATTGCACAAAAAAGAAATCAGAAACAGTCATCATCATGAAAGGGCAGTATTACAATTATAATATAAGAATCATAAGCAAGAACCGTATCGAAAATAAATATGGGAGGGTCAGCTATGCGTCGTTGGCTTAGCAGGAAAAAGAAGAGGATATCGGTGTTTAAAAATTTCCGGTCTGGAATAAAAAAAAAACGGATAGTGCCGTTTTTGTGCAACGTAATATCGCAGGTTACAATAATATAGATGATGAAATCGATTTAATGTAAAAAAAAATGATGATGAGAGTAGGAAAGAGATAGTTAGGTATTATTAACAAGAAAAACTTTGTGATTAAAGATAATTCACAAAGTTAAGTACTGGTCGAAAAGAATACACAACTCTTTAAAGAAAGCACAATTCTAATTTGTATTTACCCTTTTAGAGGATATTATCAGAGTTTACCAACAACTTTATAAATAACTATTCGTTTAATAAAATTTATTTAGAAGTTTACTCATTACGATTATATTTGTATTTTTAAGAGTATAACAGTAGGTCTTTAACCTTATAAAATTTATTGTTACATTTTTATAAGAAGACTGTAGTTTTCTTATAGTTTTAGGTCACTATAAACATCATCATTAGAAATAAACAGCTCATAGTCACTAAAATAGTAAATTTTATTAGTTAATTACAACAATTCCGACACTAATTCAACGAATAAAGATTTCAACAAATATTTGTTCAGCTTCAATCTAGATTAACTCAAATTAGTTTGGTTTAAATTAACAGCCGCCAAGAATCTGTAAAATCGATTACCATAAAACGTTATGACTGCTATAAATCAATACAATTATCTGCTGTAGAAATCGATTAATTATTGATTGTGATCTACGTAAGGTTGTAATCATCGTTTATGAGTTTGCCAATACCTTTTAAGGGTCTCCAGAAACAACATTCGTAGGAGGATATTTGCCATCATAACATTTTTACAGTGACTTTCTATAATAATTTTATTCCCAAAATATAATGAGAAAATTACGAGTTTTGAATTACAAAGTTACAACTGCACTGTATAATATAATATTTATATATTAATGTTATCAGTAGGTAATTATGTAAAATAGAAAAACTAAATATATATCCGACGAATATTCAGAAAAAAAACGAGAATTTTTGAATAACTCATAAAATCTTTATTTATTCATTAATATCTATTTTGTCCCCTTCAAAGTAATCCCTTTCAGATATAAAAAATACTTGCGCCTGCGCTTCTTCCAATCCTCGAAGCACTTCTGGAACTGGATTTTGATATGGCCATCAGCCTTTCTTTGACGCGCCCTTTATCTCCTCAATTGTGACAAAACGTCCTCCTTTTATCGGTCTCTTTAGTTTTGGGAATAGAAAAATAGGGTGGTGAGGCATGATAACGGTGTTGTTTTTGGCCAAAAACTCACGAACAAGCAGTGATGTATGTGCCGGTGCATTGTCATGTTATAAAATCCATGACTGGCTTTCCCACAAATCATGATGCCCTAAGCCATTGCAATCGAAGAAAACAGTAAGCAAAACATTCACATTCGACCGAACACTCTTGGTTTACTCATAGTAGATTCACCAAATGCCACAGTCAACATTTTGAATGAATTGGCACACTTTATTTCATTTTGTTCGATAGTAGAAAACCGAAGAGTATACCAAAACACGTCTAACCCTTCTGTCTGTCAAACATAAACTAACAATGCAAAATGGCTGATATTGTTAACATATATTAGGGATAGGTATATGTATCAACAAAAGGAAAAAAAAATTTCGAGAATCGAATGTACGTAGCAAGTGGATTTCAAAATTCTCGTTTCTTTCTGAACAAACCTCGTATATATATATATATATATATATATATATGTATATATATATATATATATATATATATATATATATATATATATATATATATATATATTTTGAATCCTGTAAATGTTGTTTTCTATTTCTATCGAAGTTATGAATTTAACTCCGGTTTAATGTATAAATCATATTATAAGACGATTATACTGAATAAAGATTTATCTTCCGGAGTTAATTTTAAATAATAAAAAAGAAAATTAATACGTGGAACACTTCTAAGCAAGGAATTCACGTATGTAATTATGGTTATTATTTCTAATTACCAATGCGAGCATATTTTATGTACGTGATTAAAGAAAAAATAAGTAGATACATCGAAAGATGTTGTTAAGAGGACATTGACCATAGAGTATACAATAACCGTACAAGTGCAATAATCATCTAATTTTTAATGCCTGCTCATCTGGCATTCGCAAACTACATGAATGATTACGTAAGGTTTCTTATGGACAGTACAGTATAGTTACTAACGAGATTAGTGAAATTTAAAACATGGAATGAATGAGCATTCTTAAGTATATCGTGTGAGGATGTAAGGGAAACAGTTATAGTTACAACCGTATTAACATATGATATAGGAAAAGGGTTGAACAGCATATCACTCGTTAGGTATACTGCACTTTTATAAGTAATATGATAAAATAATCCCTAAAATCTTTATTTAGATCCAGTATACTTCTAGGAAACCAACACACACCCAGAATGGATATTTTCTATTATTCGATTTTATAGGTATTTTTGACCACAAATGGATGCTAATGTTTGATTCTTTTTAGAACGTTTGATTGTATTTCTTTAATAAACGTACCTATATGATATAATAGCCTCTAATAACATACTGAACCTATTTTTTATTTGATGAATTTCGGCACCGTAATAATCAGTTTTTAAATTTCTAAAATAACTTTTAAATTATTGAAACGATATTGTTTAAAATTGGTAGAATTATACTTTACAAATTTTTGTATAAACAATATTTTTTTAATCTTATCTAAGAAATACTTTTAAATTCTTTGAAAACTTATCGTTGTTTCAAATAATAATTATAAAAATTTAGGTTCCTATATGAAGGATAAGCAAATTTTTCTATAGCCCTGGAAGTGTTCGTATCAGTTTTATTGTTCTTACAGGTTTATATTTTAAAAACAAAAATATACAAATTAGGTAAAAAAATAATCATTCACTCACGTTTTTATAACCTTTATACCATTCCTACCCTATTATAAAGATAAAGTGGTAGAAATAAGCTTCGAAGACAGGCGCAATTTGTTCCAGTGTATATAGTAATAGAAAATATTAGTTATTAGGCAGGTATTATGTAGAAAACGAATTTTAGTTGGATTTTTTTAAATATTAACAAAATAAACAAATCACATGTATGTATGTATGAGCGAAATTAGGGGTAATAGATACACCTGCGACCTATAAGATCCATTGTGCTCCCATTTTCCTGCAATAATTCTGATGTTTCCTCAGACTTATAGCAGCTCTTCTAGTCCTATCTTTCTAAGAAAGTTTAGGATATCGTTGAGATTCTAGTTAGGTAGAGCTTCCTCTAATATTTCGTATGTTTCTAGGAATCTGACTCTAGAATTACGTAATGCAATGCATTCTGAAAGCACGTGTATTGAGGTTTCATTCGCTATCTCACAAATTCTGTACTTTGCTTCATCTACCAATCCTAGTTTCTTCATGTGTCCTCTTAATCAGCAGTGCCCGGTTAATATTCCTGTTATAGGTAATACTGAGGTTGTTTTTACTAAGGTTTAGACAGCTGAAAGATCTCTTATGGTTATTGTTTCCCAAGAGCGTCTTCGGTTGTCTTAGTCCTTCTAGATCATTCCAGTACTTCGATTTTTCTGTATCCACTTCTTTCCTTAGTTCTTCTAAGACTATTGCTGCTTCGACAAGATGGTACTGGTTTCAAGTATGGGGTTTCAGCTCCTTTTTTCCAGCTTATCTGCTGTTTTGGTTACCTTCTATTTCTATGTATCCTGGAACCCATTAGCGGATAACAGTGTTATTTTGTCCTAGTTAATTTAGTTCGCCTAAGCATTCCCGACCATCTTTGAACTGACTGTGTGTGAGTTCAGAGCTTTGATGGCTGCTTGACAATCTGACATGATTAAAATCTTTTGTCTACGGTTGTTCCTTTCAATATTGGGTAGGTACCCAGGCTTTCTGAGTATTTGGCTGTAGGTCCAAAAACAAATGCTCCTGTTCCTTTATCCGTATACCATTTTATGGCATTTTGGCTTAACCCCAATATGGTGTCTTTGTCTCACTCAGATTTACTACCTAGTTTTGTGGTGAATTTTCTCACAAAGTTAAATTTCTTTGGCATGTCATTTTGGGGCATTACACAATAAGTTTGATCAAATTGAAGTGATCGATGTCTTTCTTTCATTTTTCCTACTTTGATCATTTTATATATTGTTTTCTTCCTTACATTTTCTACTTTCTGGCAGTAGTCAGATTAGCTCTCGTGCCCCAAGCTACTGCCCCATAAGCGATGATTGGTCTTACTATTACCGTTTACATCCATTGCAACGTCTTTGGGTTACAACCCCAATTCTTTCCCGCAATATTTCTGCACACCATAAGGGCTTTTATAGTTTTGTATATTATTTCGTTTTCGTGTTTGTTCCAGAGTAGGATAATAAGCCCTATATATTTAGTTTGGTTTCCACTCAACGATATATTCACCTACTTTGATGGTTTTTGAGTTTGGTTTCTTTTCCCTTGAATAGGCTACTAAAGTGATCTTGGTGGGGTTGGTATTAAATCTCACCGAATTGCACCATTGCTTTGCTTTGTTTAAACGATATAAAAAGAAAGATTCTGTGTCTAGCTAAGTATCAATTTTTAAAATTTAATTAATATTAACACATTACTACCTCAACATTTTTGTTATTAAAATATCTAATTCTAACACTGAATAGACTTAGCTTAGCTGCTTAGTTAAGTAATATATGTTTACGTTAACAGATTCGCTGTACAATAAATTAAACAAATCACGTTTCCAATTATAGGTTATTAGGTAGAGTTTCTTCCATTGAAGCTTTAAATTAAAGTTATTATTGCAACTATTTGTATAGATAATATAGAGTCGTGTGGGTATTATTATATTATATTATAGCATGCTTGCCGTGAGATGTAACTGTAATTATTTAAAAATTACAATAAAGAATGACAATAGTATTTTTATTGCTTACAAATATACCTAGGTACTTACGGATCTTTAATGTGTAGTTATAAAGTTATTAAATAATTTGTTATAATTACGCTATTATGTTAACAATAATGAATAAATATTTTCGAAATGTTCTTTAAGTTTATTTACAATTTATACATAATTATATTCCTTACAATAATTATTTAGAAAAAAAGAAGAACTCTTTAGTTTTGTATTTCTTCGATTGGAAGGGTAAAAACTATTAATGGAGAACCTATACTGAGCTTTAATTGAAACTTGTATTTATAAAAAAAATCAAGATAGAAAACTGGTTAAAATAGATACCTAAACAAGAGTTAAAATAACCAAATATCTGTGAAGAAACTTTCCGGTACTTTCTATATACTTCTTGTATACAACGCCACCGTGTCCCCAGACATACATATATTTTTACGGGATTACAAAGTTATTTATGAAGTTAATTAATCTAGAAAACTGCACCAATATTAAAAAACATATTAGTTTTTCCTTTATTCATACCCTAAACACTATTTATATCCTAATTTTAAGCTTGTATGTCCCTTCTATGGCCCTTGAAATTTTGATGATCCGTCGGTCAGTGAGTGAGTGGGTGACAAAATGAAAAAAACTTAGACTCGTTATAATTCTTAAACTACTGGTTTAAATTGAATAATATTGAAAATATACCGTGTTTATACAATACCTGCTTGTTTACTAAAAATTTATAATTTTAATTTTATCCCCAAAGAAGTAATAGGGGTCGAAAATGTCCTAAACTGTTTTGAGAAAAGCATAGTACGGTTGTGCCCCCAGATACACACTTCAGTATAGAAAGTATGACTGGAAAAAGGAGAACTATAACAACATACTCAATATACACCATATTTAATAAGTAAGATAAATGATTATATATTACAAAAGAAAGATTAACAAAATATGTAAGTATATCATAAACTGAGACAAGATTAAATTGAAAAGAAACTGTATGTTTTAAGGTCAATATTACTTTCACACAAAGAGGTAAGTAAGTATATTTAATTAATTGTTAAAAATTTTACTGATATCAATAAAAGATAAACAAAAGAACAGAACAACAAAACGATCAGATTAAAAAAATATAATAATACAGCCGTTCATTCGCAATAGAATTACTATTAATCTTGTAAAATTATCTAAAGTAGTTAAAGAAATCTATTATATTTAAAATGGCTTAACTTCTACCGGTAGATAGATTTATTAGAAAGATCTATCATTAAAATTAATCGACTTAAGTATATGTATGTTTTTATAAACGATTTTCTGAGATGCTGTTTGAACTGGATTACGTATATTCAAAAGAATGCAGCTTGCTTGAAGACAACAATATTGTGTAATAAAAAATGCTTTAAAAATTAAATTAGCTTTGGTCTTTGAAAGTTTCTAAGAGTAGGTTGTAGGTTGTCTCAGATTTTATCAGCTTAATTAAGATTGAAAAGAACAATATGTAGAAAGAGTTCGTGAAAGTGTTGTGGAATGCCCTAAGACGTCTACCAGACATCGTTCTCAAGAACCAAAATAACGGTTTTTACCGACAAATAATAACGAGCGATGAAGCCCAGTTCAATAGGACCGGATTTGTGAATGAACAGAGTTGTCGTATTTGGGCTTTACAGAATCCTCGTGTCATCCATGAACGACCACTACATCGTCGTCGAGTCACAGTTTGGGGTGGTGTTTTTGGTATGGAGGTGTCATTGGACCTTACTTCTTTAAAGACGCTGTAGGTAATTCTCCTAATGTCACTGTGATATGGGACAAAACTTTCTCGTTCCTTAAATCCAACAATTTAACTTGCCAAACATGTGGTTCCAGCAAGACAGAGCAACTTTGTCACACAGCTTGGGAAACAGTGAATCTTCTGCGAACAATCTTTCCGGGACGTTTAATTTCTCTATTTGGTGTTGTCATCTGGCCGCCAAGGTTACCGGATTTAATGGCTCCTGACTTCTTTTTATGGGGATAGGGTTTATGCCCACAAACCAAATAATGCGCAGCTTCTAGAGACATTTGTCTGATATTATTTTTTATACATAATTTCTTAGTTTCAATAAAGTATAAAGATGAAACAAGTGGATGTATTTTATTTCTAGTAACAAATATTCAAGACATAAATCAGTTAGTTACATATTGCCCACCTTGCCACAATGATATTCTTGTAAAACAGGTAAAAGGTTTTTCTAAGTAATCCTGCTGAAGTAAACATTTTTTTTGAATATAGAAAATTCCTATGAAAAAGATATTGGGTTACTAGTTGCTATACTACTATAGCATTTAATGATTATCTAGATTTATTATTAACAATTTTCACAAATACAATGAGCAAAAATTTACATTTGAGTTTTAGTATGATAAAAAAAATGTAATAATTTTTGTCACAAACTTTCGATCCTGGTAGGTTACTACAAAGAAAATGTATATGACTTCAACACTTTAAACTTCAAAGTATAAAAAATATATCATATTAGCTCTAATTTTCTGTAGTCTGGGGAAAGCTTTGCAAAAAAATAAACTACCACAGTAGTAATGTTCACGAATGCTTGTACAATAATGATTTTAATGGTGTTTTTGCGTGTCAAAGAAGAAAGAAAGCAGGAAATCTATCATTTGTATAATTTTGTTACCTACTCTAATCGTAGCCAATTGCCAAAATAATAAAAACAGCATCATTTCAACAAACTTTTGTGATTAAGAAGACAATGAAATTGCCCGAAAGTATTTTAAATTTCTAAGTATTTTTAAACTAGATAAACTTGCACTTAAAATAACTGTTTTATAGTTTATAAAATTAATAGATTGTGAAAATCACCCGAAGGTAGTTTTATAAAACAAAAGTTAAGTACTACCAAAATTAGAACTATTTTAAAACAATGTAATTTGCAACTTAAGAAAGTAACTCTCACGCTTCATCTATTTCCTAAATTTAAAATATATTAAAATGAAAAAATAGAAAACCTTAAATGGTATTTAATTTAATTGAATCACAACCAAAAAATATTCTAATATTCAGTGGACTGGTTTAATATTATTTCTTCTTGTTCTTTATCTTTTTGATCTACAATTCCAGCAAGACCTTGTATAAATACTTCTAGAGCTGACTAATTTTGAAAGCATTCTATACAAAAATAACTTTCAGGTGTACCTTTACTATCCATTTAACTTTTTAAAGTCTTCAATTTGGTTTTTGTTTATTTTACATGCCACTGTTGCAGTAATATAAACAGAACCATTTCTTCGTGTATTAAATATATTCTAAAGTCTTTCCAACCATTTATGACCGAAAGCGTTAGTTTTGTTTGTAATGTTTGGGAGATTTCTATATCGGTTCTGTCCTCAATACCATAACACTCTTCCAAATAATCAGAAGAGAAGAGTATTTTGTTTATCTGTGTTTACTTTTAGTCCTCTAACTCACCCTCTTTCATTGACACAGTTTATTTTCATCCTGTCTGTCTCGTCTGGTAGGAAAATGGTAGGTATTTATTTGAATAAAATAAGCAACTGCTTACTGTTTGAATAGTTTTAATTGCGATAAACATTAAGCTGCTTCCCTGTAGGTAATTGTCAACGTTTCAATCTACATGATCCATGCAAGATGTGCTACTCAATGATGTAACTGTCTAACGGGCACAGAATAATAATAGTCGTTCTGAATAACTGCCTAGAATATTGACAAGTTTAATTCAAATCGTTAAGTGCACTAATGGTATAAAGTTTTAACTGATTAAAACCAGGATGGAACTGTGTGAATTGAAATGATATGGGTTAAGTCCATTAAAAGATTACTTGGTATTTTCCAGATATAAAGTGTTAAAAATTGAAAATGTCTTACAAAGTTAGTTTAAATTTAATTTAAGTAGACAGGAAAATATATTAACTTAAGTGCAGATTTCAGATAAAATCTTGGAAGTGAAAAAATGGTAATAATAAAGGATATCTACACCACATAAAATAAGTGTTGAACGTCAATCCATCAAGAAGAGAAACCTCACAAAGCGATATAAAAATTCGGCATAGGAAGCCTAACATTGTTTTTTTCGGTACTTAGATAAACGTTAATATTCTTGTAATAAGGGTCATTCCTCATTTATATAATTTAACAGATTTATTTGAACAGTTCGTTTGGTGCTTTTAAGTTTGTGTGAATTGACGTATCATCTTTGTAATGAGATAAGTCGCTTGGTTGTGTATAACCGCATTTTTTCATTGGTTCACAAATTTCAAACAACATGTGCGTTACATATTATTAAATCATTTTTATGGTTAAATAAATTTATTTTATAAAACTTAACTGTAAGTTAAAAAAATATTATAAGTATACAATTTAAATAATTGTCATTTGCAACCATCATTTATTATTATTTATAATAATCGAGGTTGAGTTCTATTCATTCAAGCATATCTAAATATCGGTTTTCGCCTAGATATATTTCTAGTTTAAATTTAAATAACGTATATGATATGATGTGGCACATAAAATAATTAGGTCTTAGGAAATATGTCTATCAATAATGCAGAATACATTCAAATGTACTGGTAGTGTTAATAGATTATTTAGCTAACAGCTAATGGAACTTAATGTACACCCACATCTCATAATAATAATAATAATAGTAAAATACCGTATTATTAATACGAGGGTTGTTAATTTTGCATATAGCCGCATAGAAGGCGTCATTAATAGAACCTTCAGACATAAGCCGTGTAGATACTGTGATTTTTTTAAATTAGCAAGTCTGTCGAAAAATGGATGTCAGCCGAGAACATTTTCGAGCAATAATTTTTTACAATTTTCGGAGAGGATTATCCCAACAGCAATGTCTCGATAAAATGGTTTCTATGTTTGACACCACACCAGTCAACTATTTTCCGATGGTATTGCGACTTTCAACGTGGTCCCTCCAGTCCTAGTGATGAATCCAAGCTAGGCCCATCCAAAGCAGCAGTAACACATCAACACATTGATGCAGTTCGTCAACTAATTAAGGATGACCACTGTGTAACATGCCAGCAGATACAGGCATCATTGGGCATTTCAAAGACCTCGATCCAAAAGATCCTACATGAAGAACTGGGTGGTAAGAAGCTGGTTTCCCGTTTGATCCCTCATTTGAGGAAAAACCAACAAAAGTGATCCGTTCTCAAAGTGTGTCAAAGAAAATGGTCACAACTTTTGTATCAAAAACTGATCATGTGGCAACAATTGCTTTAGAAGATTAAAGAACAGTAACTTCCGATTGGTATATAAACGTATGTTTACCAGAAGTTGTCGCGAAACTACGACAAAGCAACACACATCCTACATCAGGACAATGCAACTCCAAAAGAGTTTTTGGTGCTGGAAAACATCGAATTGTTAGACCATTCACCTTATAGTCCCGACCTAAGACCCAATGACTTCTTAACCTTTCCAAAGATAAAGAATTCAATATGCGGGCAGCGATTCCAATCGCCAGAAGAAGTCATCGATGCCTTTAAAATAGTGATTTTGCAGGTGTCAACTGAAGACTGGAATAACTGTTTTAACAATTGCATGTACGAAATACCTTATTTGTTGTGTACAATATAAAAAACTCCTTACGTAAACTCCAAGAGGCAGAGCCTAACTTTAATGGTATTAAAATATTTACAATAGAGCTATTGATTACCTCAGTTTTTTTATAATAATATTTATAACTAATAAATTCTTTTTCTTCTAATTATTTCTATTTGATAATATTTAAAATTTAGTGGTCCAGTAATAAATGGTTTTAACTGATTCTGTTTACATAGAGTGGTTTGTATTTGTGATTCTCCTTTATCAAGCTTTTCCTCAAAATGTCATGAGCACCTTATATGTTAAGTGTTTAATAAAACTGTTTGTTTTTATAATTTTTTTGTATATGAAAACACCTTATTTGTTGTGTACAATATAGATTCACGTGGATTTACAAATTCTAGTATTCTCCGAACATTGTCGATAAATTAATAAGTGAATTGACACCTTCCAATTGAAAAACAGTAGTCTTTTATTACGATTTCATGCCACGGTTCAGTAAAATAAATCAAAAGAACAGTCGGTACCTGCTGGTATAATATAGATCCTATTACGGCCCTGAGCTTTAAAGTGACGGCTTAGTTATAATTAGTCAGTCCACACAAACTATAAGTAGGTATGCTTGTATTTATCGGATTTCGTCATTTTAAAATTATTGAAGAGTATGATAGATTATCGTTTATTATTAAAATGTTTAATATTAACGTGCCACGGAGTACAGGGAAAGTGAAAAAATGAATTAAAACCTATTTACCCATAAGTATCATTAATCATTTATTGTCATATATGAGGCTTACAATGTGGCAAAATTAAAGCTAAAGACTTATTAATAATTTCTTTGTAACTGTAATGATTGATAGCCGGCTGATGATCTAGTATAGTTTATGTGATATTATATACGTATGGAGGATATTAACCTAATTCTAGTTCTTATGTTTAATTTAAACTTATATACATTTCCTGATTGATACAATTTCAGTAAGAATAGGACGCTATAATGCATTAGATTACTAAATAATTATTGTTGCTATACAGACTTTTAATAACTTTTTTGCTAGATCTTCCACTGTTATACATTTTGTTTGATAACATCATTTCCTTAGTTTTTGCATGCATTGAATCTGTTTTTGATATAAAATATACCTAAAACTGTTAGCAACTTATGTTTAATAACATAAAAGAACAGTGATGAATGGAAGACTAAAAACAGATAATACCTATATTATTACGGATTTTTCTTCGGGGACTTCCCTGAGAAGAATTCTAGAAATGTGATCCGCCATTTATATATTGGTTGTCTAGATTAAGTTCATTTTTATATTAAAGATATTTTTGTTAAGTTTCTATTTTGATTGTTAGGAGAAATAATATTGATTAGATGGTAATATAATAAAAATTTTTGTAGAGATGTATCAGATAATATCAATTTTTTTTTTTGAATTATAAGTAATAATAAAAAAGAAATAAACAAATAAAGGAGTATTAGTTAATAGATATAACTAAAAATATAGGCAGGTGCAAATAGTAACAGAAAGAAGAACTTAACAGGTGTATAGAAGGGCTGAAAAGTGGTAGAGCAGAGAGACAAGAAATGGAAAGTTGAGCAGTGGGAAGAGGTGTGAGAAGTGAAATTATAAAAGATTTTTTTTATTAATTCTTTGTTATAGCTATCAATTCATAAGTGCCGGAATACACAACCCAAAAATTCTATTGATAGGAGGTTGTTCCCGCAGTATATATAGTACTAAATATATATGAAAAATATAAACTATAGCAAACAGCACCGACTTATTTAGTGGCGAATAAGCGTTAATTGTACAAGTAAAAAATTGGAAAGATTGATGTAAATATTCGTTATTTGGTTGCAATTATTCACTTCATATTTATATCAAGTACCGTTTTGGTGCATGGACAGCTTATTTAGTAAATGGTTATGTGCGTTATCCCACCTAATTAAGAGAGATAAGTCAATAATAGGTTTAATTTAATACGTTTATTGGGCTATTAGAAACTAAACGTCCCACTTAACCAGACATTGATCACTTGATAATGACACTGTTTGTTCAGAAAAAAAATGGATAATTAATTGTTGTAAACCCATACAAGAACAAGGTTAGAATGTTGGAAGTTGTTAAATAATTGAAATTTTATTTTTACGATTATGTGGGTAATTGTGTTAAAATGATTGAAGAGAAAATTGTCGCATTATTATAACTCGATGTTTATAAGGCGTGAAATTTAATTAATAGAAATGGTGACAACATTGTTAATACACTTATTTATTGTTAACAACTATGAGGGCAAATAACTGTATTGTTGTATAACTGAAATCTAATACGTATTTAAGTTATTGATGATAAGAAGTTTACTAATGAATTCTAAAATTT
Organism: Altica lythri; assembly: GCA_964028335.1. Lineage (NCBI taxonomy): Eukaryota > Metazoa > Arthropoda > Insecta > Coleoptera > Chrysomelidae > Altica > Altica lythri. The sequence goes on along the minus strand of OZ034808.1, from coordinate 23,111,415 downwards.
TCTATTGAATTAACAGCTTTGTCGGCACGATTCTACTAGAGAATTCGCATTATCAATCTAAATGACACTTCCTTCTTTAATTAACGTGATGAGTGTGAATGTGTATTTAAAGGTACCCTACAATTTTTTAAATGAAATAACGGATTGCCACTAAGCACTTCAAAAGTTCAATAGACTTAGAAAGGCTCAGATTCCTCACTTATATTCTTTTCATTTATAAAAGGGATTAGGTAAGGGATTATCGTATTATAAAACTATACTTAATTGGATTAAGACAATATAATTACTCCGATTACTAAAATTTAAAATTTCCATTTTAAGCGAGTTTTTTCCAACCATAAATGAATTTTTCGTTGAAGATTTTGTGTTTATATATATTTTTTGTATTCTTTATTACACTGGTTCTATTAGAAGTGACTATATGTAATCTATAAATCAATCCGTGTCTGGAGGTTAGTCATTGAACAAACTTGTCCCTACTAAATATTTTTTAATCAATTACCAATCTTTGTACTTATATTTTTCTGTTAAACAATTTTTCATGTTTATTTTCATTAATAGTAATAAGACCGCCCTTGAAATCAATCCATTGATTCCTAGCTAGCTGAGGTTTTTGACCTAAGGTTCGAGTCTAGCTCTACACTACACGCAACCACCCCATATTCATTTTCAGACAGTGAGTCCACAAAGCAGTACGGAAAACTGAATCTAGAGACTATTTATATTTATATTTCTGTTCAGAGAAGTATTTAAAAAATTTTGCATCCTACGTAACTATTTGTAGAATGCAACTCAAAAATTTATTTTTAAATAAGTATTATGAAATGAAAAGAATTTAAATGTTCATCAAAGTGAATATGGAATGTCACATTTAGTTTTAAAATTATTTGAAAATAACCAAATGATATTTAGGTATATCCAGATGTTTAGAATAGATGTAGAAGTATTTTTTATTAGAAAACTAGCTGATCCGGCAAACTTCGTACCATCTATCAATCAATGATTTCTTTTTTCCGTTTTACTTTTTTTTTTTAATTTTTCCGATTTTTTTCCATGTTTTTTCTGTTTCTGTTGAATTTATCATATTTTCTTGTTTGTTTCCAATTTTTTCTTGTTGTATTTTGTAATTTTTCCAGTTTTGTCGTATTTTTCAATTGTTTTTGTGTTTCCCCACATTTTGTGTAATAGAGATTTTTCGCATTTTCCTTTTTATTTTTTTCTAAATTTTGCGATTTTTTTTCTTTTTCCTACTTGTCGTTTTCTTTCAGTTGTTTTTTTAATTTTCCAAATTTTTCGGTTATTTCTATTTTTCTGATATATTCTTTTTTTACGATTATTTTTTATTTTACTTTCGTTTCCCGTTTTTTTTCATACTTATTTAGTTATTACATTACAAACGAAGATAAATCCAAATAATCTTTCTAACTGTTTTATTTAGAAATCGAAATACAACCCCATCTACTCTTCAACCTAGATGTCAAATGATGTATGTATGTATGTATGTAGTTAGGGGTAACAGATACACCTGGGATCTATAGGATCTATTGTGTCCCCCTTTTCTTGCTATATTTCTGATGATTCCTCAGACTTATAGCAGCTCTTCTAGTCCTATCTTCCTTAGAAAGTTTAGAATATCATTGGGTTTTAAATTAGGTATTTCGTATGACCCTAGGTATTTGAGCCTAGAAGTACTTAATGCTATGCATTCTGAAAGTATGTGTATTGAGGTTTCATCCTCTACCTCACAGAATCTGCAGTTTGCTTCATCTACTAATCCTAGTTACTTCATGTGTCCTCTTAATCGACAGTGACCGGTTAGTATTCCTGTTATAATTCGGAGGTTTTTCTTACTCAGGTTAAAACAGCTGTGAGATCTCTTCTGGTTATAGTTTCCCAGGAGCATCTTCGATTTTCTTAGTCCTTCTAGATCATTCCAGTACTTGGATTTTTCGCTATCCATTTTTTTCCTTAGTTTTTCTAAGATTGTATTACTGCTGATTCCATAGAATGGTTCTGGTCCCAGGTATGGGGTTTTAGCTTCTTTTTTTGCCAGTTAGTCTGCTGTTTCATTTCCTTCTATTCCTACGTGTCCTGGAACCCATAGGAGGGTAACAGTACTAGTTCATTTAATTTGCCTAGGCATTCCCAGACCATCTTTGAACTGATTGTATCTGAGTTCAGAATGTCAAATGATAGACTATATTTATTTCGATAAATTAACTTATACTGTCATCTATTTGGAATTCATAGAACTAAATAATAAATACAAACTTTGTACTAAAAAAAAAAGAATTAAATTGTAGTTTTAATATTTTTCTTTATTTTTTATTGATGTTTCTTATCGTTTAAACCTTCTCTGAACGTCCTTAAATAATTTAAAATCAAAATATGACAAATCGGTCTAGCCATTCTCGAGTTTTAGCGAAACACATGAACAACATTTCATTTTTAGATAGGTATATAGACAGATAAGCATGTAAGCTGTGGCTTTGTCGTATTAGTAATTTAGTAATTGATTTAATTTAAATTTTAAAATACGCAAATACAGCAACTATGTATTGTTGCATATTTAAATTGATAACATTAAAAGGATATTGTGTGAAGGCGTATTCATATCTATAGTTAGCCTAGAATGTCTCCAGGAATTCAACATTTTTGTGATAACAGTAATCAAAATATTGTTAAAATATAATGAGTTATATAAAGTTGTGTATTATATAGATTATAGATCAATTAATAATTAATCATAGCAAAAAATTTGTTTAATACAAGCCACAATAGCATGTGTAGAAAAAGGAGTTATTTAAGAAATCTCTTTTAAGAACAGCCAATTATACGCAACAAAGTAAATAACAGTGCTACCTTTAAATGCTGTGATATACTCTAATGGTAGGTTTTCATGCTTGACAAGTCTCGGCCAGCACACTTGCAAGCGTGTAAATAGCATTCAAGCGTGTAAATGGCATTCAAGCGTTTGTGAAAGCTTGGAACTTGTGGATGCTTGCGGAGACTTGCCAAGGGTGTAAACCTACCATTAGAAACAGAATTTATGAGTATGTTGAACCATGTCGGTTAGGGAACAGCACCGTGGTGTATTTCATATAGCACAGTAACTAAATTTTAAATCAACTGTGTGTATAAGGCAACAAAATTTTGACAAAAATTACTCAGGTAAGCTAGTTTTTTCTCCAACCCTGGCTACTAGTAAAACAGAAAATAGAACATCTTCCTATTTACAGTTATGCTTTATCATGTACAGAGTATACATAATAATGTGGTTCGAATTGCTTTTACACTCGTAAATAAAATTGCATGTTCTGAATCCATTTACTAATTATCCATTTTCATAAAAAAGTTCGCGATCGTTTATAGGCACTTAAAAGTTTTAGTTAAAATACGAAACTCAATGAGATTAATTTAGATTGAAAATGTTTTAAATGTTTACTAGAGTTACACATTGTTAGCGGTTTAATTGCAACAAATACAAAAGATTAAATATATATTGTAAAGATTGAAGTAATCCATTAGCAATAAATTACAGTAATAATAGATAATATATCTTTAATCACCAAAAAGTATGAAAGTTTTTTTTTTAATTTTAAAATTTTGAAATCCCAAGAGAGAAATCTCAAATAATCGTCTACTACAGTATGAAAGTAGTGATAACATTTTTTATTTCTTTTATACCGTTTGCTACTGAGTAAGTCATCACCGATAAATAATAATTTAATAGTTTTTTTGCAATAAAATAAAACAAAACTGAAATATTTTTTAAAAAATATATCTATTAATTTTTTTCCAGTTGAATACTTTCTCACAATCTAATACTGATTCGATTGCCTGCTATTGCCGCAACTGTATCAAAGAAGTAAATTTCAATAGTGGATTAATAAATTCGAAAGCTCAGTGATAAATTTAGAGCGTGTTGATAGGAAAGCAAACAAATAGTAAAATTTTAAACACTTTTTTAACCATATAAACATCTATGGATGAAGTGAATTAAACAATTACATATTAGCACTACGGATATTGATTTTACTAATAAATTAGGATATGTGTTTTTATTAATATGATGACAGAAACTAGAAACTGTTAAGAAAGTAAATTGATTTGAACAAATCAACAATTGGTTTATTTGTATCAGTTTAATGCCAAGTATAAACATTGCTTTTGTTCTATGTATTGCAAATATAATAAAAAACCAAAACCATAGAAAGTAATCAAGAGAGAGAAGTTAGTTATTTTCTTAATAGCAGAAGCAATGGTGTTAAAACCGCACCAGGCAACAATTCCAACGAACTAATTAAATTTGTATGATTCTTTGAGAGTTTTGTTGTTTGGTATGAAATAAAGAGAAAAGTGATTTTACGCAACGTTAATCTATAATTAGTGTCAGGTAATTACGATTTTTTTATTTCTAATTCACAGTCAGTGACTGCGGAAATACGCATTTTGATTGTCAATTGTACTGTACTCTTGGTTTTGTTTTGTTAACTTTTTTATGGTTTACCACAAATCACGGGATATATCCATTAGTTGTGTTTATATTTCGATGTCGTATGATGTATGTAGCATTAAATTGTTATGTTATTCTATGAAGTATAAATCACTTCAGTATTATATGAGATGAAATATAAAAAAAAATTTTTTAGAGGCCTCAGAGGATTTTTGGTAAGTGGTGTATAAGTCATTAAATGAGCAAATTTTTCTCGCTTCCAACTGACCTGTTAATTGTTTTTATTTTGTTCCACTAATGAAAATTAATATTTAAGTACTTTCAATAAGTTTAGTTAATGTAATCAGTAAGAGAATGTTATAAATATTCAAGGTTACAAGAAGAATTTTTTTGATAGGTTTAAAAATTAGTTACAATTATTGAAATTGTATTATATACACTAATATACAGGATACCCAAAAACTGGCAAAGACGCGAGGTAATCCTTCGAGTCCACGCTAATCTCGATAATTACAGACCAGTCAGCCTACTTTCGTACCTATACAAGCTCATAACTAAGATTATAACAAACCGCCTAGCTAATAAATTTGACTCTTAGCAACCAGTAAAGCAGGCAGGCTTCCGCGAAAGCTACAGCACGATCTACTATATACAAACTCTACGCTTAGTGATTAAGAAATCAAACATTAATATTCACTTAGATTACAAGAACGCTTTCGACTCAGTGGAACATTGTGCAATCTTGCATTCCTTAGATAACGCCAGGATAGAGTCAAGATATACAGGACTTCGTCTAGGGCACAATCTCAAAATCGATTAAAGAAATCAAAAAGCAGGAATACCGCGAAGAATAGGTCAGAATTGGACTGCATTCAAAAAACTAGATTTATACTTAAGAACAGACATGTCCTTATGAACCTAAAAAGATAAGTGTAAGATTGCTGCGTACTTCCACTAAACACTTACGGGCTGGAAACAACGACCCTTACAAAAAAAGTCTACATCGCCTGCAATGCACGCAACGAGCTATGGAGAGACAAATGCTGGGTGTAAGTTTGACAGATCAAATAAGAAAGGAAGAGTTTAGCAGAAGGACAAGAATAACAGACATAACCGAGAGAATAGCCAGATTGAAGTGTCAATGGGCTGAACACGTGGCCAGGATAGATAGTACTAGATGGACATATAGAGTATTGAGATGGATGCCCTGGGAAAACAAAAGAAACCTGGGTAGGCCAAGGAAGAGTTTGGTTGATGACATCAACACCACAGCGCGAAGAAACTGGACACGAAAAGCACAGGATAGAGATATCTGGAAAAACTTGAAAAGGCCTATCTCCAGCAGAGGAGAAACTATGGTTTATAAAGAAGAAGAAGGAGAAGCACTACCCGAGTGCTATATTTTTGAAGTGAAAACTTCTGTAGACGCGTTAGACGATTTTTGTTATCAAAACATAGATAAAGACTCTCACCGATGAAGACATCCGAGTTTATTGATTAATGAGAATATCTTTACTAATTTACGAAAAATATCGTGCAAAGATTATATATTCAAGCAGAAATAAACTACACAATTTTTTAGATTAAAACTAAGAAAAGGCAGAGGAGGTCCCAATCGAAGAAAACTTTCTTCGGCACCAGAATCACTATAATACGAATAACCATAATATCTAGAAAAAAATAAGCCATCAATTACGGAGTCATGTGGTTTCTTTATTCATTTTCAGTTTTCAAGGATTATCAAAAAATTTTACACGGCACAGAAGGCTTATTAATTACTTATAAAAAATAGACTTAAAAAATTACTCCCATTTACTTTTATAATAAATGTACCGTATTGTCATGAATCTGGTAACAACTGTTCTATTATAATTGTTATTTCCTTTAAAATCACCATAAATCTTTTATATATTTATTGCATCGTTGACGTTACAGTGGACTGAGAGTAAAGTATGTCGGTTCCTTTTTCACGTTCTGGTTCTTCTATTTAAGTATCAAAAAAATGATAGAACTTAATTAATAGATTGACAAGTCAAAACGAAATAAAACTGATTGCTTATTATAGCAATAATATATTTCCTCTCACGTATAAACATGATTAAGAAGGGTTAAGTTTACCTATATGTAACAACTTTTATGAAAATTGTATATTTTAATTACTACGTTGACAACTTGTAATCAAATAGAAATTATTACTTGTCGAAGTTAAATATAGTGCAGTGACTGCAGTAATTTCAACATACAAGATTTATGGCAATGTTGTTTGCATTATAAATCTTAAGTGTGTTTTGGTGTTGCTGGTACTTCAAAGTATAATTCTTGATCGCTAATGTAAACCAACAAGGTAGACACTGTTTGTTCCTTCTTTCATCAATGTTTATGTGTTTCAGAAGTTTTTATACAATATTTGTTTGCACATGTGTGTTGTAATGGTAAATCGTATTTGACAAAAAGTAATAATAAATTTAAATATAGAAGTAAACGTAAAAAAAAATATAAATTTATAAAGAAAAGAAAAGTGAAATAAACAAGCGATAATGGTTTGAAAATAATATTTGGATAATTACAGAAAAATGACTATAGATTACAGAAAAACAAACATCGATCCTCACAGAAAACTGGAATATGTAACGAAAAATGTAAAAAATTAAAAAAGGGACACACGATGCCTTCGAATCCACAGTATATAGTTTCGCGTTCGCGCTACAAAATTCTTTGGAAACGCGAATACAAAGTAAAAAGTATTCAAACTCAAATATTCGACTATTTCAAGCGATCATCTGAAGACAGTAAAATCGATTTCACAAAATTCTTAATAGTTTGAATTTTATGAATACTGAAACATTCTCAAACTTAAAATCTGTTTCCATACCAAATTACTTAAAACTTTTTAATACTAAGAGCCAAAATAACATATGGATTGTATAAAGAACAAATAGAGGAATTGCTTTTAAACTAAATTGCTGCGAATGCCAAAAAGTCAGTTTAAATTGACCATTTAATGTTACCTACCTATCGTTATTTTTAAGAGAAAAATTCTGTCGGTCGTCCCTGCGCAACGTGTTGATAAATAGGGTGTCAAATCAACCCAAATTTTGAGAATGCTTAAGACACAGTTTGAGAATGATGCTCTTAAAAATCACAACTGTATTCCTGACAGAAAACAGTAGATAATGAAATTCACCAACGTCAACCAAAAACCGGCGTGACATTCTTCAGAAAGGTGTCGACGGTTAACAGCAGCTAAAATTGCCTCTGCGGTAGGACTCAGCTTAACAGTCCTCAAATGTTTGTTACCAATGAGCTTAGATTTCGAGAAGGGTTCCTCGAAAACGAAATCACAGGGAAATGTGCCAACGTAATTTGGACCGATATAAGGCTGAACGTGTTCCAGCCTAGTAAAAAATTGAACAAGCATGACATAGACAGCTATCGACAGGTAACAGCAGCTAAAACTGCATCTGAGGTAGAAATCAGCTTTAACAATCTTCATATGATTATTACTAATGATCTTAGGTTTCAAGAAGGGTTCGTAAAATTGGTTTCTTGTCTTCCTACAGAAGATCAAACATGAAATCAAAGGAAAAAGTCATAACGGTTTTGGACCGCTATGAGGCTAAAGGGGCAAGTTTTTGTTCTAAACTGTTAAAAAATTGACCAAGCGTGACATAGAAAAACATTCGGACCGTTAGCAAACTTCTTTATAGAAAGCTATCGATGGGTAAGAGCAGCTAAAACTGGCTCTTAAGTAGAAACCAGCTTTAACAGTCTTCATATGATTATTACTAATGATCTTGGGTTTCGAGAAGGGTTCATAAATTTAGTTGCTCGTCGTCTTATAGGAGATCGAAAACGAAATCGCAGAGAAATATGCCAACGGTAGTTGGAAGCTAAAGAGGATAGTTTTTGATCTAACCTGGTAAAGAATTGAACAACTGCTACTGAAAGACTTTGCAGATAGACTTATCGACATACGTTTATAACCTATTTGAATTGATAAAATGAAGCTCTTGACAAACTTTTTGACGCTGTAGCAGAAGATTTCATGAGCACTTGGTTTATCTCGCAAAATGTGTAATAAAATCAAGAGATGATTGAAGAACAATAATGGGAAGATCTTAAATTTTTATTATGTTGCAATAAATTAACAAAAATATAATTCCCGATTAAAATTCGTACATTTGTGAATTTTCATTGTAACAGTAATTGTTGTAATTAATATTTTTATATAATGCCTAAAACAAAATGTATCTGAGGAAGTGTACCTACTATTAATAACATTAAGTAGTACACCGTCAAAATTTATGGTTGCCATCGAATCCATTCGGAATTTTTTGTAATTGGCTTTGATCTTTTGCGAATAAAAGAGCTTTATCGACCACACGAAAACTGTTAATTTGAAAATGAGATATTGGTTTGACAGTATATAATTTATAATGTAACCATTATTTATGTAATTAATTTAATTTAACTCGGAGAAACCATGACAGTACATAGTTTGAGTATTTTTGTGGATCAAGAACACCCACGAAACATAAAATTCCTTTTAAAATCTACGGGTACTTCGTGGGCAGATAAAACAAAACTAAAACCATTCAATACTCAACCCAAAAGTTTGTATCGATTAGAAAGCTGGATAAATTCCATGTGTCATCGCAGAATTCGGAAAGAAGTAGTCACGAAAATACACAATATTTCTTTGATAATCAACAAAACAATTTAGTTACAAATGTTATTAAGCTTGTCCGTGAGATAAAGGTATCTGCAATACGAACTTTTTATGCTTTTATCAACGAATTGTCAAAAAATTAGTAGTATTATAGAACAATACATTTATTTGGCCTAATGAGGTGTTATTTTTTATAGGATCTTGATCAAGAAAAGACAAATTTTGAATTTATTCCATACTAGCTCACACGACGACCTTCGCAATGCCTAACAATTAATGATTTCTTTTTCTCATTACCGTTTTTCAAACGATTTTTTCTCGCTTTTTTTGATTGTTTTCTGATTTTTTTTTGTTTTTGTCCTTTTCATCATATTGTCTTTTTTGTTTTCAGTTTGTTTCGTTGCATTTTTCTGTATTGTCGGTTTTTTCGATTTACCACATTTTTTCATTTATTTTCAATTTTTTTGATATTTTTCCAGTTTTTCGTTTTTATTTTGCTTTAGTTTTTCATTTTTTGCCAGTTTTTTTTCGGTTTTTGTACCAATTTTAAATTTTTTTTCTGGTGTTTCAAATTTCTCCCTTTTTTCCATTTTTGTTTGCTTTATTTTTATTGTTTTTTTTTATTTTTTCATATATTTATTCTTTCCTGTTTCTTTTTGATATTTTTTCCATTTTCTCATTTTTGGGTAGTTTTTCATCATTTTCTTGTTTTTCCTGTGCTCATGTTTCTATATTTTTTCCCATTTCTATGCCTTTCACTCGTTTTTCCGATTCATCTACTGTTTATTATTTATTTATTTTTTCAAAACATGTTTTTTCGTTATTTTTTAAATTTTTCCCCACTTTTTCCCAAATTTAACAACTTTTAAAATATTATATTTATAATTTTTTATCATGTTTTAACATTTATTATTCTATTCCGGAAGAAGACAAATTCAAATAATCTCTCTAACTGTATTATTTAGAATTTGAAATAGAACGCATTCTACCGGGTGTATCCGTAAACTAGATATCAAACGATGGTTTATATCAAGAGATAAACTTTGACTGCCATCTATTAGGAATTCATAAAACTAAATAATAAATACATATTTTCTATGTCCGTTACCTGTTCTTTGTGTTTCTAATCGTTTAAAATTTTCCTGAACTTCAGATATATTTTAAAATCAATAAATATTCCTGGACGAAAATAAACGCTATATAACGTTTGTCAACACAAACTAAATTAGGAATTCAAGCAAGTTAGCGACATCCATATTTAAACTATTGAATTTCTATTTTTATTTTGGGATAACTCATAAGACATTCATATTATTGATATTGTGTTAAAGGCGATTTTTATCTACATTAAATGTCCAACGTATCTACCGTAATTAATTTAATAAGGAATAATATTGTACTGTTAAAATATCTTTGTAATATCAAAAAAAAAATTGTTATTATGGGTTATTCTTGGAAGATAGATAGACCATCAGGCACTTTATTGCAGATCTATAAAAGAGGAACCTTACATTATTTTGTTAGAACTGAAAAGGTCAGCGTTTTTGATAAAATTTCTGGATCGGCTTAATTTTTTCCTACATGCGTTAAACTAATATTGTCGTATTTCATCCAATTTATAAAAAACCTCAACTTATTATACACTAAAACCTTCTTTAGCAATCCCTTTACCTGTTTTTGGAAACTAAGAAAATCCGTTCAGTTCTTTTCGAGTCAGGGGACAGACAAACAGACAGACATTACCCCGCTACAATGTAATTCTATGTATATATAACTAAGATAGCTACTAATCATGCTGTTTTTGCTTAATGGCCATTTTCTATGAAGTATGTAATCAATGTGTGTTCATTAATTTCACATATACTTTAAATGAACTCATTTTATTAATTTAAATCGAAATTAACATAAGTAATATATGTAAATTTATTTACAAAGAAATCAAATTAATTTTAGCTATTCAATAAATTTATCTAACTCTACCAAATGAAAGTCTTTAATTAAGCTATTTGAAGAACCTTTTAACGACACACAGGTTAGGTGAAAGTTATTTTTAAAACAAGATGAAGGGTGTAGATATACCTACATGAAAATTTGAGAATAACTGTCGGAACTAAATCGTTATTTTTACTATTTTTAACTTTGATAAATGAAAAATTTTATTCAAATAAAAGTGCTTTGAGGATAAATAATGGCATGTTTATATCGCATAATCTAGATTTGGAATTTGATCATTTGGAACATAGATGTAAAATATTACTTAAAGTGAAATTATTTAAATTTAAGTGCATAACGTGGGAACAATTTAAATAGATATATAATAAATTAAGAAAAAGTAGAAATTATAAATTCTTTGACATTTTTGTCAATATTAAAACAGAAGATATTTTCACACAGTATATCTATGTATAAAATCATTAGTAGTAAATTTGCTATCAATAGTAAGTATTCAAATGCAGTTTTAAATTCGCGCGTAAATGTAGGCCGCAATTTTTGTACGTAACCTACCCTACGCTTACGATCACATCGATCTACAAGGAGAGGCAACGAAGCACTAAAAAGCCCAAAAGGTAGCAATTTTTTGCAGTAAGATGAATCGTCATGCAACTTTGTGCAATTGATTCGGAAGAGTGTCAAAAGGTTTTGTGAACTATATTGATCTCCAGAAGATGAAAATTGCATTTTGTTCATAAGAAAAACGCCTTCTCAAAGTACATCTCGAAGAGATGGAAAATGAAAAATTTGGAACTCAGGAAATATCGACGGAAATGAGTATAGTTTTTATACTCGGGGTTTTAAAGGTCGCTGCACACGAATTTCATGACAGCGATGATCTCTGAGGTACCTAGTGCCCACGGTAGAACTCAGAGTTTTGGAAGTCACTGAGCACGAATTTCATGACGGCGATGGTCTCCGAGGTACCCAGTTCACAGAGTGGAACTCGTCTCCTGGAATTTTATGATACATTCATTCAAAATCAGCCGATAATCATTATTTGGGGGTCCCTGAATACGTATTTCATAACGGCGATGGTCCAGTGAAGATGACACAGCCTTCTAGTACTCCGTATGTGATGAATTTGATTTTTTGCAAAAAACATTGCGTAAAGCATGGGTTGGGTTGCAACTTGGCATGCAAATATTTTGCATGTTGTGATGTAACTGCACAAAAGTTGAAAGTTATAGAGACTCACAAGAATCATCTTAATACGCAGAGAAAGATCTAGAAGAAGAAGAGAATTAAAATGAGAAAATATAATAAAATATTTTCGTTCATTACATTTTTTATTGCTATTCAAAGAAATTGTTTTTAATCTTCATTTGATACCAAACTTTAATAATATAAAAAATTTAAAATAAATATTTAATAGTAAATAATATAATATACTGTCCGGGGCACCAGATACCTTGGAGACCATCGACATCTTGAAATTCGTGCTCAGCGAACCACAAAACCTCCGACTAATGACTATGTACTGATTTTGAATAAATGTATCATAAAACTCTAGGCAAGTTCCTACTCTGTGAACCAGGTACCTCGGAGACCATCGCCGTCATAAAATGAGTGCTTAGTGATTCTCAAAACTTCCGAGTAATGATTAATGACTGATTTTGAATAAATATATCTTAAACCTCCCGCCGAAGAGTTCCACTCTGTGACCCAGGTACCTCGGAGACCATCGCCGTCATGAAATTCGTGTTCAGTGCCTCCAAAAAATCCGAGTATATAAATTGAACTTATTTCCGTCGCTATTTCTCGAGTTCCTAATTCTTCATTTTCCATCTCTTCGAGATATACTTTGAAACTGCATTTTTCTTATTTTCATCCCTCGGAGATCAATCTAGCTTATAAAATTTCCTGATACTCTCTCAAATCTAATTCAAAAAGTTGCAAGACAATTTATTTTGTTGTACACAAATTGCTTCGTTGCCTTTCTTATAGTCATTAAAACCGTTAGAGAACAACGGCCGCCGCAAAAAACTTACAAGTCTACAATTTGGCAATTAGGTATATATCACCAATATCGTACTCTAATTGGATCATATATAAAGTCAATGCAATTTAGGACAAAAAATGCTAAAACAGCTTGATCACCAAAAATACTGTAATTAACGACAAATAGTATAGTTTAAATTTTATTTCTTACACGACACGTGCGATAACTGTTTGATTATACCTTACAGGTCAAATAACCAATTATATTCTTTTTATTTTCTGGGTGTAGTTTTCATAATAAATACATTTGTTTTGAAAGTAACAACCTTTGTTGTTTCAAGTAATAAACAATAGTGAGAGATCAAATTTGAATAATATTGTTCCTGAGGTGACAAGATATTTTGCAGGGGAAACAGCTTTATTTCTTAATCCGCCCCAGGCTGTTCCCGTGCCCAAATCTAAGCATATTCTGAATACTAATAATAACCCAATAAATCTTGAGAATATCTCGTGCTCATAATGAAAGACGGAATTTCTTTACAGCCCACACATGAAGGATTTCTATTATTTTATTTAGCTAGTACCAGGGAGTGTTCAGGTTATTATATTTATCTGTTTTATGGGCTTCATTTGTACAAATCCCCCTAAGAAATGCTTATTTATTATTTCATGATGCTGGTTTATGTGCTTGGTGGTTGTGTGGGTTCAAATTTTGTTTTGTTTGTTTTAGTGAGGTTTGTTTGAAGTTGATGATATCTCTATATACAAAGAAATAATAGGGAGATAAATACATTTACCTTTTTCTCAATATACGATAACAATTTATATTGTCTCGCGCGATTTATTAAAAAGTTTTTACAGGGTGTTTTAGAGAAACTATTGATAGCAACAGTTTGTGAACACTAATAAAATTTACCAATACTAGGAAAATATATGAATATAGATAAAACAGGTTTTTCATAGATCAAATGGAATTTTTATTTCGTCTATAAGGGACAAAAAACAGACCAAATGAAAAAGATACTAAACAAAAAATGTATATGCGAAGATAAGATGAAGAAAAGGACAATAAAACGAATGTTATTGTGGGAGCTAAAATCAAACTCAGAAAATTCTGTTATAAACCACCACTACCAATTAAAGAAGGCCAAAGGTATGTTCCAACAAAGCCACTCTGACTAGTACATGTATTATTAGACCATGGTTAATGGCCCTTGTTGGAACGCTTCTATTCTTCTACCCTCTTATCTTTATTACTGTGTAATAATAAATTCATTCTTTGTTAGACTTTTGAGTAACGCAATAGTTTTTAGTTTTGAATAGTGTGACGAGTCCAGTCTATTTTAAATATAATTTGAATTATTTTACAAAAGTTTCTGAGCTTGCAGAGTATATAATTATAAAGAGTACAGAGTACAGTGTGTCCATGCCTGGAACCAATGATACATTTGAGCGTACATAAACGCGTTAAAGTAACAATCTGAAACTTTGTTGGAATGGCACTTTGACAGTACATGGAATTATTCGAATTCGAACTATATAATCTTACTGCCCATGCGACTTACGTCTTTATAACAGTCAGTAGGTGTGTTGAAACAAACTTTAAGTTTGTACGAGAAAACTCTGAAGTTGTTGAAAAAAGCGTTCAAATAGATATTAGATAAGTTAAATGGTTTTTTGTTTTTTGTAGCACATGGTATAGTACCAGGCTAGAAAATTAACAAAATCTACAAATTTACATTGTCATGTAACTGCTTCAATGCGAACACATTAAATTAGATTATTTAGAAAGTATTTTTATGAACATCTAATTTATTGATAAAAGTAATTGCAAAGAAAGTAGTCTTCTTAAAATCTAACACAATTACAAATTGTTTGTGTTTCTGTCGAGAAATTTAGTTACGAAATTAATATTTATTTACTAAGGTCATTCATAAATCTCAGCTTTGATCGCGTTAATTCAACCATGAACGTGAAATTTTTATTTCTCACCTTTAAGTGATAACTTGCTTACTTTCTAAGGAACATTCGTTTTCGATACACTAAAACTTTTACTTCAATTGGATTGTGTAAGTTTTATATTTTCAGTGAAAACAGTGTTAGATTTATCTGATTTTAATTCAAATTTACATATAACTGTAAGATTTCCTTAATAAATTGAAGAATTAATGCTGTTTACTTTCAGGAGACAAATATTATAATCAGATTTAATTTTCTTAAAGAAGTATATTATTTTTAACTCTGCTTTCTAGGTAAACTGGTTCTTTAAGTTTGTTATAACATTAGAAAAAATAAATAAAATTTACATTGTCAATTTTTTAGTTGTTTATTGCCTATTTATGTATTTTGAACATTAATTAGGTACTTTACATTTGTCAACATATTTTTAGTTGTAATAATTATGCGATCAAAGCTTATGTGGGTAAGCTCATTTGTGTTTATAAGTTATCCTATTAATATTATTATCAACGCGGAGGTTAGTAAGTATGGATGGATGTTTCACATACAAATTAACAAAGATAGTTGCAGAGGCTGCGAACAAGAAGAGGAAACAGTAGAACACATTATGTATGACTGCTCTGCTTTTTCTGAAATCAGAAGATCCGTGTTGGGCGAGTATTGGCTTACACCAGCCGATGTCAGGGAGATCCCCCTCGGGAGCCTCATCACCTATTTTAAATCACTAGGCCTGGTGACAGCCTGAGGTGAGGATATCCCTACAATACGGGAGGATGCACAATGGGTCATATGTGGCCTCAGTGCTGGCTAAGCACTAGCTCGCCCCTCTCCAAATTTCCAGATCCAGATCCAGAGATAACAAAGATAGTTAAAAATGGTAAAAAATGTGGAAGATTATAAAGAAATCTTGAAAAAATGTGAATAATTGTTTGAAATTCGCGACAATCTTAAAAAATTATCAAAAATTATAAAAATTGACGAAAATCCTGAAAAATTGTTTTAAATCTTAAAAAAAAATCGGTGAAAATTGTAAGAATCGTTAACAATCTTAAAACATTGCTGAAAACGAGGGGTAAACCGCTGGTGAATTTTGGTGTACAAGCTTGCGGTATTAGCAGGAATTAGTGGGTATTACGGGGAATTACTGTGTATTACACAAGTATTACTGTGTATTACTAGGAATTACCGTGTATTACCAGGAATTAGTGGGAATTTTATGGGTATTATGTGGTATTACTACTGTGTATTACTTGTATACTAGTTGCTGCGCAAATACATAAACAGCACATGCGCCATAGAAGGTAAGTGAAAAAATTTCAAAGAGACAATATTGAAACTGGCAAGACAAACATGCGGATATAGTAGAAGTAGTAAGACCAAGAACCAAGAAACAAACAAGCTGGTGAAGCGAAAATATAAAGAAAGAAATAAAAGAAAAGATTGTGGAAAAATTATTTACAAAGTAGAAGTCAACAAACATATGGCATATATAAAATACAAAGAATCAAAGTTAAAGAAATGGTCAAAGAGGCAAAAAAAGAGGGATGGGAAGAGTTTGCAAGAAAAACGCAGGAAAATAGTTAAGGAAACAAGAAGCAATTCTACAGAACAATGAGAAACATAAAAAAACAAACAGAGTGAATCTTAATCAAATAAAAGATCAACAAGGCAATATCATAACAGATGAAGAAATAATCACAATTTATAAAAAGTTCTTTTTATAAAAGAAAGTTTTTTTTTTGGTGATTATAAGTCATATTACTATTATTAAATTATTACTCCCTTGGCAAATAGCGCTTTACCGAGATAGATTACGGCATAGTCCACAGTATAGTCTAAAAAAATTTTCTAAATTAGTTTATTTTATTAACAGTTAAAATAATAATTACTGTTGTCACATGTAGAACAAAAAAAAAAAAAAAAACTTCTCTCTCCCGTAGTCGATCCCATTATGATAACATAACAGAACTGTCACCTTGACTCATATTCGACGCTTAATCAACTAGGCTACGAACCACATACTTAAAATTTTTCAAAATGATAACATGTATACACAATTTATATCATATTTCATATCAATTCAGTATAAATTTAGAAATTTATGTATATACTTAAACACACTTGAAACATGCATTGTCATCCAGTTCTTAGCTATCCTGAAAATTTCAGAGCTCTAAGTAGTCGGGAAATAGGTTTAAATTCGATTACAAAATTCCACGGAATGACACAGAGACAAAGAACACGGTGAAAATATAAAAAACTTTCTAAAAATTATCGGGCGATGGCAAGAATATTTCACAGGAGAAATGGGATAGACAACATAACCGAATCAGATATAACTGGAATACAAATGGAAGAACTTGAGGAAGCTTTGAGGAAAATTAAAGTAAGTAAAGCACCAGGATGTAAACAGCTAGTTTCAGAATTACTAAAATACCTAGGACCAAAAGAAAAGAAAGAATTGCTGGAAATATTAAATATGGCATGGAAAATAAAAAAAAACTTCGGATTGGAACATCGCAACAATCTTGCCAATAGATAAGAAGGGAGATACTAGGGTCTGCGAAAATTATACAGGAATATCTGTCTTATGCGCAGGACTAAAAATATACGAAATAATAATAGAGAGTATAGTCGTTGTCAAGAAAATTGGTTGATTTGTTAATGGCAAAAAAAGTGCACCCTATTATGAGGGGCCATAAACAACCAGGTAACAGATTATCGATAAGGGCCGGAGTAAAAAATATATATTTAGTGTAGTTACTATTGTTATTTAAAAAGGATTGCTGTTCTAAGTAACACAAGACTTTAATAATATGTCGTATGTTATGTTTATATATGGGTTTTAAAATTTCTATAAGTTTTACCTACGTATGTTTTAGGGCAATCACGACAGTTAAGTTTGTAAACACCAGATTTCTGTGATTTATTAATTTTGGATTTGTTGTTTTTAATGTGTGAGCTTAGATTATTATTCGTTCTAAAAGAAACTGTTAAGTTATAAACTTATGTATACTTATATAAATTTTTTATTTAACGTAGTTAGGGATATCCATCAAGTATTATAACAGCCAATTCAATCATAAATTTCTCCAAATTAATACTAAATCAACCAAAAATTAATAGATATAAACTTTCACAGTCCTTTAAGTAATATTTTCATAGATAAGGTTGAAAAGGCTGTATATAGCTGCTGTTTATTGCCTACCACAATAGGGTGCACTTTCTTGCCATTAACTCTGAACCAATTATCTTAAAAAAAACTATAAGTTACATAAGATGATAGAACCAAGACTAGCAGATGCACAAAGTGGATTTAGACCAGCGCACAGTGTACAAGATCACAATGTTACTTTGCAACAAATAATAGAAAAATCTATAGTCAAAAATAAAGAAGTAAACTTAGCATTCCTAGACATGAAAAAGGCGTTTGATATGGTGGACGGGACAGGAATCTGGAAGAGCCTAAAGAACAAGAATATAGATAAAGAGCTGCTTAAAGTGATATATAGTCTCTATGAAAATACAAACAACCAAGTAAGAATAAGAAATAAAACATCAAAAATCTTTAAAAATAAGAAAGGAGTCAGACAGGGTGGTGTATTGAGCCCACTATTGTTTATAAGCGTGATGGACGAGGTAATAAAATCTTGCTGGCCAAAAACTAAAAAATATATTGTGGGATATAGAAACATGCAAGTAGTGAAAATAGAAGCATGCGTATTTGTAGATGATATAGTGCTTATAGCAAAAACAGAAAAAGAACTACAAGAGTACATGATAATATGGACAGAAGAACTAAAAACATACAACTTAAGAGTAAATACCGAGAAAACGAAAGTGTTGGTGATGGTAGCAAAAAAAAGAAAACAAAAACAAAGATTAACATTGAACGAAATAGAATCGAACAGGTAGAAATATACAAGTATTTCGGAATAAATTTGAATAATAAAGGGACACAAGAAGACGAGATTGGCGCCAGAATAAATTCAGCAACAAGACTATATCATGCACTATACAAAAACTTCTTGAATAAAAAAGAAATAACAACAAAAACAAAAATGATCGTATATCAAACAGTGTACCAACCAGTATTAATCTACGGAGCAGAAAACTGGTACTCGACGAAAGACAAACAAAACGACTGCAAACAAGTGAAATGAAATATTTAAGAAAAGTGCTGGGTGCTAGAAGAACAGATAAAAGAAGAAACGAAGACATTAGAAAAGAATTAGAAACGAAATCAATAAAGGATAAAGTAGAAGAAAAGAAAATGAAATGGTGTGGACACATGATCAGAATGAACGAAACTAGACAAGTGAAGAAGATATGGGAGGCGAGAAACATAGGGAAAAACAGGAGGGTACGACCAAGAAAAACATGGAACAATAGCATAAGTGAGATTCTAGAAGAAATGGGGAAGATGTGGAGTGAGGCAAAGGAACTGGCTAGATACAGAAAAGAGTGGCGTCAATTTGTAAATTAAAAAATTAAGAGAGCTTGTACACCTCGACACCTCCGGGTATAAGAGGTTTTCGATTATGTATCTATGTATCTTTGATAATGAGTGGTAATTTGCTAATTTCACTGGATGAAATCTATATTCTTAACATTTAAAACTAGAATATCAATGCAAATAGGCAAGGAATTACTAATTATTATTGTGAATTACTTGGTATTACAATGGAATTAGGGGTATTGCCGGGGAATTAGTGGTATTACTGGGGAATTAGTGGTATTACAGGGGAATTACTAGGTATTACTAAGGAATTACCAGTAATACACAGGTATTACTGTGTATTACTCCATGAAAGTGGAATTAGTGTACAAAATTTTACCAGCGGTTTACCCCTCGGCTGAAAATATGAAAAATATTTGAAAATCCTGATGTAATGTTAAAAAGCCTGAAAAATGTTGTTGAAAATCTTGAAAAAACGTTGGAAATCGCAAAAAAATGATGAAAAACGTAAAAAATTGTTAAAACTGGTGAACAAATGTCGAAAACCGTAGGTACAGGAATGATGAAAAACATGAAAAATTGTAGAAAATGGTAAAAAATTCTTGACAATCCCGAAGAACTTATAAAAATCGTTAAAAAACTGTTGAAAATTGTGAAAAATAGTTGGAAATCCTAAAAAAAGTGTTAAACCGTAAAATATTATTAAATATCCTGAACAATGTTAAAAAAAATATTGAAAGTCGTAAAAACTTGTCGAAAATGTAAAAAAAATAAAAAAGTGGGTAAGTAAAAAAACGAGTATCTAAGAAATAGAGGAAAATCCAAAAAAATAAAGAAAAATTAAAAAAAAAATCGAAATAAAAAATAAAAAGAACTAGATAAAAATGTACAATGGATAAAAATTGAAAAATGGAAAAAATACGAACAATATTACAAAAACTGTAAATAAAACAAAAATGTAAAAAATTGGAGAAAAAAAAACAACTAAAAAGGGCACAACAGAGTAAAAATTACAAAATACAACAGAAAAAAGTAAAAACCTGTAAATAGACAAAAAATACGATAAAATCGGCAAAAACACTAATAAAATCATGGAATCAACCTAAAAAATTAGAAAAAATCCTAAAAATTGGAAAAAATGGAAAATGAAAAAGAATCATTAATTGGTAGGTGATACGAAGTTCGGAGGGTCAACTAGTTACTTTATATATCTCTCTTAAAACAATGATTACTATGAACATTTTCATATCACATAACGCAGATTTTATTAGGATTCACAATTTTTTCTACATGGAATTCGCTCCACAATTTTATCATGTTTGTTGATATCTGATTTGGAAGGTATAAGAAATTCCCTCCTTCCGTTATTTATATGAATAAATCTTTTTCAACAGAAGGCTCACTATAAAAGTTATTTATGATATGAGTGTTAAAAGTGAGGTTTTATTTTGTGAGTGAAAACGTTTGTGAAATGAGCGGAGCGAATTGAACAATTTCACGAACAAAATAAAATCACTTTTAACACAAATACCATACAATGTTTTTTGTACAACTTCCCTATTTTGATAATGAAACTAGCGAATTTGCAATGACAATAAACCAAACCGTGTTAAAAGTAAACTAAACCGTGTTAAAAGTAAACTTGTTTACATGGCAACGTGTTAAAAGTATTTTTAACACGCTGCTATGTAAACAATCGTTTTTAACATTGTTTGCTATCATTAAAAGTGTCACTTTTAATGACAGTTGTACAAAATAGTTATTTATGATATGAGTGTTAAAAGTGAGGTTTTATTTTGTGAGTGAAAACGTTTGTGAAATGAGCGGAGCGAATTGAACAATTTCACGAACAAAATAAAATCACTTTTAACACAAATACCATACAATGTTTTTTGTACAACTTCCCTATTTTGATAATGAAACGAGCAAATTTTCAATGACAATGAACCAAACCGTGTTAAAAGTAAACTAAACCGTGTTAAAAGTAAACTTGTTTACATGGCAACGTGTTAAAAGTATTTTTAACACGCTGCTATGTAAACAATCGTTTTTAACATTGTTTGCTATCATTAAAAGTGTCACTTTTAATGACAGTTGTACAAAAATATTTTTTTTTATACTACATCAATATAGAACCCAAAAATGTGGTTAGATTTTTTTGTCTGTCTGTTTGTATGTTTGTGCGCGCATCGCATTAAAACTACTAAATACAGTTTTCACAGATATATTTGTCTTCTTTCAACTTAACATCTGGTATATAAAAATTTCTCCCCCACCCTTTAACGAATTCGGGGGAGAAATTTTTATATAACAATCAACACGCCACGCGAACTACGTCGCGGGTACAGCTAGTCTATTAATAATAATATCGAAATTGGTATAAAAAACAATCAGTTTCCAAAGGTGGATGCTAGATTTCCTTATAAATTGTATGCACATTTAAATGTAAATAAACAATAATCTATTTGTTTATAGTTGTATAATTTGTTGTGGTTAAGAAATTCTTTAGGGAGTGGAATGAACTGATGTCCTGCTAAAAAACAAACGTAGGAAAGAGAAAACTGCTAAAGATCTTTATCTATTGTGTTATACGCAACATTAATATTAAAGTAATACAATGTATTAAGAGAAACTAAATCCAACAGACATTAAAGCTTATGTGATGAACATTTAAATTAGATAAGCAAACATAAACTGATACAATACAGACAGATGACAAGTAATGATGAGAAGAAATAATGGCAATTTAACTTTGATTATAAGATCTATAAACATAGGTTGGATATTAATAATCGTCAAATACCTCCAGGTAAGATTCTGTCATTATCATTCTCTGCAATATTGTTATTTGAATTGGTAGCTTGTATATTACCTACTTACATTTATAATGCTGATTACGGTATAGCCATTTAAAATTCACTTCAACTAGATGGACATTTTTGATATCATATATTTATTTCCGTGACGTGCCCAGTCAGATTTTATCGTGGAAGAAAAAAATGTACATTGTTTTAGTGTTCTTTTAAATTTGTTGATTTAAATAATGTTTTTTAATTTTTTTATCAATCATAATAAATATAACATTTAATCTTAACCATCATATACTGATTTTACAGCTAAGATATGTGAACCATTCAAAACGGGTAATAATTTTCTTTAAATTATCCTTCTAACGTACTATAATAGGGTTGTATTTATTTGCGCTTTAATCATTGGCGAGTAACGAAGCACTAAAAAGTCCAAAACCTAGCAATTTTGTGCAGCAAGATGAGACGTTATGCAACTTTTGCAGTCGATTCTGAAGAGTGTCAGGAAATTTTGTGAACTAAATTCATCTCTGGAAGATGAAAATTGCATTTTGTGCATAAGAAAAATGCATTTTCAAAGTGCATCTGGAGTAAATGAGTTTAATTTTTATACTTGGAGGTTTTGAGGGTCGCTAAATACGAATTTCATGACGGTGATTGTCTACATCTACAAGATACCTGGTGCCCAACGTGGAACTCATCGCATAGAGTTTTATGTTATAATCATTCAAAATCAGTCAATACCCATTACACGGGGGTTTTGGAGGTCGCTGAATATGCATTTTTCATCAGCAAACTTTCTCAAAATACTTTTATAATATGTCTAAAAAATTATCCAAAAATTATTTTTAAATTTTGGCACGTTTAAAGCAGTTCGCAGCATGGATGAAATGTCAGGTGATAAATTTATTATTTTGAATCTTCATTTATCGTATAACTTAAATAAATAATACAATATAAATATGTAGATACCACTGTAAATAATGAAATATACCTAACACCAGTTACCTCGGAGACCATCGACGTCATGAAATTCGTGCTCAGCGACTCCCAAAACCCCAAAGTAATGATTATCGACCGATTTTGAATGAATATATCTTAAAATTCCAGGCGACGAGTTCCACCCTGGGCACTAGGTTACTGGGTAGCTCGGAGACCATAGCCATCTTGAAATTCGTGCTCAGCGACCCCCAAAACCCCCGAGTAATGATGTTTGAATGATTTTAAATGAATGTATCTTAAACTCCAGCCGACCTGGGTACCAGTACCTCGGAGACCATCGCCTTCAAAAAATTCTTATTCAGCGACCCCCCAAAACCTCTGAGTATAAAAAATGAACTCATTTCCGTCGATATTTCATTCATTTCATTTTCCTTCTATTCGAGATACACTTTGAAAATGCATTTTTCTTGTGCACAAAATGCAATTTTCATCTCTCAGAGATCAATTTATTTCACAAAATACTCTCTCGAATCTAATTCCAAAAGTTGCATGACAATTCATCTTGCTGCAAAAAATTGCTATATGTTTAATGCTTCTTTGCCTCGCCTATTATTATTTAATGATATATAAGATAGTAATGACTGCTTAATTTTATTTTGACTAATATCAAGATTTTAGTTTATTTCAAATATTTCATTCCGAAATTTTATTAACCATAACCGAACATATATGTGGAATCCTTGGTTCAAAAACGCATTTGGCACCTGATGAGCAGCTTCTTATATAAACGTGTATGAATCGTTAATAAATCGAAGCTTTATTAGTAAAATTGTTGCAATAGAAAATACTCAGTTGACAGAACAACCAAAAATATTCAAAATAACCGAATATTTGAATTAAAAACAATAAACTACTTTAAGATCGATCCAGTTGCCAATACGGTTCTGTTAATCTGTTAATATTACAAGGAATTTGTGACTTGGCAGATATTATCTGTGTTAATCCGTTTAACAGGATATTTGAAGTCAACGATACTCGATAATCTCAGTTTCTTAGGATTTTGAATATATAAAAGATAACATTAGTATAAATTATCATTAAACTTGAATATGAAAGTGTATAAAAAACGACGACTATGCAGAATAAGTTATAAGAAACACATTTTATTTTGTGGAATGTTGGAAATACGTAACCTTATCATGAAACATGTCTGTCATGTCCATGAATTCATTCATCTCGTCAAGACAGGAATTTATGTTATGCTTTTGCTACTACTTAGTATGTATGGAAAAATCCCTTTAAGAGAAGTCTCTGATAGTTCCAGAGCATTTGTATTAGATAACAATTTGATAATAGTAAAATATTTCTTCAGATATGAGGTTTACTGTAGCACTATACGTTCCTAAGGGATCGCTTTAATAACAATTAAAAACATAATCAAACATTTTTTGCTAAAATCTTTCTATAAGATGAAAGATATGAATTATTGGCACGTTCTAAGAAAATTCCTGATAATTACAAGTTAGCGTATAATACCGTTCAATTTTCTAATCAGCACGCCTTCGCGCTTCGTCTCAACATAAATCATAAAAATAAATTTCCTCTTCGGTATATAAAACTATCCCGAGTACAACAGTTCACACACAAAATTGATGGTTATCGATGATATTAGAGCGTCATCTTCATGTAATTTCCTAGTCGTACAGAAAGTACAAATTTTATAGCTCATTCATAGGATGAAAACAACTTCGACAAGGCCATAAAGTTAAAAACAAACCCACTGACTCGAGACTCAAGATTTGAAACTGATATCTGTGAGATGCAATCACTGTCCGTGGTTTGCAGATATCAGAATTCTTGCTTTATGATCGCGGAATTTGACTGTAAATCACTCAAGGAGAACTGAATATTTCTTCAAATCTAAATTTCTCATATACAGGGTATCTACCTGTAGATAACTGGTACACCGTTAATGATATTCAAGAACATGTTAAAAGAATTGTTAAAACAGGAAATATAAATTACAAAAGCCTAGCTGTGATTTTAAATTAGCGATTTATTATTGTAGGTAAGATCCTCATAAATTTGTTCGCAAAAAAAACGAAAACAAGTTTTTTCATTAAAATAGTTCAAGTAATATTAACACACACCTATAATTAAAACCAGTTAGAATTTTTAATGTTATAATAAATATAAAATACAAACTAGAAAGTAGAAAATTTATATATTATATTGTATTAAGTTTTAGGAAAACGGAATTCAGTATACTTCGCCATAATCTAGATTTTGATAGGTCTAAAGCTGCCTCCAGGGCCGGACTCGCTAAAAACCCCCCAACATAATCTTTAAATGGAAGTCCCCATCCGCTAAGCAATTTAACACAAACTTTTGTGAAATCCTTTTTTATTTATGTTGTAAAACACTCAACCAACATAAACCAAATAAATGTAAGGGAAAATTAAATACAAGTTTTCCGACTGAGTTGAATTGTCCCACACGAGGGTGTATCAATCAAACAAGCCATTCATGATGTTTTAAAAAATGCGTAATTTTATTATATCCATTTTTTTTCTAGATTTGCGGGAACTTCTTCTTCTTCTTATGGTGCCATCTCCAGTTATCGGAGGTTGGACACAATTGTGGAGAACTCTTGTTGATCCTGCGCTATTCGGAACAGAGAATGGGCATCTAGACCCGTCCAGTTCCAAATATTCCTTCCAATGCCGCGTTTACCTTCGATCTTTCCCTCCATTATAAGCCTGAGCAAATCGTACCTGTTATTTCTCATTATATGTCCCAAATAAGCGGTCTTTCGCTTTTTTATTATTTCAAATAGCTCTCGTTCACGATTTGCTCTTCTAAGCACTTCAATATTAGTGTTGTGGTCCACCCATGGAATCTTTAGCAGTCTGCGTAGAACCCACACACCGGTAACGAAGATTGAGATTTAGCTGGAATTGGACAAAAGTTGTTTCATGTTGTTAAATGTATGTCTGGCTTGTTCGATTCTGGCTCTGATTTCTATATCCGGGTCCAATGTGTTACTTAGCCAGGATCTCAAGTATTTAAATGTTTGTACTGAACTTATGTTCCTGCCGTACACTCTTAGATTGATTGGTGGTTCTGTAGTTTTAGAGATGGTCATTATTTTTGTTTTGTCTGTATTTATCTTCAAACTAAACTGGTATCCAATGGCAGTAAGAGAATTCAACAAACGCTGCAGTGCTTCCGTGGTTTCTGCTATGATGACGGTACCGCCTGCGTAGCGCAGATTATTTATTATTTGGCCATTAATTTTAATACCATCTTTACTATCCTGTAGTGCTTCTGTGAAGATGTGTTCGGAATAGATATTAAACAGCAGCGGTGACAATACGCATCCCTGACGCACTCCCTGTTGGATGTCTACCGAGCTCGATGTAGCCTCGCCAACTCTAACAGTGGCTTTCTGATTCCAGTATATATTCTTAATAATCTGGATATCATTTCTATCTATACCCTTTTGCTCCAATATGTGAATAAGCTTTTTATGGTTAATGCGGTCAAAAGCCGATGAAACATGCATATATTTTCTTCTGTTGGTCTCTACATTTCTGAAAAAGGACGTTTATGCTAAACAAGGCCTCCCTTGTTCCCATGCCCTCTCTAAAACCGAATTGGGATTTACTCAGATCTTGCTCACACTTCTTATAGATTCTTGCATGAATTATTTTTAACAAAAAGTTTATACTCATTATACTTATTAATTTATATTCGTCGCATGTTTTGACGCTAGCTTTCTTTGGTACTGGAACAAAAATTGATGTTAGCCAATCTTGGGATATTATGCCGGTTCTATAGATGGTATTAAATAGTGTTGTCAGGGGACCTAAGTGCTCTTCCTCTATGAGTTTTATGAGTTCTAGGTATATGTATTTCGTCTGGGCCAGTACTTTTTCCAGATTTCGTATTCAGTATTTCCTCTTTCAGTATATTAGGTGCTTCCTCCAATTCTCTAGTATAGTCATAGCATCTGAATAACTCGGAGACATATCCCTCCCAGTGCTTCTTGAGTTCTTCACTGTCAAGAATTATCTTATGGTCTTTGTCGTAAATTTTTTGACTGTGATGGGCTCTGTTCCTGTTAGTGACCTCCTTTATTTTCTTATGTACAGCAAAAAGATGCGGAAACTTAAAATTAGGTATGTTCTTGGTCTGTAGTTCTATTTACGCGATATTTTAATTCGGTTGAAGCCAGTTTCCAGTGTGCTCTGGAATATTAAAATATAAACCAGCTGTCATATCGTGTGTAGAATTTTTGGTAAAATTGGTGGAAAATTTGTGATATAAAGTAAAAAGATTTATTACAAACTTGATTTTAGTGTTTTTATGAATGATTTATTAATATATCACAGGTAAGAAAGTTTTTTTTACTATTTAATTAATTCATTATTATCATCTACTATTTAGAGGTTAATTTGTTAAAAGATAGAAAAGATTTGATTGTGGAATTGTTATTAGTGGTATTATATATTTAAATTTAAATCAACTTGATTTATTCTATGTAGATTTCATTATCATTTTATTAAATTAACAATATGTTTACGTATCTATCTATCCTATCCAATGTTTATCTATACCAGCGTTTTAAGTCTGGAGGGTAGAGGTAGAGAACCATCTAAATCTATTAAAAATTGACAATTTTAAGTCCACGATCCATAATCCAACTTCAATATAACGAAGTCAGTGAGCGCAGAAATCTTCTGTATACTTTAAACCTACACCTGTCATTCGATTAATTAATACTAGTTTTAATTTGCCAAACTTTTATCCTTGATTAATCTTTGGTCATTGCAATACCAATTTTTTTTTCAGAGGAGTGTCATCTTCAGTTTGTAGGGTTGGTGTTAACAAAGGCTCAAAGGTCCGTGTATCAGTTCGGGCCTGACTATTTCTTTCTATACTATTAAAACTAATTACAAATGTATATCGGGATTGGACATTCTAATATATTATCGATATTATATCTATTTAATAACAAGTCTAAACATTCTGTTGTTATTAATTAACATTGTTGTGAATAATCGCATTAAAATGTAATCAAAATAATAATATAAACTGCAAGTGCAAATATGAATCATTCGTCTATTAATAATTAGCCAAAGATTTTAATTATAATAATAAATGTTAGGAAAAAGAAAACATTAATAAAACTAAATGGATCAAAATATTTAAACATTGGCGATAACTAAATGTCTAGAATCTTTTTCGATGATAATTATTTAAATTGTTACTACAGTTCTGGTATTTGTTATAACATTTATATTATATTTTTAAAACTTTCTCCTTTGTGTTTGTTGAAACAGAAACATACGTTAACATAAACACTAACATCAGATGGTATTGGGATGAAGAACTTCATGAACAAATACGATGGTTGTCTTTTTGGGATATAGCCGCTTAGAAGGCGCCACCAATAGAACCTTCAGACACAAATCTAACCTCAATCTTTTGTGGACATAAATCTAAAATTTCATCGCGATACAAGAAGTCGTGTAGGTACAGTAAATTTTAGAAATTCATCGGTCGATAAATGGATCTTAACCGAGCAATATTTTTTCTTACAATTTTCGGTGAGGATTATCCCAACAATGTCTCGGTGAAATGGTGTCTGTGTTTGCGAATAAAGCACCACACCAGTTAACTATTTACCGCTAGTTATGCTAATTTCAACGTAGTCGCTCCAGTCTTAGCGACGAATCTAAGCTATGTCCACCCAAAACAGCAGTCACACAGCAAAACAGCTAATTTAAGATGACCGCTGTGTAAAATACATCGAAACAGATGCCTCTTTGGGCATTTCAAAGACCTCTATCCTAAAGATGCTACATAAAGAACTGGGTGTTACGAAGTTCGTTTTCTGTTGGATCCCTCATTTGCTCACAGAAGAGCAAAACGCGGTTCGCTCAATTGGTGTCGAAAAAAATTGGAACGAGTCAAAAATGGTCATGTGGCAACAATTGCTTTAGAAGATCGAATAACGGTTACTTCCGATTGGTATATACAGGTTTGCTTACCAGAAGCTAACGCGAAACTCTGAAAAAAACGGCGAATCATCCCACAGTGCTCACACTGCCCAAAAGACAATCGAGTTATTTGGTCTTCAAAACATCGACTTCTTAGAACATACACCGTATAATCCCGACCTAAGTCCCAACCACTTCTTCACGTTACCATAAATCAAGAATTCAATGTGCAGCGATTTCAGTCGCCAGAATAAGCATCGATACTTTTGAAACAGTGTATTTGCAGGTGTCAACTGAAGACTGGAATAGCTGTTTTACCAGTTGTCTTGAACGTTTGCAAAGGTGTGTTTATATTTTACTATACAAAAGTGTATCGATCTTGTTGGGACATATTATGAAAATCAATAAAATACTTTAGGTTTATATATATTTTGTTCTTATGGCTATACGCAAATTAAAATGATAACCCTCGTACACGCAGCAATTGTTAGAAACATCATTATTGAGAGAATGTTTGATTATAATTGGAAGAATATGGTTTATTACTATTTTTCTTGTTGTCTGTTTCTTTTAAAGATAATATTTTATTTGCATGTCTGTCATCCAGATGTTTTGGTAAAGATTTAAAATTAGATGATATGCGAATACAACATTAAAATTTATGTTCGTGTGCTGTTAAGTTCTTCAGTATTTATTTTCATAAAATAACAATATCAATAGGAACTCTATATCAGAAAAAAATAATAAGAATTTTTTTACACGGTATAGAATAAATCATTGAAGTGATCTGTGTGATATAATTTTTCAACGAGTAATTAAAAAAAAAAATAGCTAAATAAAAGACAATGGTAAACTAAAGAGATAAACAAAGGGAAAGAAGGTGCATTATAGTAAACCATACTGACAAAGAAATAAATGTATTGCTTGATTTTAGATAGCTTATGAGATTACTAGATTTGATTGTCTGTGTATGTATAATGCAAACTTCATTCGGTAGTAGTAAATACCTAGTTAACATCTCCTATTTCAGGCTTTCTATTCAATTTGTTAACTAAAGAAACCAGATGATTCCTGAGGAATAGATGAAGATAAGTAATATAATATATGTATTTATCTGGCGAAGTGTGTGAACAAGTTGATAAAAAACACCAATCACAATAATTTTCAAGTTTTCATGACCGCTAGCTTTGATGTAGATGTATTTTAGATTAAACTATTTCTTAGGAATTTGTAATGTTACGCCGTTTTGTGTTACTTTCAACGCTTATCGACGTTTTTATGATAATTCTTGAAAGTGCTGAACACCGCTGAGAAAACTAACCGTATAAGAATAGTCTTAAATTATTATAGTTACCTGAGAAGTACTAACTAACGGATATTTGAAATGATATCAACAACAGTCGCAACTTTTTATAAAAGTTCTTGAAGACATTTTGCAAGAAGAATATTAAATTGTATGGTTTTCGAATTGTCAACAGTTTAAGATAAAAAAGTTTACAGGAAGTTACGTCATTAACATTTAATTTTTTTTATTATCTTTCTAAGATCTTATAAACATGGGAACACCTGGTTCTTATAAAAACACATGTTAGTATGTATTTATAATTTATAGTATATATATATATATATATAAAACGAATAGAGCGTTTTGTGACAGTCTAAGAATGTCCAAAGATGATACATAACGTATCTAGTGCCTTACTGTCAAAGTAATAATTTCAGTTTTGAACTGAAATGGTGTCGGTTAGAAATTTCTAACACTTTAAAAGACACCTTGGATGCTGCGATATAAATAGATATAAATATCATTCAACCTATATCAGGGCAAAACCAAACTACAGACACGTGTTTCGCTCTTATATATATATATATATATATATATATATATATATATATATAATATATATATTCTTATATTATTGATGTCTTTTTAAATAGGATTTTACAGATCTTGGAAAAGAAAATAATAACAAAATAAATACAATTAAAACAAAAGTTTGATAAAAATACAAAAAAAGTAAAAAATTAATATGAGGGCAAAAGAAAGATTAATTACCAAAAATAAATGTTGGAAGAATTATATTGTATACAAAATTTATGAATTTGGTTCTAAAATTTTAATTAATTAATTCATTAATATATCAGTTGTTCTAGAGTACTTAGATAATTATACATTTAATAAATCTTGGTACCGTACAAACACGATTATTAAAAAGCATTTTTATCACGTGAAAAAGCTGTTTGTTCCCATCAAATCGATTAGTTTTTTATTTTTTGGAATCAGTAAATATTAGTATAATTAGTTGGATTTGTCACAGTAAATTACATACTTTGTAATTGTTGATTAGCTGGTTTTTATAACTTTATTTATTCTCTTTAGTAAACTATTTATTAACTCGACAAAAGCCGTAAAAAATGGATTGAAGCAAATTTCTAATTATTTCTATTTTTACGAGGCTTGTGTTTTTAGTTTTGCATATAGCCGTTTAGAGGGCGCTACCAATAGAACCTTCAGAAACAAATCTAACCACAATCTTTTGTTGACATAAATCCAGAGTTTCATTGCGATAGAAGTCGTGTAGGTACAGATAATTTTTGAAATAAGCAAGTAGGTCAAAAAATGGATCTTAGCCAAGAACATTTTCGAGCAATAATTTTTTACAATTTTCGGAGAGGATTACCCCAACAGCAATGTCTCGTTAAAATGGTTTATGTGTTTGAGAGTGAAGCAACACACCAGTCAACTATTTCCCGCTGGTATTGCGAATTTTAATGTGGTCGCTTCAGTCTCAGCGGCAAATCCAGGCTAGGTCACACAGCAAAGCAGTGATGCGGTTCATCAGCTAATTTAGGATGACCGCCGTATAACATACCGGGAGATAGAGGCATCTTTAGGCATTTCAAAGATCTCGATCCAAAAGATCCTACATGAAGTTGGTCTCCCGTTGGATCCCTCATTGACTCACAGAAGAGCAAAAAGCGGTTCGCGTCAATTGGTGTCGAAAAACATTGAAACAATAAAGGAAGCTCAAAAAACGTTTATAGTAGCGATGAATCTTGGATTTATTCCTACGAACAGGAAAATAAACGCCAATCCGCTAAGTGGGTATTTCACGATAAGGAAAAAACCAACAAAAGTGAAGTGTTCAAAGAAAATGGAAGCAAGTTTTGTGTCAAAATCTGGTTATATGGCAACAATTGTTTTAAAAGAAGATCGAAGAGCGGTTACTACTGATTGGTATATATTGGTATTGATACACATAAAGTTTTATTTTTCAAATTGTCTTTTTTCAACGTACCTAAAATGTTAGCTTTAAACAGTTATAACTTTTTTATTTATAATGAAATGTACCAAAGATTGGATTAAAGCTACAATCCGCACGCACATCGCATTTCTTTAATTATGCAATCACTTTTGCTCAAATTGATATTCTGTGTATATGTTAGAATTAGTGAACCTGCTTTTGGGTCCAGGTTCTTTTACTCTCCTGTTAATTACGTAACGTTTTTTTTTAATTAATTAACATTTTTATTTTCAATTCTCTCAAATTTTTTTGCAACTGTCTATTTAACACCATTAACGTTCATATTTATATTAAATTAAAAACAAATACCAAATTCCTGGTAATTACTACAGCTACGTAGAAATCAACTAAACTCATCGGAATCAAATCGGAAACGGAACCCCCTTGGCTCCTAGACTAAATTCACTTTCAGCGATTTTCACACCTAGAATTTTCTTTAGGTATACACTTTCCCAGAGAGACTTTGTTATGAAATCAAAAAGCTGCAGCTTTGCGTGCATTTATTTATAATTTATTTCATTATAAATTTTTCTAAAGAAAAACATGAATATTCAATTAACATGGTTTACCATAGCATAGAAAAGACGAGTTCAATACATTTGTAAAAATTCTTTGATTTATTTGTTTAGAGGTACTTTAGGAATAACGAATAGATTTGTAAACATTGTATGAATAAAAAAAAAGATAAAATACCTATAAACACATCTGTTAACAATATGTACCTAACTACTGTGAATTTGTATGCTATAGGTACAATTTTCAACAGATAAAATCGATTATTTTCTTCTGGTGTAATAAGTAATAAAAGTATTACGTTTAGGGAGCAAAAAATTGCCTTAAAATAAGCATTACGTAAGCATAATCTTTTTCAAATTAATAATATATTACAGAATGTAGATTTTAAATCACTTACAGATAGATAACTGATTAATCTTATAACCTATTTTAAAATTCTTGTGGCGAAGGATGTAATAAAAAAAAATAGATAGATTATCGAGAATAATAACACGCGTGTAATGTCCTCATTTCATTTACAACATTCCATTCCTATAAATCTTTGCCGTTACTAACAGTTATATGTCTATTCATTGTTGCTATTGTAATGTCGCTAAGCGTCAAATGAATATAAATTTTTTTGTGATTTATGAGTTTACGCGCAAAGAAATTAAAACTGAAGATCATGTTGTGTGGGTTAAAATGTATATTATGATGATAAGTTAAAAAAAATACACAATAACGTAATAATAATGTCGACGGGAATGGTCTTTTCCGGTTTTGCGATTAAAACAGAAAGATAATTTTATGGTGATTAGTATTCCCGATGTTGCATAAAACTTGGGGACAATAACTAAATTATAACAGAAAACATAAACTGAAAGCAAGATTGATGGAAAATAGATAAATATTATCATAAAAAAAACATTTCAGTGCAGAAAAACTTCTCAGTATTATAAATTAAGACATTTATATAAATCCGGGTAGGGTGGTCAAGTTACCAAACCTAATAGATGGGCAGACCAGCCAGTTTGGCTGGATAAAGTCTAATGAAACACTAATAATATCCATTGCCAAATCATTCTAAGTACTTTATTATTAATCACTCAAATTAAGTCATCAGTCAAAACGAAATTCTAGATAAACCTTTATCAACATTTTTAAATTCTTCTTAAATCTAATTTACCTGCCATTACTTCTGAGGAAAAACAAATAGAAAACCAATCGAAACATAACAAAACTTCTTCTTTTAATGTAAACAATAAAAATAATTATTAATATTTTTGGTTGGCAGAAATTTTTTAAAAGTTCAATTTCTTTCACAATGCAGCTATAAAAATCCTTAAGCATCAAATGTTTTAAATTAAATTCTACAACCAACATTTTTGCTTTGACCACTGGTGGCCTTCTAAAAAAAATTTCAACAATTGCGTTAGGTCCTTGGGTTGCAAAGGAAAACTGACAAATCGTTAAGAATTCTGAAAAAGAATTTTGGCTACTAAAATCCATTTCTTGTCTGCTAAAAGCTTCTTGACATTAACGTTCTCATTGTTCAAAAAGCATTTAAGATTTTGCAGTTGGTCAAAACATTTGCTATCGTTAACTTTAAGGTTGTTATATGATGCTTATAGTATCGGAAACTTTATTCTATCCAGGAACATCATTTAATGTTATCCATGTGAAATGTTTTGTGTATTTGTATAAGTTTTTAGTCCAGGATTCTTTTTGAATGCAGTCACTTTTCGTCATTACCTATCTTTGAATTTACACAAAATAGTAGCCACTTTCAGTTGATAAAAATGCTATTCAATATAGTTTTCCAAAACATTCACAGAAACATTTGCTTTCTCTTTAATAAGAATTTGATAAATTCATGAAAAAATGAACAGTCCAAAAATAGCCTTAAAAAAATTTTCAACGTTCTGGGTGCATTATTTTCGTTTTTCAGGAAAAATGACTTAAGAGATTCACTCGTTTGTGCAAAGTGACTATGATTCAAAGTAAAAAACCTAACAAAAGCCGTATCAGCCGGGCACCGTTTATTTTTTCCGGATGCGCAACCCAAAAGCCTTAGTATGTCCTTAGTATGCTAAAGCACCAGCACTGACTATAGTAAAAACTATTAAAAAATCGGAAGACAAAAACGTACGTTACAATAACAAAATGATTGATAGAAAACTTACTATTAAAAATTATAAGTATAGGAAGACAAAAAAACGAAAATGTGAGCTATTCAACGATTTATAAACACGACTTTTAGGAATTTTGGCACATGGGATAAGTCTGCTTAGAAGTTTAATTATATTCTTTGTGCCTATATTTAGTTAGGTACTAATGGACACAGGTAATTTCCACACCAATAATCCTTTAACAACGTAGACAAAATTAGGGATTTATAATCTCCCAGGTAAATTGCACACCGACTTTCAGCAAAACCAATCAATTATTATTTGTGACCAGTTGTTACTCTGTAGTGCTGTATTTGTATATTTTGCAAAGATATTAATAAAAAGTAAGCGTGGCAGAGATATGTTATGTGTAAACGATTACCCTTTTTTTCAACAAAAAGTGATAAAATGTGGAGAAACATTTTGGAGATGTTCAAAAAAAGACTGCAAATCTATAGTTTTCACCATTGGGCCTAAAAATTTAGTTATTAGGCACGAAGATATACACGAAACAGAAATGAAGAAGCGGAATCGGAAAATAATTAGAAACTCCTGCAAAATAAAAGCCTAGAGTAGCACAGTGAGAGACCGTCAAAAATTATTCGACAAGGACTACACTACAACTGCCTGAAACAGCAAAAGAAATAGAAAGAAATAGAAAATGTACATTCGAATTTCAATAAACTTCAAATCACAACAAAAATTAATGTTTAATTTTAAATAAAAATTATGTAAACAGACTAGTTTGATTTATAATCTGAAATAACCAGAACAAAATTTTATTTGCTTGGGGAAATTATCTGTAAGATTAAAGCAGCTTAGTGAGGATGGTGTGGAATTTACCTGTTCCATATTAAGGACGCAGATTTTTCTAACGCCGGTACTGATAGGGCACTTACTTTACTAATTAAGGTGATAGGACTAGAAATAATTTTCAATTATCTGGTGAAAAAACTTTGTTTAAATATATTTAGTTCTTATTGGGTTCTGTGTCATTAAAGTTGTATAAAAAACTAATTAAAACAATTTTATTCTTTTGTTGACCTCAACACGTTTCGATCCATTTATCAATAACTGAATCCGGTGGCTAGCGGTCTGGGTACTTCCATCCGGTATCAAAACTGTCGTCGATTGCAGTTGGTAAAGTCATTACCATTACCTACTAAATACTTTAAGAATGCATTTAGAGAGTAGAAAACTATTATTTGTAAATTTACTATATTTAATTTTAATAGCTTTTACAAAAAGTACTTATTGACTCACCACGTTTATATTTCGAAAACAAAGAGTTTTTTACCTGCAACAAAAAAACATATATAAAGTATATATTTGTCTAATTCCTAATGGTATTCGTTAGTATATAGGTCTCTTTGAAGAGAAATAAAGGTAAAAATTAGAAAAGCTGACAATAATCAATCAAAAACTGTGACAATTGTGTCCTAATTTTTAAAGCGAGACTTTTACCGTGGACTTCGGCGATTGGTTAAGAAAAGCGACTTGGTAAGAGCAGTGAATCGAAAAAAAGTGTCTGCGTACGTACGTACGTTACTTATCCCCTCTATCGCTCTCATCACAAACCCTTAGTGTCTGTTATAGAATGTGATAATGATGATGTTGTTTTGTTGTTTGCTTGACTACAGCATTGGGTGGGTCTAGGCCGACTGTACTATTTGCCTCCATCGTCGTCTATCTTCCATTGAGGTTAGATCATATTCAATCTCCATACTTCTTAGGTCTGCTTGTATGTTATCTAGAGTGTTCTAGGGGTCTTTATCCAACTAGTACTCTTTCCCAGGCTCTCTTTTAACATTCGTTCTTCCGGTTGTCTCTGTACATGACCCTTCCATTGCAATCTCCTCGATTTTATCTCCTTCACGATGTCTGGATCTCCTTATAGTTCCGTTATTTCTTGGTTGGTTCTTCTTAGGTATATCTTACGTAGCACTTTTCTCTCAAAGATTCTTAGTCTTCTTTCGTTTTCTTTGGTAAGCGTCCAGGTTTGATTAGCATACATGACGGTAGGTCGTATAACTGTCTTATAAATTGTGATTGTTGCTGTTCTTGAAATATTTTTGGATACTATTGTAGTCTTTA
The DNA here is from genome assembly GCA_964028335.1 of Altica lythri. NCBI lineage: Eukaryota > Metazoa > Arthropoda > Insecta > Coleoptera > Chrysomelidae > Altica > Altica lythri. The sequence goes on along the minus strand of OZ034808.1, from coordinate 23,074,123 downwards.
GTGCATACAAGCACTTATTTCGATTCTGAATTCGGGTTTTTATTTCTTCCGTCAGGCTATTGTCTTGTGTTATTGTTGCACCCAGTTGTTACCCTCTCAAATAATAATGATGATGACACTATATAAATAAATATTTTCAAATTTATAATATACGGTTTATTATTTTATACTAATTTTTGTATGTTCCAATATAGATATTATTAATTCATTTAAAATATAGTTTTATGATTTTTCCGGCTTACTTCTCAGAGAGCTTCGCTTTTATTCTAGAGTTCCATACGCCTTTGTTATTAATTTCATATAATAACTAATATTGTTAACTAAACTAATCGAATAAAAAGGTTTGTAACAAATTTTAACAATGACCCTTCTCTTTTTGATGTGAATAAAAAACCTGAAGATCATCATCAAAATTTAATGCTGTTGTTAAATTCGATGTATGATAATTGATTATGATTGCCAGATGTATTACCCGGCTTTTTGGTTAAATTTAAATAACAATGTCTTTTTCTGTTATTTTTTACTTCTTCAAACTTCTCATCCGTAAAAGAAAACACATGATACAATAATTAAAAAATTCTTAAAGAATCTTGACATACATAATTGTGTATGACGGGTTACTTGACGACCGAATATGCTGTCAGTTAAAAATAGAGATATGTAAACCATGATCCGTGAAAAATATTCTTAAGTTAATCATAGGTTTTGGTATTTGTAATCGTTGATCAAAATATCTACGAGAAATTTACCGCAAAAAATTAAGACAAGAGTAAACTGTTAAAGAAAAGTATTAATAGCCTTTATGTACTTTTTGAAAAATGATAACCTTTAAGCAGTTCAATTATATTTTCGTGATATAAATTTGCATAAACGCTTGTAGTCTGCTAAACATTATCATTCTGTATAATCTCATCTTATTAAACTGCCCACGTCCTTTTTACATCAAGATTAAATTAAATTGTACCTTATTATTAAAATTAAACTTTCACCCAAAAAACCGCTCACGGATTGTATTATAAAATTCTGTCGATTCGTTTTGGTTGTAAAAAATTGAGTTAAAACAGACTTTCGTTGGCATTGACTATGAACGGTAATGTGTTGAGTTCAATGTCGTTTTTACGCTACGAACAATAAAACTACAAAACTTTCTTTTAATAGCTGATGAATAATGTCATTCAATTATATGTGTATCGTAAAGTTATGCATTTTAAATGAATCTATAAATAATCGAACTATGTTTCACGTGCACTGTAAAATTTTGAGATGTTTAACTCAGAGATGGACTAAGTAATTTTTGGTTAATTGAGTGTCTTTAACAACATCTAATTAAATGTAAGCCCTTGTATCAGCTATTTTAGTTTATAGTAAATGTTCATTTTTATTTGACACCATATAACTCATTACGATTTTCTACTTGTGTCTTTCAATTGATAATATTTGTAGAAGCAAAGATGAGATACCCATACCTTCCAAAGCCCATGGCTTGGTTTACTATTCTTTTCCATTTCCTCTTATCAGTTGCTTTTCTTTCCCAGCTCGTTACACTAAGTCTTCTTATATCTTGACCTCGGTCTTCGTCTTTTTTCTGCCCCCGCACTAGATAGTACCATTCTTGGAATTCTTGATGGAACCATTTTCTACACATGGCCCAACCATCTTTGTGCCTTAATTACCGCTAATATATTTATTTCTTGATAGAGCTCAGGCAGCTCGTTAATTGTTCTTGTCGTCCATTGTCAATATAAGTTTATCCCATCAAAGATTTTGCGCTCCTAAACTAGTAACTACTCTGGGTCTTTTTTTGTTGTGATCAATGTTTTAGAAGCATTCATCACTATCGACCTTATTACGGTCTTGTAGGTTCTTAGTTTTGCTCTACGAGATAAATTTTTGCTTCTCAACAACCCATTGAGAGCATATATAGCGCAGTTGCCTGACATAATTCTTCTCTGTATTTCTCCTTCACAGATAGGTTCCCTTGTAAAGACTTCTTCGAATTTATATTGTTTTCCCTTTGCTGTTGTCATTGTTATGTATAACCCCAAACGAATTTATTATTTGTTCTTTCCATATACTTCGTTTTTGCTTTATTTTTGTATAATGCTTGGTCGCTGTCCTCTCTTCGAGCTTCATGACTAATTCCATCAGTTTTATTATGCTTCTAGCCAAGATTATCAAATCGTCTGCAAATGCTAAACAGTCTAAGCACTGATGTTTTTATGGTTAGTCAGACCTCTATTAATATTTGCTTCCTGTATAATCTTTTTTAATTCTATGCTAAACATTATAAATGATAATGGATCAATAAACTGTAAAAGGCTTTCGCGGCCATTGTCTAATGAATCAATGGTTTTTGGGCTGTTAGGACGGCGTCGATTGTCTTGCTGACTTGACGTTTCGCCAACACGAGCGGTTGGCATCTTCAGAAGTTGCTTCCTGGTTGACAGTCTGCGAACTAATGGATCATCCTGCCGCACTCCTTGTTTGACCTCAAAGCTTTCTATTATACTAATGTTTATCTTGACTTTATTCACTGTCATTTGTAGAGTTAATTTGATCATTCTAATAAGCATTGAAAAAACATCAATATCTTTCAATACTGTGAATAGTTCCCTTTTTTAGATTAGAAAGTTTTTTATATTTTCGCTGTGTTCTGTGTCTCTGTGTCATTCCGTGGAATTTGTAATCGAATTTAAACCTATTTCCCGACTACCTAGAGCTCTGAAATTTTCAGGATAGCTAAGAACTGGATGACAATGCATGTTTCAAGTGTGTTTAGGCATATACATAGATTTCGAAATTTATACCGAATTGATATTAAACATGATCTAAGTTGTGTATAGATAATATTATTTTGAAAGTTATTAAATAAATCGTTCGTAGCGTAGTTGGTTAGGCGGCGGATCAGTCCACTTGTGACAGTTCTGTTATGTTATCATAATGGGATCGATTACGCGACAGAGAAGTTTTTTTTTCTTTGTTCTTACATGTGAAAACAGTAATTATTATTTTAACTGGTAATAAAATAAACTGTTGTAGAAAGTTTTTAGATACAACTACCCTTGGAAATTAAACAAACAAGAAATTATTAAACTGACATTAAGGAGAAATTGAAAAAATGTCACATCCAGTGGGACTCGAACCCACCATCACTGCCGTTAATGAGAGAGAAGTTTTGTCAAATCGACAATTGATACTTCAAACTATAAGTCACTTTATTTGTGCCCTGTCTTATATTTTAGAAAGTTTTTTATATTTTCGCCGTGTTCTGTGTCTCTGTGTCATTCCGTGGAATTTGTAATCGAATTTAAACCTATTTCCCGACTACCTAGAGCTCTGAAATTTTCAGGATAGCTAAGAACTGGATGACAATGCATGTTTCAAGTGTGTTTAGGCATATACATAGATTTCGAAATTTATACCGAATTGATATTAAACATGATCTAAGTTGTGTATACATAATATTATTTTGAAAGTTATTAAATAAATCGTTCGTAGCGTAGTTGGTTAGGCGGCGGATCAGTCCACTTGTGACAGTTCTGTTATGTTATCATAATGGGATCGATTACGCGACAGAGAAATTTTTTTTTCTTTTTTTTTGTTCTTACATGTGAAAACAGTAATTATTATTTTAACTGGTAATAAAATAAACTGTTTTAGAAAGTTTTTAGATACAACTACCCTGTATTTTGTTAGCAATCTTCTCTATGATCAATCACAGCGTTGTATGACTTAATATTTTTGCAAAATCAGGGATGCTGTGCATTGTTGAGATGACACAAAATATGACCTATAAATCAGTAAAAAACTTTCTATTATAAAATAGTTATTTATGATATGAGTGTTAAAAGTGACGTTTTATTTTGTGAGTGAAAACGTTTGTGAAATGAGCGGAGCGAATTGAACAATTTCACGAACAAAATAAAATCACTTTTAACACAAATACCATACAATGTTTTTTGTACAACTTCCCTATTTTGATAATGAAACGAGCGAATTTTCAATGACAATAAACCAAACCGTGTTAAAAGTAAACTAAACCGTGTTAAAAGTAAACTTGTTTACATGGCAACGTGTTAAAAGTATTTTTAACACGCTGCTATGTAAACAATCGTTTTTAACATTGTTTGCTATCATTAAAAGTGTCACTTTTAATGACAGTTGTACAAAAAGTTATTTTTGTAAATTGTGCTTATTTCAATTTATCCTTAATGTCAGTTTAATAATTTCTTGTTTGTTTAATTTCTAAATTTCAAAAATACGTTGAGAGTTATTAAGGAGATGATTATAACGAAAACACGATTTGTATGGTACTTAATGGACAAACAGATTGTATAGAGTATAAGAGGTAGGTTTTAAAGTAAAACAAGGTTATCTATCGATGAAGAAAATCAGATTAAGTCTAGTTTTTATTAAGATTTGACTATAGGCTTTCTAACTGTATAAAGTATATAATGTGTATTTGATTTTACATACCAAGAACAAACCCACTTCGCAAGTAGGAAGGTTTCTGTTTACTGTGTAATTGAAAACTAAAAGCAAGATCCATAATTATTTAAATCTGATTAGCTGAAGAAAGAGAGAGGAAATTAAATTTTCGTGATAGATATAGATTTCTCTAGGAAGTTAATACGGGTTATTTTATATTCTAAATTTTATCTCTTAAACAGACGTGTTTTATTTTCTTTTATCATTAATTGTAGAGTAAGCAACTGTTGCAATGTATTATTCAAATGCTTCCCTAAACTTTCCCTCGCATCGTCCGAAACATTATACTCATTCAGTGTCTATAATAATGCCAATTAATCGAATAATTGCTTTCGAAGCGCGTAAAACCATAATGATGAATTCGTGATTGATCTGCCACTACTGAGTAATTGAATTAGAAAATTCCGTATACATTTCGAGCTGCAGAATACACCTTACGCAGCTAACATCACGATCTATGAATTTGTTATGGGAATGACCTTTATGCTAGTCCTTTCGCCAATGTGGGTTAATGTATTCGTGTTCCTGAATCCGTATTTTAATCGTGAGTGTCGATAATTTCGCCAAAGAATTTAGTATAATTAATCATTACTACATATTTTGATACATCTACACATTACTATGAACAGCTATTTCAAAAACCTTTGACACCTACAACCATCTAGAATTGCGGAAAACTAAATATGGAAATTAGATAAAATAATATATTATTAGTTACATTTGCGTCTAAAAGATACAAGTTACTAGCAGATGAAACAATTTCTGGAGGATGTAAATCCATAAAAATTGGAACGAAAATCTAACCAATAATAATAAAGGAAGAAGGAAGTAGGACGACATCAATACTAAATAATCAGATACCAAGTAAAAGATGTGATATAAAAGATCTCATGTGTCTTTTGAATGTTCTTTTATTGTATTTGAACAAAGGAACTCTATTTGAAATGTGACTTTCCAAGGAAATGTTTACCAAGTAAGCTTCAGTGTTGGTAGCTGGTTTGAGATTTGTTGAAAACTGGAGCAAATTACATAACAGCTACTGATTCTTAAACAAAATCATAGCCTAAGAATATGTGTTACCATATATTTACTTAGAGAATTGTGTATACAACTTTCAGCTATTATACAGGATGTGACTTAATTTGGAACCTAACCTATTATATATTATGATTGTAAATCATTGGCAGAGTACAGCTATGAATTCGGTGTACCTACCGGACCATTAGCCCGAGGACCGTTGATTTATTTAACACTTAAACACAAGTAATAATTTTTTCATTTCATAAGTGATTTGTTTAACTTGTAGTAACAATTTACAGAACCAGAAAAATCATGTTAGAATTGCAAGTAATTTCATAAATTTGCAGGTATGACAATGAATTAACACAGTTCATTATTTTTATTTAAGACGTAAAAATTGGTAACCATATTAGGTGCGAGAAATTCATGATTTACGCTTAATCATTGTCTTCTTAAAATTAAATTAACTTTCAATTGTAGTTGTCTTTAATAAGTAACAAATTGATTTTAACCAAAATCAGAAGAAAATCAAAATATAATGACTGTTGCCAAGCAAATTAACAAATTATAGTGAATTTAATGAAAGGTGAAATGTGACTTTCCAAGGAAATGTTTACCAAGTAAGCTTCAGTGTTGGTAGCTGGTTTGAGATTTGTTGAAAACTGGAGCAAATTACATAACAGCTACTGATTCTTAAACAAAATCATAGCCTAAGAATATGTGTTACCATATATTTACTTAGAGAATTGTGTATACAACTTTCAGCTATTATACAGGATGTGACTTAATTTGGAACCTAACCTATTATATATTATGATTGTAAATCATTGGCAGAGTACAGCTATGAATTCGGTGTACCTACCGGACCATTAGCCCGAGGACCGTTGATTTATTTAACACTTAAACACAAGTAATAATTTTTTCATTTCATAAGTGATTTGTTTAACTTGTAGTAACAATTTACAGAACCAGAAAAATCATGTTAGAATTGCAAGTAATTTCATAAATTTGCAGGTATGACAATGAATTAACACAGTTCATTATTTTTATTTAAGACGTAAAAATTGGTAACCATATTAGGTGCGAGAAATTCATGATTTACGCTTAATCATTGTCTTCTTAAAATTAAATTAACTTTCAATTGTAGTTGTCTTTAATAAGTAACAAATTGATTTTAACCAAAATCAGAAGAAAATCAAAATATAATGACTGTTGCCAAGCAAATTAACAAATTATAGTGAATTTAATGAAAGGTGAAGAGTTTTTTATGTGGATTTTAAAACGAGACGTAGCTATAGAGGGTGAAAGTTGCCAATTTATTTACGGAAAATTGTCGTCATCCATAACTTGTATGAAAATTTTCCCAGTCGAAAGTATTGATATGAAAACTCGAAATCCCGAATGGTGGACACCTGAGGAGGTGGGTGAAGGGTAAAGAGGACCAAAATTTGGGTAAATAATTGTCATCGATAAGTTCTGCCACGTAATGAAGAAGTCTAAATCCAAAAGTGGTGGCGGACAAGCGTAAAGAGAGCTAAAATTGGCAACTTTCACGTCTTATAGCTACCTCCTCTATAGACTAGGTCTGACTAGGGTGTCGGCTCTTATTTTCCTGGTATAAATATAAATATAGATTGATAACTCTACATCTATTACACGGCGGAAAAAAATTAATTAATATTTGGAGAAAACATTGTATATAGTCCAAAATTAAGTCGATTAAATCGTTTCTTGATACTTGATGTAAGCAGAGCCACTTTATTCTCATAAAAAATAACAATTTATCCGAGATTTTGGGGAAAAGAAAAGCCCTAATGACTGATATTTAAAAAATAGGACAAGTTACAGCGAACGGGAAATACGGTCTGATATTTTTCAGTGGTTCACAATTCCTGAGAGTGAATCAATAAGAAAACATTTATTTGTTTAAATATTATAAATATGCTATCACTTAAAATACAAATTAATATAATTTCATTTTTGTAAAGCAAAACCAACCTTCTTATTGTTAAGAAATAAATAAGATCCCATTAAAAATCTATTGTTAAAAACAAAGCATTGGTAAACAATGGGCAATTTTAGATTTTTACTTTCGTTTCCACCTAAAAAGAGTAATGATGTATAGGAATCGATTTAAGAAAAAAATATAATAAATAACTTTAGTTCTGTGTAATTTTGGTTGTGCTAGGTACCTACGAATACCAATTCTTTACGTCATTTTATCGAAAAACTATTTGAGGTTGTCTTAATAGATATGTCTTGACCCACTTTTAAAATAAGTATATTGGGTTTTATAGGTACCTATTGTAAAATCTAATGAAAAATTACTGGCAAATTAAAACCTTTTAGAAACATTTGACCTCAAACGGAAGTAGGTGAAGTAATAAATAAAAGTTGTAGCATATAATAATTTTTTGCGAACCAGGCACATAAAGTGGACGAAATTGCCTCATTACTTTCACGTATTGTTAGCTAGTACACTGATGTTATTTCCCAGTATAAATCACTTATAAAGAATGTAATTTTTATAATGAATGGGTGCTAGGTACATGAAATTAATAAGCGCCTTGTATAAATTTTATGATACAAATGCCCCAAATATTAACACAAATTCTGAAAAGTCTAGATATTTTTTAAACGGTTATTTATACCAAAGTTTTAGTAGAAAAATAACCATTTAGTATATATGTATATACATATATAAAGTGGCGAAAAACCCTCTCAGGGTTACGCCGAAATTAAGCTCTCTAGATCTGTGTTGTGAGGCAGATCAGTCCTCGATTTCTTTATTTTACTTTTTTCATTTCATTTCCCTCCACAATTTCCTATCATCTGTTTTTTCTTTCCCTTTCCCTACATCCGGGCCTGTGCAGATTATTTGTTACTTCTCGTAAACATGTCGATCTTGGCCATTCTCGTCTTCGTTCTTTGTTTAAATTCATTATCAGTTATTTTTATTGGTCCTAATATTGCTTTTAGTAATTTCCTTTCCATTATTCTTAGGTCTTCCTTTTATTTTTTTGTTATACTAATGGTTCGGCTGCATACATCATCGTCGGTTGAATTATTGTTTTGTATATCTTTATTTTCATTTTCATGCTCAGTAATTTATTTTTTAGTATTTTTTTATTTGTATGATAGGTTGCTGTTATTATACTTTCTTTCATTTCTATTTGGTTTTCTCCATTGTTTGTAAGTAAGTAAGTCTTTTCAACTGTTCAACTTCCTTAAATGTATGTTATATTCTAATATTTGATTTTCAAATTTTTTGTCAAATCTCATTATTTTTGTTTTTTTCTTGATTTAGAAGTTTGTTGTCCTAAATTAGTTTTCCACCCTTACATATTTCTCATTAGGTTTAATAGACCAGTAAACTTAGTAATTCTTTACGTAGATTCTTTCGTTTGAACCTCTATTGACACATATCACCTTTCAGATTAGAAATACTACACCACAGAAGCTCAAAGAATGTAATTCTTTCTATGTATCATGTCAGATAGTCATGCAGCTATCAAAGCTCTGAACTCAGATACAATCAGTCTGGGAATGCCTAGGCAAATTAAATGAACTAGGACAGAATAACATTAATCCAGGACACGTAGGAATAGAAGGAAATGAAACAGCAGACAAGCTGGCAAAAAAAGGAGCTGAAACCCCATACCTGGGACCAGAACCATCCTGTGGAATCAGCAGTAGTACAATCTTGGAAAAACTAAGAAAAAAAATAGATAGCGAAAAATCCAAGTACTGGAATGATTTAGAAGGACTAAGACAATCGAAGACGCTCCTGGGAAACTATAACCAGAAGAGATCTCACAGCTGTCTTAACCTGAGTAAGAAAAACCTCCGAATTATAACAGGAATACTAACCGGTCACTGTCGATTAAGAGGACACATGAAGAAACTAGGATTAGTAGATGAAGCAAACTGCAGATTCTGTGAGGTAGAGGATGAAACCTCAATACACATAATTTCAGAATGCATGGCATTAAGTATTTCTAGGGTCAAATACCTAGGATCATACGAAATAGAAAGGGAAGAACTACCTAATTTAAAGCCCAATGATATCCTAAACTTTCTAAGGAAGATAGGACTAGAAGAGCTGCTATAAGTCTGAGGAATCATCAGAAATATAGCAAGAAAAGGGGGACACAATAGATCTTATAGGTCGCAGGTGTATCTGTTACCCCTAACACCATACATACAATTCTTTCTATAGTTTGAAGTAGTTCTTGATGTCTTTACATAAGTGTACTTTATGGTGTTTCATTATTTTTTTTTAATTGTTCTATAATCGATTCACGTTGTCTTTTACATATATATTTTTTGTCATTAGATATTCGACTTTTACGCAAGTTATGCAAACTGTAAAATATTTATATTTACAACAAACAGAATCTCCAAATAACCAATAAATAATTATTACCTCAACATTAAGTAAAATTTAACGGGGTTTGGGATTATAAAATATATTCTGTATTGTATTTCCAACAAAATATGTCTTTTATTAATGTTCTGTATAAGTTAATTACTTACTAGCTAATGTAAATTTCAGGTATAAACATTACAAATAGTATGTGGTTTCTTTGGTTTAACATTGTAATTACTGTGCATACCTGGAAACCATTTCCTGATAACCTGGAATTCTTTACTTCAAAATCGGTGCTTTTATTACAATGTTGTAACTAGTTTAACAAGTGGCTTTGTAAAAAAAAACAGATTAATAGACTATTGAAAAGATAATTAATAATTTAGGTTTTTTTTAAGATAATTAATATCTTTTTTTTAATGAAAGATAATTATAGTTCTATTAAGTTGTCGATGTATAGGAAAATATTTACTGAAAGAAGGTCATATACTTGTTATACAGTCAATCAATATTGGGTTTAACTTCAACATCAACTTATCACTTTTTTTAAATAGTACGTTCTATTGATCATAATATTACAATGTTATTATTAATGAACGTGCCTCGCATTACAACCCACTTGCATGATCTTAATTACTTATACAAACATTTAATTAATATTTTATAAAATTTTGACTGTTTACAGATCCATTGAATATTATTTCTGGTAAAATACAACTAATTGTAGAATATTGGATATTATTTTTTATTATTTCTATGATTTTTTAGATTTTATAAAAGGCGAAGTACCTATTAGTTGTTAAAATCTGTGAAGATGTTCAAATATAGAACATTAAATCAGTAAAACGTATAAAATTATAAACCTCACACGTAAAAATATTTCGAAGCTTGATTTCAATCTTTACTTTAATCAGTTATAAAAGTATTTAGCCAATGCGTGTTTCTTGTAACCTTTACGAGAGAAAAGTCGATACACCCAACACAAAAATTGGATACTTTAGTAACAAGTGAAGACTTTCTTTCACAATAGAAACTAAAATAATTTTCAACGTATCTACTTGTTGCTGTATTAGTGGGCTGCATAAATTTGCATAATTTTATCACTAAACATTATTGATTAGAATGCCCTTATGGTGTGCAGAAACATTGCAGAACAGATCTTGGTGTTGTAACCCAAAGACATTGCAATAAATGTACACGGCAATAGTGAGACCAATCATCACTTATGGGGCAGTAGCTTGGGGCACGAGAGCTAATCTGACTACAACGAGGACAAATCTCTCGAAGATTTAGAAACTAGCCTTTGTATGCATCACTGGAGCAATGGGAACATGGCCCAGTGCTGCAATGGAAGTAATCCTAAATCTCACGCAATTAAAAGAAAGAAAACAATACATATATAATGGTCAAGGAAAGACCTTGATCACTTCAATTTGATCAAACTTGAGAAATGCCCCAAGATGACTTGCCAAGGAAATTTAACTTTGTGAGAAAATTCGCCACAAAACTGGGTAGTAAATCTGAATGGGACAAAGAAACTATATTGAGGTTAAGCCAAAATGCCATAATATAGTATACGGATGTCTCCAAGACAAATAAAGTAACAATATCAGGGGTTTCTGGACCTAGAGCGAAATACTCAGAAAGCCTGGGTGCATAACCAAGCATTTTTCGCGCGGTAATCCGTACCATTGAAAGATGTGTAGAATTTAATACAAAAAGAAACTATCATAGACAAAAGATTGTAATCATGTCAGATAGTCAAGCAGCCATCCAAGATCTGGACTCACACACAATCACTTCGAAGATGATCTGGGAATGTCTAAGCAAACTAAATGAACTAGAACAAAATAACACTGTTATCCTCTTATGGATTCCAAGACACACAGGGATAGAAGGAAACGAAACAGCAGAAAAGCTGGTAAAAAAAAGGAGCTGAAACACCCTACTTGGGACCAGAACCATCTGGTGGAATCAGCAGTAGTACTGCCAATTAAGAGAACACATGAAGAAATTAGAATTTGCAGATGAAGCAAAGTGCAGATTCTGTGAGGTAGAGAATAAAATCACTATAAACATACTCTTAGAATGCATTGCAATACGTAATTCTAGGTTCCGATACTTACTGTTATACGAAATAAAAGAGAAAGACCTACCTAACTTAAAGCCCATCAAGATATCCTAAATTTTCAAAGAAAGATAGGACTAGAACAGCTTTAAGTAAGAGGAAACATCAGAATTATAGCAAGAAAAGGAGGACACAATAGATCTTTTAGGTCGCAGGTGTATCTGTAACCCTTAATTTTGCTCATATTGGTTAGAATCTCCGATGATTAATTTACATGTATATTTTAAAGGTATCCTATATAGCCCAAAGCGAAGTATATGTGAATTACGTAAACCTTTCACGTTAATATTGATGTTTACTCCGTAAATTTGGTATTAAGTGATCCAACCATACGAAATTTTTTGTACTAAAACTTTTTTACGCACTTTTGACTTGAAAAGTAAGCTGGTGAATGCAGATCTTCCAAGCTGAATATTCGGCAATAGCCTTTTGTGATCAAGAGTGCATTTATTGCCTCCAATAGACATGCTGCCTTGACGGCTCTACAATCCACCACTTTCTAGTCCTGGACTAGCAAGCTCTTAAGCAAACTGACTAAAACCCAACAAAGTAACTTTAATACTGGTACCATGGCATAAAGCAACTTTCGATAAGTAGAGTTAATACTCCTTTTACCGAACCTAAACCTTTGCGTGGCAGCATCTAAAAATGCTGCATTATGGATGAAGTTCGTAATTGGGAAAATGAACTCACACCAGCAAACTGGAAAAATCTAAAGACCAAATACAAGCAAAACGTTAATACGGCCTTCAATGCGTTACCCTAAATTACTTCAAGAGTTTTAGAATAATCGCAGGAATTCTCACAGAACACTGTTCACTAAAGTATCATCTCTGTAAAATAGGCAAAGTGGGCAATGGAACATACAGATTCTGAGAGTATGCAGATGAGACAGCTGAACATATTATCTGTAACTGCAGAGTAATTGTTCGGAAGCGACATGAATATCTGGGACAGTTTTATTTGGAGCCTGATCAGGTTGCAAACGTAGTACCTAAGCGAATAATAAACTCTTAACAGTCTAGACCTTATGGATTCATAATTAAATGTGAGGTATAGGTACACTAAAGATATTTTAGCTCGCAGTGTAGTAATGTCATCTGGGCCAATCGACTTAATTTATAATCTACAATCTGCAAGCTGGTGAATGCGTGACTTTTCGGCGAGGCCAACGGAAGTTGAGAGGGATATATAACAATCGAAGCAGTTTTTTCTAGATATTTTTCGAATTCTAAGATTTGGGCAGTTTGATAAGATTTATATTAATGATAATTTAAAAATATATACTTAAATGTACATACTAAGACCATAAACTGTAAATATTATTAGCTGCATACTCTTGCATAATAAGTTTTACCAAAACAAGCATAAATACGCTGAAATTGCGTAGTTCGATTTTCGAGGCAACCGTAAACTGCTTTTCATATTTTATTAACAGTTTGTTTTCTAGTAATTCCATATTGATTTCTAGGGTTCAATAGCCGTTTAGAACTTAGAATGTCAATTGACTGACATAGGTAGGTATAATAGTAGTAACAATTTGAGACTAAACATCGTGAAAATACGAAAAAGTCAAGGATGTATTTTTCGGCTGGGGAAAATACCGTGACTGAAAAATATAGAACTATTTTTAGATGAGACAGATAAAGCATAAATGATAAGACTGGAAGTGTGGCATGTTTTATAATGAAAAGTAGAACCTTGTACTAAATATTTTACAAGACGTTTTGCAGTATGGGTAGAAAACAAGAAACATGACAACTTCATTTTCTGGCAACCCATTTATAATTTTTGTATTTGTATCAAAAGTAGAATGCATGTAAAAAAAGTTTGCGGAGATATACATACATATTCATACACTCCGACAAAGAAACACACATTGGCGAATCAATCAGGAGTTTTTGGAGCTTCAAAACGACTTCTTCACAGTCTCAAAGATCAAGAATTCAGTGTGTAGCGTCGCCAGAAGAAGCCTTTAAAACAGCGATTTTGCAGTTGTCAACTGGAGACAGGAATATTATATTTGGAAAAGCAATAAGTTACTTTAAGTTTATATATTTTTTTAACTTTATGGCTATTTGCAAAACTAAAAAGACAACCCTCTTACAATAAATGCAACAATTAATAATAATTAGTATTAGTATAGAAAACACGATAAGAGAAAACAGTACAAAATTTTAATTTTAGATTCTGTGAAGTCAATGTTTTGCTTTAAGGATTATTAATTTTTGTAAACATTAAAACAAACAATAAGTTGTTAAGATTATACGGTGTAAATTACAGAATGTTCTTTTTATTGTTAAATTTAAAGGCAGATTCGGAGATAAATGAAATTAGTCGGATTAGTCGGATATTACTAAATTGTTATATATTTGAATTCTTACAATGAAGAATGTAAGAACATGCTAAAAAAGAAAGGAGATAGAAATAACACAAAAGTGGATAAGCCCAACTAAACAGGAATATCCAGAAGAATAGAATAGCTTGATAAAAGAGTTTAAAAATATAAACGAACCTGGTTAGATGATAATAATATAAATAAAGAGAAAAAGAAAGTAAGAACAGGAACATAAAAGTATGCTATAGGAAAATCAGCGAGCAGGACAAAATCTTTAAAGAAAAGAGTAATAATAAATAAAAAAGTATCAGAAAATGAGGAAGAGTTTAAAAAAAATTGTACTGATTACTTCAAAGAATTACTAACAGAGAGAGAGGACCAAGATCTGATTAAAAATATGGAAGAAGGAATAATGATGATACAAAACTATTTAGAAAAGCCTAAGAAAGAGGAAGTTAATGCAATTATAAATAACCGCCGCAGGTTTAGATCATATAAATATGAAATTTATAAAATATGAAAAAGAAGATTTAAGAGAACAACTGTACAAGTTAATAATGTTCATATGGGATGAAGAAAAAATGCCGAAAGAGTGGTACAAAGGACAAACTCTTATGATCCATGAAAAAGGGGACCAGCAAATATGGAAAAGCATTAGTGTATTAAACACAGCATACAAAATCATGTCAACCTTAATACAATGACGACTCAATGAAGCGACGAAGAACATCTCAGGCCAGTACCAAACAAGAAAAACAATGAAAAGGAGAAAGAAGAATTAGTAGCAGAAGAAAAAGTATTGGGATTAGTAATAAATCAACAAAAAACAAAAATAATGAGATTTGACAGAAAATTTGAAAATAAAAAGAGTAGAACAGGAGAACAAGAGAAAGACCTAAAAATACTGGTTAGGAAAATACTAAGAGCAATATTAGGACCAAAAATAATATTTAATAGCAAGCAATAGGAAATTGATAAGAAATGTATAAAAATTAATCGTTGAGGTCTAATTATATTTAAAACAGTTTTACTAATTTTAGAACAAAATTAATTTTCCAATAGTGCAGACAATACTTGAGTGAGATAAAGAATTAACATAAAAACAATTAAAAATTCTCATAACAGTTAAATCTCTTAAAGTTTAGTGTGCAATAAGAGTGTCTAGACTCTAGCTAGAACCTATTTGGAGTTATTCAACTCAACAACCTTATGTTACTCAATGAAAATTGAAATTGATATGGATTTTTCTTCGGGGCACACGTTCCCTCAGTAGAATTTTGGGAATATGATCTGCCATTTACAAATTGGTTGTCCATACCTATTAAGTTATTTTTTTTGTATTGATATGTTTTTGTAAGGGTTTGTTATTGAAAATTATGCAATGATGTCAGAGAATAAGATATAAAAAAATTCATCAATGAATATAAAGGAATTTGAATTTTAAAAAGTAAGATAGAAATAAAAAAAAATATGATCAAAAAGTACAGATAACATTAAAAAGGAGCAATTAGAGCAGTAGAAAAAGGAAGTTAACAGGTACCTATTGGAAAGAATTGGAAAGAAGGGCTTTGAGAAGCAAAGAAAGAAAAGAAGATATTTTTTTATATATTTGTTCATAGCAATAAATTTTTAAGTGACAGAATCCATGACAAAGTAATTCTATTGATAGAAGGGTGCTCCCGCAGGAAAATCCATATCAATATATTAAGCCCTCAAAAATTTACCTAGATAAAGAGTATATGTTAATGTATGGCACATAACAAATTATTCAGTTTAAAAATAATATGTTTTGATAACTTATTTCGAATCATAGATGTTTACTTTTGTTTTTTTGAAGTAAAACTTCTTTAGCGACACTAGGAGTAAAAAAGTTATTCTAACGGACGTGACGTCATTCTAATAACAGAAACCGGAAACAAAACCTAATACTGACACGATTTTGCATGGGCGCCGGCACCAGGGTGCAAGAGGGTGCGCTGGCACCCCCCTTCTATGAAAGAAAATACCTGAATTTACCAGAAAATTATATATTTTTTTAATTTTTTTATTAAATTATTGTTTGAATAAAAACTAAAGGCGTCGCGGTTGCTGTCCAAATCATTCTACATTCTATATATATATTAGATCATAATAGTGTGTAGATGCAGATGCACCCCCTGAAAATAATCCTAGCGGCGCTCATGCGATTTTGCCTCCTATATGAAATAAAATTAAATCTGTAATTGTATGAATTGACAGCTGATCATCTTGTCAATCGAAATACATTGTATAAATAGTTTTTTGTGTATAAAGTGTTTGTATTAAATATGAATAAACAATGTGGATTTATTAATGAAGAAAGTGATGAAAAAATATTGATTGAAAATGAGTGAATAGGTAGGTACTCTATATGCATAAATTTTATTTTTGGTGTGTAATTACACTATTTATACCTAATTATTTATACCTATTATTTATACCTAGCTATTTTCGTTTTATAGACTTAAAGAGCTAAAAAGAAAAATAAATTGTGAACGTCAAAGGGGATATTATAAGCGCCAGAAAGATTTGAAGAAAAATGACAAAAATGAAAAAATGACGAGACAGCCACATTCATTATGATTTGATTAAGTAAGTTTATATACATACATACATATTATGATAGTAAATAATTGTTTATACGGAATCTTTACGTTGAGTAAAGAAGCATGTTGCACGTTTTTGTTCATAAATAATAATATTCAAAATATTTTAACACTTTCTTATACTTATTTTAGGTTTGGTTAGGTAGCCATAAAGGCCATAAAACCACTAGTCAAGATGGCTGACCTTTGACCACCAATAACAGATCCTTCGTAGACGTGAAGGAAACAAACTTAACTCAGGATTTTAAATTTTATGGAATATGCTATAAAATGCTACAAAATGAAATGGTTATCTAACTATCGAAGGCTCTTGTGTTGTGATGTACTACAATAAGGTAGATACAGCTACAAAATCACACATTCTAAACGTAATGTGTGTATATTTTTAATATTGTTTACCTATTATTGAAGCAAAACTTCTTTAGGCACGACTAGGGGTAGATTCTAACGGAAGATTCTGATGGAAGTAACTGTATAATTTCAGCTATGGGAGGAGTTTAAATTTCCGAAATTTATTTATGAAATTTTCAAACGGTTTCAAATACATTAATGGTATTTATAGACTAAAATCTATGTTTCACATTTTAGTTATCATAAACCTATTATTTCATATATAAAAAAAATAATGATAACTTTCAAATTCCTATTTCTAATGAATAATATAAATATAACATCTCATTTTTTTTGTAAAGTATATAGGCAATAAATATGATTGAATTGTAATTAAATATTTATTTTCCGATACGTACGTCAACAAGTTTTACTTCAATCGCCCGTAAAGGTTACACGCACACTCTTTTTTTTAAATTTTATTTTAGATTTCTTAAGTTTGTAAAGTATAAATGCATAATTTTATAAAAGCAAGATATTCTATTAATGGAAATTTTTTTATGAATGAAATTTTTATAAAATGTCAGAATAAATTTTATAAAGATTATTAATTCATTTTTGTCTAATAAAGATTGCATGAGTATTTGAACTATTGATAGTAACTGTAATAAATAATTTATTTCTGTAGAATTGATCTTTAAGAATAAAATTTTCTTTAGGATTAAAAAAATATTTAAAATAGAAATATATCACTTTAAAAAGTTTGCAAAATAATTTAAAAATGAAATGAAATGTTACGCAAAATCATCCAATATAATTTATTAATTTACTGAAAATAATTTAACCATGTAGCGACTAGAGCCATCTTCAGGCTAAAAATAAATAAGAATTACAAAAAAATCTAAATTGATAAGAAATACCTACATATCTAGTAAATATTATATTATATTTCTTATCGACTTAGAAAAAAATTGTAATTCTTATTTAATATTAGCCAGAAGATGGCTCACTAGAGCCGAAACTAGTCGCTACTTCGTTATATTAATTTCATTAAATTAAAAAAATATATGGAAAGATTTTGAGTATTATTTTATATACATTACAACCCATATTTAAGCTGGATAACCTCCTTCAATTTAAAAATTATTGTTTCCGCATCTAGGATTTAAATTGTTATATTCAGTCAGTCCAAAATAATTAAGAAAATGCAGTTATAAATATGTCTTATTTGATAAATTACAACAGAACAATAAAATTATTCTACCTTCTAATTTTATTGTTCTTTGTAGAGCTGATGATGATAAAAAATTGGTCGATTTTTTATGTTAACAACACCAAATAGTGCATTATATTTATATCCATCCAAAGCTATAGTGCCAAATGTTATATATTAACGAAAAAGATTTGGATTATATCGATTAACTATTACATTTGTATAGAAAAAATATATGTAGGTACCTTTATTATAACTAAAATCTGACTAACGAAAATACATTTGTAAAAGGGTCAAAATTTTAAAATGATATTTTTTTTTCAAAAAACATTTGTAAAACAAATTTTTCTGATGCAAAATTCATTTCGATAAATTTTGGATTACAAAAATAAAAGCTAATCAAATAATGTTTATTATCAAATCCTTTGCTAGAATAAGAAAATAATTTTATATGGGTATTAATTTTCAAAAAATAAATTAATACATGAAAAGTATTATATTTGCTATAATTTCTACATGCACATTATATATAATCAAATACTATTCAAGAAAATAATATAAATTAAAATGTTTTCTATTAAAATTCAAAGATTAGTTGGTGTTAAGAGACCTACGACACAGATTTCGATTTTGCATTTAAGACTGCACCAAAACTGGAGCAAACCGGAGAGCAGGGTTAATGAAACATCCCTCACAAGACCGATCGTTACGGATGACGTCACAAAATTTCTGCAAAAAAACTCACCTTTTCTTTCCATAGCCAACTTTGTCAAGTTCAATGTGACGATATGCAGCATAGGTAGCCATAGCTAACAACGAAATTCAAAAAAATTAGAAATGCGACAACGAAAGAAACAACCGAACTGCCGGTAAAACTGCTTTCTCGATATAACGCCGAAAACAGCTGACTGTCGACTGATAGCGCATCGCGGTGCACTTTGTTTTATAGCCGGCGTGTGCACTAGGCCATGTGATGGAGTTTGTTGTATATGGATTCGTTTATTTTGTTAATGGGCACGGCTTTTTTGTTGATAGAGGGTGCTTTGGTTTATTGTTGTTGCAGGAAAGGGAGCAGACTGTTGAACGATTCCAGAAAATTTTGTTGCTTTATGTTTATAAATTTGCTATACACAGCACTTCCACACAATGAAATTTACCTTTTAACGAAAAATCGAATAAAATATATCAAAAGTAAAAATACTTCTAGAAGAAATATGAAAAAATTCTCCACGACATTATGTTATCTGACAGATAGGTACAGAAAAATTTGTAGAATGATGCTATAGAGAGCACTTCCTACATTGACGGTAAGTTGTTATCAACACATTGGAATTTACCTTTTAACGAAAAATATTGTAAATTATATCATAATGAGTATAAGTTCTTTTAGAACCAATATGAAAAATTTCTCCACGATGGTAACTTTTCTGAGAGATAGGAGAGAAAAATTTGTAGAGTTATGCTATACAATGCACTTCCTACATAATAAATACCGACTTTATTTGTGTTTTAAAGAAATACAATAACAAAAAAAGAATATAACTCTGAGTACAGATTAAGCAAAGCGCACAACCGTCCCATATCCCTAGATATTCTGAAAGAGGACCGAAGATTCACAACGGCTTCTCTCAATCAAGAGTTGAGAATTGTTGACGAGTGGAGAAGAAAGAATCTTGTTAACTTCAACGCTTCCAAGACAATATTTCTCTCCATCCAACTTAGCTACTCTTTACAAAGCCCGAATACGGCCTAACCTTGAATACTGCTCGCATGTATGGGAATCGGCGGCTCCGTCAAGGCTGAGAGTTCTTGATGCAATACAGAGAAGAGCAGTTCGACTAATAAACGACACCAATATCACCAAAAACCTAGCCCCATTGTCCCACCGAAGAGCAGTGTCTGATCTTTCCTTGTTTTACCGATACTTTAACGGATTTTGCTCAGAAGAAATCCGCTCTAGAAGCCTCCACTGGTCAGACCATCCAGAGCAACGCGACGTGCCAACTCCATATGCACCCTTATACTGTTCAATGCCCGACATCGAGAACGGATCGATTCGATCGTTCCTTCATCCCTAGGGTCTCTAGATTGTGGAACTCCTTACTTCCCACGTCTTCCCCACTCGTCTTAACTTGCGCGCCTTTAAATCCCAAATTAATAAATTGTCTCTTCTGCCCCAATAGATGTTCTCGGTACATTTGTATTTAGGTTTATACCTACGAGGAAAATAATAACTGAAAATACTTCTAGAGCAAACATGAAAAAATTCTGCACGATCTTAACTTCTCCGAAAGATAGGTACAGAAAAATTTGAAAAGTGATGATATACAGAGCACTTTCTACTTTGGCATTAAGTTGTTATCCTTGCCTTTTAACAAAAAATACAGTAATTCTATAATAATAAGTAAAAATACTTCTAAAACAAACATGAAATACTTTTGCACGACCTTAACTTTTCCGATAGATATGTAGAGAAAAATTTGAAGAGTGCTGCTATACAAAACAATTTCCGTTGATGTTAAGTTGTTATCAACCTTTTAACGAAACAGACAGTGAATTATATCATAATAAGTAAAAATACTTGTAGAACAAATATGAAAGAATTCTGCAGGATGTTAACTTTTCCGACAGAAAAATTTGAAGAGTAATGCTATGCAGAGCATTTCCTACATTGACATTAAGTTAGCATCAACACAATGCAATTTACATTTTAACAAAAAATACAGTAAATTCTATCATAATAGGTAAATAGTATATTGTGTATCTAGTCGAAAAAGCGATACATTGGAGTCCGGCAATGTGCTTTTACTACGAGATACACATACTATTTTTTCTGAAATCGCATTAAATATAATCGTAAACTAAGAAAGTTTTATATACTCATAACTGTTTTTGATTATCATCGTATTTTCTATGAAACCGTTTCGTTGACATTGTTTGTTAATCATTTTTTATTAGTGTCACAAAAGAGATAGGAAAGCAGCCAAAAGGCTTTCCAATAAAGCTTGAAACGGGATACCGAGAGGAAACTGTAACTGGCACGACACAGTATTCCAAGCGATGTAATTATTTAAAACGATATCGATATCCAGAACTAGCTATCCACATGGTGAAAATTATAAAAGTCTATAAACCTTAAAAAAACTACTGGGAATATTTTTCTAAAGAAAAAAATTATGTACAAAGAAAAAAACTGTAGAAAATGTTTGCAAATATTACTAAAATGACTTGGTGGGATATTCCTAAGTTCTATAAATAATAAATTTACGCTACGCTCTGGGCTATCTGTAAATTTAAATCTTAAGATACAGAAACAACGTTTAGCACAAATTTTATCGACTGTAAGCATTCATCCGAATATTAAAATAAGTGATTCATTATTTTGTTCGAAGAATAGCTTAATCAAAGAGCGGCTGGATCATTGAAACTTACGAACTCTAAAAGATGAAAGAACTACCCAAAGAGCCCAACGATGCGAACGATCCAACGAGTCAAGTTAAACGAGTTCTCATATTTCATTTAAAATTAATTTAATGAATATTGTAATTAAAATAAAATAAAAATGTTACTTTACTTAAAAAAATGATGCTAAATAGTATCATTTTTTAAACAAATTTTAACAGTAATTATTTTATTAAACAAATTATAACATTAATCCAGTATGTCATGTTTTCCATGTTCGGTCAACTAATACTTCAGAGCGTTAAAAAAGCTGTGCTTACCCGCATGGATCATTTTCGGACGCCACAGCTCGTTTTTTCCTTTTTTCTGTATATTTGCACTTGCATTTTTCACAAGCCTACAGTATGAAAGCAAGTGGTGCTCAAAATCCGTAACCTTATTATTTCGTGTTTGTTGCTAAATAGACTTGGTGCATAAGCAAATATGAAGAATAATCGTAGGAGCATGATTACACTTGAGCTTTGTTGCTTGATGGAATATCCGCTTTAAATCATAAAGCTAAAATAAAACTGATAAGAATAACGGGTAACAGCAATCTAGTCCAATTTTTGTAAAGTGTGGAAAAAATAACCGCGATAAGAAATTTTCAGACACTTGGAGAATATGTCTAAATAAACTAAAAGAACTGAATTCATGTAATAAAAAAAGATCTAAAACACAAGAAAATATAATACCTCAGAGTGAATAATCCGAATGAAAGAATCTCGTAGAATACTGCATTTGATATTTTCTCAATAATCTTACATCACTCGAACAATAAAAAATAATATAAAACTAATTAAAAAAACTTGGAGGTCGTGAGATTAAATGAGAGAATCATTTCCATTTTTTTGGTTTTCCATAATATAGGCAGTAATCAAATAACATTTTTTCATGATTTTTCCGATTTTTCAAAGTCTTTCACGAATTTTTTCAGTCTTTTCAATTTTCCAAGATTCATTCAAAGTTTACAATATTTTTTAAATATTACAATAAATGCCCACTGAAATGCGATAAACTGTTCTAAACATGCGCGCTTTTTTACCGTAAGAGTGGATAAAACCATGTAAAGCGTTTTCTGTCGCTTTTTCTACCTAAAAAAAATAGCTTCAGATAATAAAACAACTGAAACTGTTTTAGATATTTAGTCTGTATGGTAATTTGTGTGTCTATTGATAATTTTTTGTTTGTAATATCTTTTCTGTGCAACTTAATATTTTGTTTCTTATGATTGTAGTAACATATCGATAGCTGTGTTCTACGATCTTGCAAAGGCTAAGGTTTATCATGAGGAACTACTGACGACTTTACAGAAGTTGGGAATGAGAGGCATTGACTCCAAATTTTACTACCTTTTTATATCCTTAGCTTGTTTTCTCTTTGTCTGTCTGGGTGGAATTTTGTAATCGATTTCACACTTACTTCCCGACTAAGTAAAGAGCTGAAACTTTTAGGGTCGCTCAGAACTCAATGACCATGCATGATTTAAGTGTTTTTAGACGGACGTATTAAGGTTTAATTACAATTTCTACTATTTTTTAATATTATTTGGTAAACTAGTTCAAACTTTTCTCAACATATGACGTTGCTATAAACTATGCAAAAGTTTTTTGTGGTTGCTGGGACAAGGCAACATTTGTGGTATCTTCTCAGAAACATCACAAAAATATCAAAAGCAACCAGAGTAGCAAGTCCTTTGAAAGGAAACTGGCCGGCCGGTCGGCCTGGAAACTTGACAATCTTATATGCGGAGCGACACGTTGAAGAAGACGATGCTCTGGTTCTGTCAAAACACTAATTACATCGGGAACATCACCTGGAAGCTATTTGTTCCAAAAAGATTACAAAAAAAAATAATGATTTTATACTGTGTCCTATAAATCATAAAAAGGTAATCTATAAAAAGTTATTTTTATACATTGTGATTATTTAGAAGTTACTTGTTAACGTGTACAAATTGATGACAATGTCAATAATACTTAAGGAATCAACTGTGGTGTTCCGCAGGGCTTGGTTATTAGTACTATCCTATTTGACGTTTTTTTGAAAAGTCAGGTACCTACAAGTGATGAGCTTTGTGGATGACACTGCTATAACTAATTTAGCCAGCAATTGGACGAAATTAATAAAAACAGATCTGAAAAATATATTTCATTTGTTTAGTGAGAAACTATTAATAATAAATTATAAAAAAAATCGAGCTTTGGCCAGTTACAAAAAAATAGTTGAATATAACATATTAAATACATCTAACGGTGCTTTAATTATTTACTCTGTAGCTAAAATTAAATATCTAGGAATAATTATAGATAATCATTTAAGAATTAATGAACGTATTAAGAACTTAATAAACACTTCAAATACGTGCCTATGCAAATTTTCCTTAGGTGTCTCAAGATGTTATATTATGCATTTGTGGAGTCTAGAATTTCATATGAAAAAATTGGGATGGGTTGGAGTAGTCAATAAAAAAAGGTGAAACAATTAAAATATTAATTAATAATAAGATCCATTGTATCCTTCATACCAGTAGTATCTTGAAATTAAAATATTAGCTGTTAAAAAATTGTAAAACATTAAGTTTTTCTGAACGTTAATTATTACCGATCCTGATAATAAGTTAACAATAAATTTAAAAAAGAATTTGCTCGTAAAAGGGAAGAACAAAAGTCGTTCCATCTTCTAGCACCTTATGTGTGTATGTATGAGCAGTTAGGCAGGGGAACAGATACACCTGCGACCTATAAGATCTATTGTGTCTCCCTTTTCTTGCTATATTTCTGGTGATTTCTCAGACTGATAGCAACTCTTCTAGTCCTATCTTCCTTAGAAAGTTTAGGATATCATTGGGTTTTAAGTAAGATAGTTCTTCCTTTTCTATTTCGTATGACCCTAGATATTTGACCCTAGAATTACTTAATGCGACGCATTCTCAGAGTATGTGTATTGAGATTTTATCCTCTATCTCGCAGAATCTGTAGTTTGCTTTATCTACCAAGGTTAAGACCGCTCTGAGATCTCTACTGGTTATAGTTTCCCAGGAGCGTCTTCGATTGTCTTAGTCCTTCTAGATCATTCCAGTACTTGGATTTTTCGCTATACATATTTTTCCTTACCTTTTCTAAGATTGTACTACTGCTGATTCTACAGGATGGTTCTGGTCCCAAGTATGGGGTTTTCTTTCTTTTGCCAGCTTGTCTGCTGTTTTGTTTACTTCTATTCCTATGTGTCCTGGAACCCATAGGAGGTTAACAGTGTTATTCTTTCCTACTTCGTTTAATTTGCGTAGGAATTCCCAGACCATCTTTGAACTGATTATATCCAAGTTCAGAGCTTTGATGGCTGCTTGACTATCTGATATGATCACAATCTTTTGTCTACGATAGTTCCTTTCAATGTTAAATTCTATACATCTTTCGATGGCACGAATTTCCGCTTGAAAGATGCTTGGGTACTTACACGTCTAGCACCTTAAGTAATGAACTTTTTCCTAGAATAAATAAAAAATGCAATTTAAAAACTGAAATAAGCAATATTTACTATTATGCAACGAAATGACGATTAAAAATTTGATTGAACTTATATGTGATTTATTGGAAGTTATCGAAGCCGTTCAGATAGAGTAATAAATCTATATAAGATTTCTAGACAAATAAAAAAAAATTAACACGTTTTTTTAGTAAACGGTACAAGACATTCATTAAACTTAAATACAACTACAAATTGGTAAACGATTATTTTGAGACCTCCATCAAGGTGGCTGACCCAAAGTGGAGAAATTTGTCGAAATTTATTTCAAAATTAGGTGCATTTTAGGTGCTATTTAGGTGCGCCAAACAAAAATTAGGTGCACTAACCGTTTTTGAAATATTTACGAAAAACCATGGGTCAGCCAGCCTTTAACAACCTAGCTGACCCATAAGAAAAAAAAAACAAAAAACAAGGATTAAATAATCTTTAAATTAGGTGCTAATTAAGTGCTTTTTAAAACACGAAACATAAAATAAAAAATTTAAAAATTAAACGTCTTAAAATTGAATATATTGATTGTGTATGGCAAAATGCCACATTTCTTCTTGCACTTTGAACCAAAATGGACATCGGCAGTTTAAGAACAATTAAAAATCGGTAAAAATTTCTTGTCCTGTAATTTTTTTAATGGATAATTCGGAAGGTCACCACAAATTTTTTTTTTTTATTTTTTTTTAACTCGGACCGCTGAGCGAGACTTGCAACCGGTCATTTCCGGAAATGATGATTAATATAAAATTCACTTTGTCAGAGATTTAAGTGCTTATTAAGTGCAATAGTTTCACGAGCAAAATAAACTGCTAATGAGCAATTTCAACTGAAAATATTTGGCCAAAGTTTTCTTGCGTCTTAATTAAGGGTGTCAATCTGCACTTTTTAAGCACATGATCAAGATCAAGATCATTAAAATTTTCTTGTAATTCTATTACTTAATAATTATCTCCTCCGAAATAATTTTTCTTTTATTCGGTTTATTTTTGTTTTTTTTTTCTGTCAACTTTAAATCTAAATTAGCGTCGATCAAATTCTCATTTGCATCTTTTGTAAAGTCAATTAATTATCGGAACTACGCGCAAAAAAACTATGGAAATTTTATGGGATTATTTCGTAGGTATTTGTACCAGTTTTTAAGTGCTTAGAAAGTGCAGAATGACACACTTGGTTTAAGACTTAGGCTAAGAATTTCAAGTTGACTTGTCTCATCAGCGGTTTGTTCTGCTATTGAGTCTGTTGCCCTTACTGAGCACTTAAATATTTGAGAAAAAGTTTTTTATAATAATTATTATATTTGGAAGTGACCGGTAACAAGCTCAGCAGTCCCAGTTAAAACAAATATTTCATTTCGGACGAGAGAATTATTAAGTAATAGAATTACAAGAAAATTTTAATGATCTTGATCTTGATCATGTGCTTAAAAAGTGCAGATTGACACTCTTAGTTGAGACGCAAGAAAACTTTGGCCAAATATTTTCAGTTGAAATTGCTCATTAGCAGTTTATTTTGCTCGTGAAACTATTGCACTTAATAAGCACTTAAATCTCTGACAAAGTGAATTTTATATTAATCATCATTTCCGGAAATGACCGGTTGCAAGTCTCGCTCAGCGGTCCGAGTTAAAAAAAATAAAAAAAAAATTTTGTGGTGACCTTCCGAATTATCCATTAAAAAAATTACAGGACAAGAAATTTTTACCGATTTCTAACTGTTCTTAAACTGCCGATGTCCATTTTGGTTCAAAGTGCAAGAAGAAATGTGGCATTTTGCCATACACAATCAATATATTCAATTTTAAGACGTTTAATTTTTAAATTTTTTATTTTATGTTTCGTGTTTTAAAAAGCACTTAATTAGCACCTAATTTAAAGATTATTTAATCCTTGTTTTTTGTTTTTTTTTCTTATGGGTCAGCTAGGTTGTTAAAGGCTGGCTGGCCCAAGGTTTTTCGTAAATATTTCAAAAACGGTTAGTGCACCTAATTTTTGTTTTGCGCACCTAAATAGCACCTAAAATGCACCTAATTTTGAAATAAATTTCGACAAATTTCTCCACTTTGGGTCAGCCACCTTGATGGAGGTTATTTTGAGATATCTCTCATGAAATTTTTGAAATTTTTAGAAAGTTTACAAACGAAAATATATTAAATGACAATAAGGATAAATTAACATTTTTTCAATTTCTCCTTAATGTCATTTAATATATACTTGCCTACTTTCTAAAAATTTCAAAAATTTCAACAACTACAAATCTTACTACACATACATTGTGGCATGTCACATTTATTTGCTTGATGCTATATCTTTACGTCACAACAGTACAACACCGAAAGTTGTTCGTCTAGAGACACCCCATAGGATGACTTTTACAGATAATCTCATCTCACGCAAGCCAAGCCAAACAGCCCCTTTACACGCTTGTGTTTGTGGATACTTGCCGAGACTTGCCAAGCATGTGAAGCTACCATAAAAAATGGAAAATCTATGTCGTATTCAATGGATTTAATCTAATAAAAAATATGACTGTTGTTTTTAACAGCCAGCATTCTCTGTCTGAACATTATTATTTTATAAGAAAAATTAAGTGCAGGCTTTATTGCTTTTTATTAATGTGGATACCTCAATTAAAACAGAACGTGCAAAAATTGTTTAGAAGATTAGAAAGCATTCGGCTCTATACTTAGTGATAATTTATTGATTGGTTATATATGAAATAGTGAATATTATGCTATATTTATAATAATCGCTTCCCCGGTGTTTACATGTGGGTCACACGTGCACAGAAAAATATTTGGAAACATATTTTTTTATTTATATCCATCCTTCTGGTTCTTCTGCTTTACGCAATCTTAATTGGAGCAAGAAAAAGCTAAAAACTAAAGTATTTTACATATACTTAAAGAAAACATACACTACTTAAATGCTGTTTGATTTTTTTTATTGAATTAATAAATAGTAAAAGATAATTATAATATAGTAAACTATTTCTCTAGTTAAGCTCCAATACTTTCTTCCTAACGCAATTTTTTTATGCTTTATTAAGAAAATAAATAATTATACTAGATAGTTCTATTTTGTTGTTTAAAAAGTTTCATCACAAATCAGGAAGTATGTCTACTTTAAAAAAAATAAAATTATATATCAACGAAAATGATCGCTTTATATAAATTAAAAAATGAAAGCGTGTGAGAAGTCATTATATACGCAATTTGTATTATATTTATTATTTGTAGTATTATTTATCTATTAGCATTATCTTTAATAAAATCAACAATAGGTCGTCATGACAGTGCATGATTTAGTCTTTGGCGAGACAACAGAATATAAATCAAGTTGTGACAACAATAACATTATTGGTTTTTTATACCTAGGAAAAATGTATTAGAAGCCTAAGCCGACACTGCATCATCCACGATATAAAACTGACAAACAATATACATCTATAACCAATAATCACCCAGTGCAACGGTTTGCAATCAAGAATTCTCTGGTTGATAACCATTAATTCAAATGATCTGGTTACTTTTACAGTCGGTAAATGCCCATAAAACATTACCATCTTGAAAACGACGTGCATATCATTCCTTAGAAGTTAATAAACTTTTCTAAAGATTACAGGTCTTTATATAAAATTATTTCTATAGTTACATCTATTTTTTGATGAATTTTCTATCAGTTAAATTTTTGCATCAATCTTTATTATTTTTAATATACACCACACCGTCAAAATTCTTGGGCCAACGGGTATATTCTTAAACCGTTAATTATGGAGCGACAAAACTTTCTACATAAAATATTATTATTCTTATCAAGAAAAAATATAGCAAAAAAATGTTTTAGACCGAAAATAAACGGTTATCTTTAAAAGAAATTGTAATAGAAAGAAAATCCGCAAGCAATTTTTGTGCAGTATGCCGGAAAATCCAATTTCTCTGTTTAACTGAGGATAAATAGTAGCTTTGTGTCAAACCACCAAATTTCAAATCGTCTACCTACTGTCTTTCAAGAAACTGGTGGCTTTGACCGAAGGAGAGGAACTGTTCGATCCAAAGTAACAACACATACAGAAGACCGTTATGTAACTCGTTTAGTTCGTAGGAATAGGAGAATCAGCTCTTCAAAGTCATTTTTTACGTACGTACCGGAGAAGAATTTCGATAAACACAATTTAAAGTCGATTACATTCTAACAATTTAAGAGGACAGAAGACCTTTAAGAGTGCCTACGCTGACACCTCGACATATTGCTACAGGATTGCAATCGGGTCAGGAGCATACCACAATGGCGAAATGTCTTTTTCACCGATGGGACAAGATTTAATCTGGTAAGTGACAGCCGAAGAAAAGGGTACTGATGAGTACAGGCAGACTGGAGCGACTAATTTTTGTCAGGGAATGCCAGGAAAAATAAATGAACTAGGACAAAACAACACTGTTACCCTCTTATGGGTTCCAGGACACATAGGAATAGAAGTATACGAAACAGCAGATAAGCTGACAAAAAAGAAGCTGAAACGCAATACTTGGGACCAGAACCATCTTGCGGGATCAGCAGTAGTACAGTCTTAGAAAAACTAAAAAAAGAAGTGGATAGAGAAATAAAAGAGAAAGATCTATCTAACTTGAAGCCCAACGATATACTTTCTATCTGTCACCCATAATTTCGCTTATACTATCATACGCTAATACCTGGACTTTAAAAAATTGAAAGTGACCAAATTTCCACCCATCGACGATTTTTCCTTCGGTGAATAATTGCTCATTTCCCAATTTTTATTACACTTCAAACTGATATATAAAGCTAGTAGTAGAATGAAAACTATATTAAAGATGTATTTTAAGATAAAAATAATGCAATAATTCAAGTTTTTGACTCTTTTTTTCGAGTTTCGTTTTGTTCTGCCTTCTCTCGCCTTTTTTCTGGTCGTTGATATCTTGTCTTAAAGTTTTCTTGGAATGTTCCGATTACATGATAAGTTTTAAAATTTGATTAAAATAACAAAATCCATTTTAAAGTAACTATGTTTAGTAAAATGTGTGTTGAGTTTTAGGATAAAAGTGTACCTATGGTTCTTCTTTTTTTTGTTCAATTTTTAAGTTTCAAAAATCCCAGGAGAGTGTCTCTAGCAGTTTAATTACTAAAAAATATAGTTCCTGTCCCCTAACCAAAAAAAAAAAATTAAGTAAATTGTCCTAGTCAAAACCGCTGGGATCACCAAATGGTATAAGACGCTATCGGCTATAGATAGAAATGCTGGATGTGGCATTATTTCTATTTCTTCTTAATGTCAATTCTTGTCCGTCTAATTTTTAAATTTTAAAAATCCTATGAGAAATGTCTCAAATCATTAAATTCTGTAGAAAGGTATTGAATAGGCATTAAATCAAATTGAAACATTAACTTTTGAATTGATGTGTCATCTAATACACTACTATTAAATCAAATAAATATTTTACAAATTCACAATGTAAGTAGAATACATGCCTTAAGCATCAATTTTCGATTCATAGTAGTTATATCTCAAATTACGAATCAAATTATTACTTATCCATTAAAAGTTAAGTGAAATTTTTAATGATTACAATATCGATAGTCTTTATTGTAAAATTCCCTTCAAATAATCTCATCTGCAGTATTGAATTATCCTTATTATAAGCGGAAAGGAACTATTCATACTAAATCAGCAACAAGCTACAGCCAAGGGCTACTTTTTAAGTGAATTAGATAGTATTATTAAACTTGAGTTAGCTCGGTAAGCGTGAAGATACAATCCATCACTTCAACTCGAAACTAACAACCATAACATGTATAAAAAATTGACTTATCGCGGTTTTCATGATGAATACAGTTTTAGCAACAACATATTAATAAACACAATAATATCTTTGAATTGTAGATTTTTTGATAAAATAGGTCTTATTAGAGCCAAATTAAATACAAACGTAAATTAAGCTTTTAAAATAAGCTTGCTCTTATTTTTACCGTTAATTAATTAATTTAAATTAATCAGATATCTATTAAATATATTGTCTTATTTCATATACAGGTTGGTTAAAAGATTTTGAAAGCAAAAATGAAAGAATAGCTTGAACACACTTATTCCAATGATCCTCCAGTAATTTTACTCCATTTCTGTAATGTTTTTTTTTTTATATTAAGGATGTCCTCGTAGGTATAGACCTAAATACAAATGTACCGAGAACATCTATTGGGGCAGAAGAGATAATTTATTAATTTGGAATTTAAAGCCCTGATTTTCCGAAAGCTCTGTAAAATATTGCTTAACGGCTGCAGTAGCTTCTTCATTCAACGAAGAACGCTTTCCACGAAGGAATTGTTTTAAGTTTCTGAAGATGTAATAGTTGAAAGTAGCCAAATCTGATGAACATAGTGAGTTTTCAAGCAATTGTCTTCCTAAAAAATGACTGTTTTCTTCTTTTTTTTCACGAATTGTTTATCCAAAATGTTGCAATAATATTCAGAGTTAATTGTTTTACTTTTTTCAAGATAATCAATCATCAAAACCCCTCCAAACCTGATGCCATAACTTTTTTGTCGATTGTTATGACTTTAGCTGTTTTGGAGCTGGAGAACCAGCTTCATTCCACTGTAAACCTTCCTGTTTTAGTTTAGGATTATTATGGTAGATTTCAAATTCGACTCAGTTTTTGTTAAATTGTTAACGATTGCGGCACTAACTTTCCAAACAACTTTTTCATATGTAATTCGTGTAAAATATGGAGTACTCGTTCATATGAGATGCCTATCGTATCAACAATTTCACGCTTAGTGAAACTTGGATCTTTACAAATCAAATCATAGACTCAATGATTTCTGGTAATGTTGCACTTTTTAGAGTCATCTTCGACGCATGTACGACCACGGTTAAACTCTAGAACCCATTGATGCACAGTTGAAAATGAAGAAGCAAATTCTTTTAACACTTTCACCATTTTTGTATGAATTTCTGTTGCTGATAAAAGATCCAAAACAAAGAATTTTATCACTGCACGATATTCAGTTTTTTCCATTCTAACAATATGCACTGACACGTAAACTTCCAATGGCTTGTAAGCAAAGAACGAATTGACAATCTTTTTGAGTATTCAAATGGAAGATAAAATATTAAAATAGCGGATAAATTTTGATTCCTTTATTGTTAATAGGGGTCGCTTTCAAAACTTTTCAACCAACTATTGGAAAAATTAAACTATTATGGTGTTAGAGGAATTCCGTTGAAACTTATTAGTACTTACCTTTCCAATAGAAGACAATGTGTCTCAGTGAATTGTAATTCATCGGATTTTCAGACTGTAAGTCATGGAGTACCCCAAGGTTCGGTTTTGGGCCCCCTTCTTTTTATCATTTACATTAATGATCTTAGCCGTTTCATGTATCCTTATAGGTCAGTACTATTTGCAGATGATTCAACTTTTATTATTTCTGAGAAAGATAACGTAAATGTAGAGGCTTCTCTAGATTGCGCTACCAACAAGGGAAATGAATGGTTTTCAACAAACAAATTGAAGCTAAATAGCAATAAAACACAAATAATGCAAATGTCAGCTTATAACCAATCAACAGTTAATCAAGTAACAAAAAGCGTTAAACTACTTGGATTAGTGCTGGACCACAGACTAAAATGGTAGGCCCATATTGAACATTTAGTTAAGAAACTTTCGAGCTCCTTATTTATTTTACGACAATTGAAAACAATAACTAATTTTACAACTCTCAAAACC
Source organism: Altica lythri (assembly GCA_964028335.1). Taxonomy (NCBI): domain Eukaryota; kingdom Metazoa; phylum Arthropoda; class Insecta; order Coleoptera; family Chrysomelidae; genus Altica; species Altica lythri. The sequence continues at coordinate 23,040,906 of OZ034808.1, read as the reverse complement.
ACATATTTTTCACTCTTTCATTCGCATATTAGCTATGTCATTACTCTCTGGGGTAACTCCTCCCATGCGATAAAAATATTTAAATGCAGAAAAAAGCAGTAAGAGTGCTTGCCGAACTTGGCTTTAGAGATCATTGTCATGAGTTTTTTATAAAATTACAAATTATGCATTTACCGTGTTTATTTTTATTTCACTCTTTAATTGAAATTTATAGATGTCAGTCAATGTTGCCAAGAAATTCAGATGTACACACCTACAACACTCGCAACGCTCACCACATCAGAAGCAGCCGTTTTCGATTAACTGTTTCGCTGTCAAACTCACCGAACTATGGGCTTTTTAACATTTTGCCATCAATGTAAAAATCCTGGGTATCAATGCTTTTAAAAAATATTTAAAAAAGTTCCTTTTAAAATATTGTTTTTACTCAATTGAAGATTACATTGTACATTGTCGTGTCATGCAACCACAATGCCGCATCTCTGCTGTGATATTTTTGCCTTATGTCTAAATTCATGTATTTACTGTTTTATCACTGTGTTAATAGTTTTATACTTCCTTTTTTTTGACGTGCTACAAACATTTTGTAAAGTAAATATAATAACTGCTTATTATACATTTTCTTCTCCCTATTTTGTAAAGTAGTTAATAAAAATCTATCTATCTATCTATCTATCTATCTATCTATCTATCTATCTATCTATCTATCTATCTATCTATCTATCTATCTATCTATCTATCTATCTATCTATCTATCTATCTATCTATCTATCTATCTATCTTTATTTAAATCAGTTTTTTATTAGAATATTTTAAGTATTTTATAGTAAAATTTGAATCATCAAAAGAATTCATTTCTTGATACAAGATTACATCCTGGAATTTTAATAGGTATATTAATGTATTTGAAGTACAACTTTTATTTATTTAACAAAAAAGGATGTACATATTTTAAGGCATTGGAAATCAATAAATCTCGAATCTTTAAGAAACGCAAATAATTCAGGACAGGAAAATCAGATCGTTAATATTAAAAGAAACCTGCAGGTACTTTCATTAACTATAACGGAAATGCATTCGAGTTTAATTACTGCCGTTCAAGTTTTAAACAAATGTTTTAGTTTGTGCAATGAATAGGTATTTATTTTACAAGTGGTTTCAAAAAGTAGATATATACACATACGATGTTTCTTTAAATATTTGACTAAACCAGAATTATACATGTGAAATTTTAGACTTAAAGGGAAAGGGCCATAAAGAAAGAAATGCTCAAAGCAAATATTACTTCACAATTAAATTTTCTTAAAACTGTTTACACAATTCGATTAAATATATTACGTGACTAAAACCATAATATTTACAACTTATTATTCAGAATTATCAAAGATTTATAATATAGTCATTATTTCTGCTATTATTAGTTTATTAAGAATATAAACTTGTATTCTTCTCAAAATGAGGTTTATATAAATAAATAGGAAGGTTTGTTTATTCAAAAATTGGAGCAACTTCAAACAGCATGGCTAAAAAAGTTTTCCATTTTTTATATTTTTAATTATTAAGATTGTGCTGATTTGTACTGGACTGTTCTGCTCTGATTAGTCAAAAGGTGTTGTTCAATTAAATGTGACTAAATGGAAGTGTCAATACATTGCGCGCTACTCGATCCGTATTAGTCTTAAGAATTTAATGAACTAATAACTTACTAATTCATTGACCAATTAAAGCTTCCGTTTTCCGTTGTTTGATTTTTCAACTAGCAGAGCAAAGGAAATTTAAAAAAAAAACAGGCAGCATACATCGGGCTATTTTGATACTGTTAGTTGGAAATCAGACATATACGTTTAAAAATGCTATTGAAAACTTTAAGTCACTGGTTATCTTTTTCTTTATTATCAACTTTCACGTAGATTGATTTGTATTAAAAGCTTGTGCTGTACACAAATTGATGTTCTCTGACTGATTTTGAACTACTGAACACGTTGTTTGGGTTATCTATACTACAGAACTACAGAACGTAAAATACGAATAATCCAAAATTTGGTTATGATGGATAAAAATAAAATATGTAGGTTAGTTTATCTATCAATGAGAAATTACGTTGGTATATCCATATAATTGTGATTAATCGTACCAAATTAAGCTCGTTTTTCCAGTGCTAGAGAGAACTCTCGTTAAATTTTGCGAATAATGTAATAAACAACGTAGAAACAGCGATTTTTCTTAAAAAAAAACACCATCAACTTTTTTAAAAATTGAGATAGTGAGTTGCGGATTCTGGATCTGGAAATTTGGGGAGGGGCGAGCTAGTGCTCAGCCAGCAGTGAGGCCACATATGACCCATTGTGCATCCTCCCGTATGTAGGGATATCCTCACCTCAGACTGTCACCACGCCTAGTGATTTAAAATAGGTGATGAGGCTCCCGAGGGGGATCTCCCTGACATCGGCTGGTGTAAGCCAGTAATCGCCCAACACGGATCTTCTGATTTCAGAAAAAGCAGAGCAGTCATACATAATGTGTTCTACTGTTTCCTCTTCTTGTTCGCAGCCTCTGCATAGCGGCGATTCTGTTAATTTCATCCTAAAGAGATGTTGTCGCAATTGACAGTGACCTGTCAAGATTACCACAGCTGTTCGGAGATTTTGTCTGGTCAATGCCTTAAATTTTTTTGCTGTTTCCTCACCAGGATGAAGTAATAACTCTCTGGCCAGTCTACAGTTCGTAGTTTCATCCCAGCACTATATAAATTTTTGGTGAGAGTCCTGTTTGATAAGGTCCACGACTGCGGTCAATGTTAGCTTGGTAGATGGGCGAGGGCTAACATATTTGTAGCCCGCAGCCCTCCTTGCTAAATTGTTCGCAATGCGGTTGCCTTTAGAGTTCCCATGTCCTTTGATCCAGCTGAGATCAAAGGAGTTGCGGATTGTTTTGTGTGATAAATAATTTAATATATATTACCAATCTTTTTAACTTAAAAAAAAATGTTGCGTTTTGTTGTAAGTGATAGATAATTGTTTTCTGATTACATTTTTTTATGAAATTTGCAAATATCTTAATAAACAACAAAGATACAGCGATTTTTCTCAAGAAACAACACACTATCAACTTTTTTAAAAATTGATATTTTGAGTTGCGTTTTGTCTTATGCGTTAGATAATTGTATCCAGATTACATACCTTTTTAATTTTGTAAATATTAATAAATAACGAAGATACAGCGATTTTTCTCAAAAAACAAAACACGGTAAACTTTTTTTAAAAATTGAGATAGCGAGTTTACTTCTCAATCTAATATGCGGAGCATACCGATCACATTGATAAACTTTAAGACTTTAAAAAATATTTAAAACAGAAATAAACACTGCTTCCATCCTTTTTCATATTTCCACTGGGAGAGAACGCGGGGAAATTGGAACGCGCAGTCTAGTTAGTTTACATTTCACTCACCAAAGATATACTGGAAGGAAATTAATGGAATACTTTATAAAATTGGCTGATTACAACCACGAGATATCTAAATACTGTCTATAACTTCTTTGTGGCATGATCTATATATATTTACTTTTTCTGTTGGGAATATCTGTTTTTGTGTTTCGAATCAGCGCGATTAAAATTTAAAATTATTATTAAATTTTATTTATGCTGGGCTCTCCAACAACTATATATTTGATGGATGCGATAATCCGTAAATAGAACTCAACTAACAACACATTTTTGTATGATTTACAAGAAAAGTATATAATGATTGTAGTGTTCACAAGATCCAAATTGCCATTGTATATATTTAAAAAATATATGTCTTAGACAGCCTTCAGCTCATTTTGTTTATTGCATTATCTCTACAACTGTTAAATGAATTGCTTGAGATAAAATCAATGGCTCGGCCGATTTTTATTGCTTTGGATCTTACATTAAAAATTAACAACGAACAAGAAATATAATAATTAAATCGAATAATACAACAACAATTATTAATTTAATCGCTCGTTATTGTAATAATTCAAAAAATATATTGGATTTTTTAACAATTATCGCATGATTGAGCATTATAATAATTTCCTTACACCATAATTTAAAGAATGTAAATTTTTTCCGTATATCAGAATCCGCCCATTAATTTCTCTTTTTTGTAAAAATAAATAAATAAATAAATAAATAATTGGGTGTGGAATGAACATTTTACGATAATTTAAATATAATAACTTTGATTTTATATATCATATATTATTGAATATCTGAATGTTAGATGTGAGTAAATTTTTTAATATGCTAATTTCAATCCGAACCTAATTTTGATTTTATATTTGTTAGTTTAAGTAATAGCATCTGTCTTGATTCAAAATCGAAAAATAAATATTTTTTTAAATTTATATGTTTGATATCTTCTCGTTTCTTTAAACTTAGAATAACGTGTCCTATTTTTACACAGGGAAAAAAGCTTAGATAAAAGTTAAAAGTTCGAGTAGAGTAATTTAACATTAGTTTGTGTTTGCTGAACTATAATTTATATTTTCAATAAAATTAAAAAAGAAAGTAACGAGGAAAAAAGTTTTTCCATGATCATTATTGAAAGTTGACTTTTCCACATCCAAATCCATAATAGAAAGTTTGCCACCATCTGTTAAAATAAGGCAGAAAATTGTTAACTTTAATTAAATTAAAATAAAAGTGTTAAAAAATAAAAAATACTAAATCTCTTTGACTACAAACGTTACCTTATATAGTTTGTCTGCCTATATAGACAAAATAAACATGCCACAATAAATTATTAAAAATCTATTTTTTAGTAATTTCATGTCTTCTTGTGTCTAATTCAAGCACAAAGCTCTTTGCCGCTTTTAATAAATTTCCGCTCTCTGCTAACGTGTCTCGCGGCTACTTTTTATCTCAAGCGGCAAAATAGAACTTTTTGCTTTTTGCACAAATAGTTATTGGATTAAGACTATTTACTAAATTTTAAATAACATTTATTTTTAAATATTTTGTCAATTTCTAAAAGGTTAAAAAAATATTTATACCAACTGATCTTTACCTTTTCAATAAAAAAAAAGATTATATGTGGTCTGAAACGAAGAAAAAAATACAGATTTAGGATGCTCTAATTACCCCGCCTATGTAGTGTAATAATTCGCTTGAAAACAGCTGAGACCAGCTGTCTGTTTTTACAGTCAAGTAGTTCGATTTCCTATGAGGCAAAGACAAGTAATATTAATTAACCCAGATAGCTAATTGTTTTATTGATTCTAATTCTTCTTAGAATCCTATATATCGCAAATATTCATTTACAAAAACGGCAACTTATAATCAAATGCTAAATCTGTCTAAAACAAAATATTAAATATAAAATAGTATACATTAAAGAAGATATAAATCTGGACGTACTTTTACGTGTCTTTTATTTTATTGTGTTTAACTATAGGTACATATGTTCGAAACTAAACAAACTGCATGCTAAAACTATAATTATCTTTTATGCTTTTGCGTTAAACCAATTTTACTAGTGCAGCTTTGACTGCACTAGTTAAATGTTTTAAATTTTATTCCATTAATTTCAAAAATGTTCATGGACAAAACTAAGTACTCTATGAGCAGTGGCTCTAATCTGTTTGATCTATAGAAGTTTGTAGGGAAAATTTGTTTTACTAGTTATTATAGGATCAGTTGCTCCAATTAATGCAACAAAGAAATGATATGTGGAATAAGATACTAAAACAGATGTGAAGACTATTTTACCCCTTTCCGTTGTGTAAATATCTTGTATAAATCGTACTAGAACACTGTTTTTCATATTTCCTAAACAGAAGTCAATATTTTAAGAAAAAAGTTTTCTACGAAAGGTGTTCTAGCTAATATCCGGTTGATAACTGAAGATAACTGTGCATGTATTACAATAGGTTCTCGATAACGGCTTTGACGATTTCGTTGAAATTTGAACTATATATGCACACGCAGGCAAAAAATCGATCTAGTTGAGTACAACGTCTGGAAATTTTTTCCATTTTTTCACCCAAAATCATTTTCCCACATAAGATGAAATACTACATATCAGCTTGGGTATCTGTTGTGCCTCGAAGACTTCTCCATTCTCTTCATGCCACAGAGAGAGCAATCATACGCAAGGTCAAAAACGTACACAACTTTTATCCAAGCCTGCGTGTCTACCATAACATAAATATGCTGCCTCTCCCATCTCGTTTTCAGATGTTACAACAACGCTACGTCACTCGGACTCTCCAGGGCACAAACACCGCAGCCCAGAGGACCCTCCATACCCACTGGAATGGAGGACTCCAAAGAAAATCCAGAGTCCCAAAAAACAAGATCCCCCTTCCCAACCTGAGACTCCTTCAAACTGTAGACAGGGATCTTCCTAAAGAGCTAGCAGCCCTCCTTGACGAATCCCCAATCTCTTACAGATAAATGTTTGATGGTGCCAACATGATGGAGGACTGTATACTGAAACCTTGGCGAAGATTTATGTGGTTCCCTTCGTCCTTGCCAAATGGGAGGCCTCACGACGGAGCAGACACGCGGGTCACACTTTCACACACACCTACACTGACGACAAAAAAAAGAATGACGGTTTAGGCACGTTCGAGGAACTTTGGAACCAGAAGAAATCGCAGGAACTACAGAGGAAACAATATCAACTACAAATACGGGAGTTTGTGAGTGCGTGCCGGCGACCGATGCTATTATCATCCAAACCTTCCCATAGACTCCCTGAAAAGAACATAAGTTCTACAACAGCATCTTACATCCAACACCCACACCAACACCACACACCTACTCTATATATATTCTATTGATTCATTCATCATACCTGGCCGCCCCGAGAATCACTGACCAACTCGTGCTCGTTCAAAAACCAGGTAGAAAATTCATACACCAAGTCGAGTCAATGGTGTTTAATTCTTCTTAATACCTAAATATTCAAGACCTTTACAGAAAAATAGAATAGAATAGATCTATATGATCAATCTTATTAAATAGAGCTCAGCTCAGACTGTTTGCGCGTCAATTGAATGCGACGCATGAGAAACGCGAGGGTATGGAGTGCGGGAGGCGTTAGGACACCCGATCGGCGTCTTTGTTAAACGTAACGAATGTACGAATCTTTCCTTATTTGATGCAGAAGTGTAAAGTTTGATATTTGATTCATATTAAAAACAACAGATAAGTTTATTATGATATTATAGGCGATGTCAGTAGGATCAAGCAATATTCTCATGGATTTTGTCGCGAAAGAGAGTCGTGGTTAAAAGAAAGTTTTAAATATAAAGCAAGGAAGGGAACTACAAATATCAAGGGACAGATTGAACATTATCAGTTATAGTATAATTTCTCCATAAAGTTATGTTTATCGTAATGAAACTAAAGCCAAAGTTATTAATAACTTTTTTTTTTAGCATAAACAAATATATGTGAATAAATTTAAATAAATGAAAATTTTATTTAAAATTTTATGAATTGTATTACTTGTATGATATAAATCACACACTCTTCACTGAAAAATACTATTTTCCTTATAAGGAGACAACATCATATTCATTGTAACATTATATCTAATTTAACTAGGCAGTTGTTTATTTGAGTAAACATATTATGTAGTTAAAAACTCTAACCAAGATCGTAAAACCTTAAACAAATTTATGCCAGCTATGAAGATTCACATAAAAATGACTAATTAATGTAGGTTTACTTAATTTAAATCCATAAAGATCTTTTACTTTTACGTCTCTTAAAGAGAAAGATTGACTCGCTAGAAAAGCTTAATTAATATAATAAAAAATACTTCTAATTGTAAGACAGAGGAAGTAGGTACCCAATAATTATTTCAATAAATTGTCTGTTCGTTGCTGTTATTGCTGTTTTCGGCATAGTGGTAATAACTGTAAATATGAATATTTTTTAGAACACTCTCTTAAAGCTGTATTTTTCTCAGACTAAATATTAATATTTGTTTTCTTTTTCTATATCTTAGAAAATAACGATCCTGGATTTATATTTAGTTTAAAATTTAGATCCATTTCTATACAAACTTTTCTTATAATAAATTGTCTACTCTTGGTGGGGTGAGTATGCTTCCACCTGTATTGGGACTGCCTAGAGCCTGAGTAAGGACCAAAGTCAGGAACTGGGTCTGGGAAGAGTCAACCAAAAACTGGAGTAACACTGTAGGGCTGAGGCACTCGAAGCTGATGCTCAAAGGCTACTCCAAAAAACTGACGTCTGACATACTGAATCTTGGTAGGAGTCAGATAAAAGTACTAGTGGGCCTGCTCACTGGGCATGGACCATTCAGACTACACCTTCGGAGGATGGGGATTCTGACACAGGAACCCACCTCGTGCCGACTGTGCGCCATGGACGATGAGACGGCAACTCACATCCTATCACCACCTTGAGGAGCTAGTCACAGGACTCAAGTCTCTTATAAAGGGAACTGCTCTGTGGCAACAGTAACTCAAGGAATTTCGGACACCTGGATTCTAGCCTACCTGAAGATCAGCGTGATGTTGATTTTCAGCTGAACAAACTAGAGTCCTGCACGCATCGAGTGCATGTAAGGACTCTTGGTGCCGAACCTGGTCACAATATTCCCATAGGAAGCAGTGCTCAAACATGGGGCTCCACAGGAGAGACCATGCGAGGTTATTTAGATTAGATTGGATTAGATGCTTCCACCCCAACATAAAAAAATGCATTTAACTGAAGTGCTCTATGATTAGATGAATTTGGATCTAAGTCGCTGTTGTCCTAACAGGTGATATAAAAAGTACATAATTTTATAAAATCTTGCCCCTACCATCGATTTTATGTATATATATTTAATGAAAATGATTAAGTTTATTAAACATTATGTTTTTACGATTTGTAATCTATCATTGCCCTGACAAATTAGGACTTTTAATCTATAATGAAACAATTTACAACTATATTTTGCACCAGTTCAAAAACAACAAAAAAAAAAACTTTTGATTACAAGTTTAAGAATTCGTTTTGCTTATCAAATTATTGATGAAAATAGCAATATTTTATATTGTCTGGAAAGGTTGGGCTTATTATTAGCTATTAAATTTAATTGGGTAATAACCGTAATTGAAGTAAAATATAATTGCTAGTCTTTTAAACAAATTACACCAACCCACTAGGTACAGAAAATACGATCATTTCATTGTCATCGAAAAAATGTTTAAGAAGTAAGCATCAGTGGCGCATCTCTTGGAAAACTTTCCAATCAATACAATTTCTGGGTTGTGGATTCTGACAATTTGCATATAAATATACATACAACAAAATTTCTTTCTTTTATAATTTTCTTTTCTTCTTGTTTTCTTCCTGCTCCTTTCTATACCTGTTGATGCCTTCCTTCTATTGCTTTATACCTGGTCTTGGTCCTCCACTTTCCATTTCTTGCATCTTCTGCTACTATTTACCCCTACCTTTTATTTTGGTTGTACCCTTTTTTTATTATTAAATTTTTTTCCAACTTTAACTTTTTTATTAACATTTAAATTTATATTTTACAGTCCATTACATTTAAAAATCTGTATCTTATATATTCAATTCCATGTACATTTATTTCAATCTTACCTAATAACAAGTTTCTATTTTACTTTTGACAATTTAATAATCCATATTCTATTAACCTTTTTACAAAACAAAAACTTATATAATGTTAAAAATTCTAACTTAATTTAGCCACCAATATCTAAAGGTACGACTGAGGGAATCTGTTCCCCAGTGGTGGTTGGTTCATAGGGGCACACGAGTACGTGAACCTTCAACGTAAAAATTAAAAAAATAGACATTTAAATAAAACGAAAACATATTATTCTATTTATGTATTAACATTTATTCAATGTCGCATTCTCTAGCTACTTCCTCCGGGCTATAAATAAAGTTTAGACGTTCCGCGTGCAGTGCTCAATGCGATATGATATCTGATTCGTTTAAACGCACTTTCCTCTCCCCGTGCGTCCTGCGAAAATGACCAAGTTGTGAAGTCTATTGGAACACAGTGGACATGTGACCTCAATGATTTCTCGTCAGAGTAGAAGTACAGTCATACATTATTTCGGTTTTATTTAAGCGTACGTTAAAAAAATACAGTAAAGGAAAAAACCTGAAATATAAACTATCTTTTAAAATAGACATTTATGAGAAAAATTGCAATTTCCATAGTTCACTTTTTAAATAAAAACAAATTAAAGGCAGAATTGGAAATAATATACAAACGATCAGATTTTAAATAAGTATCCGGAGCAGTTCATCTGCTTAAATTTGTAATTGAAAATAATTAACAAACAGATTTCTCAGAGACCTCAGAGACCGGATCAAAACTTTCCTTAGAAGAACAATTTGTCAGAATAGATTAACTGCTCTAACAATGTAATTCATTAAGAGAAAAATGATTCAAGAAGTTTTAAGACATTGGTTGTTGGGAAATGTATCAAAAAGAAGGATAGGCGACTTCACTTCCAATATAAAACGTGCTTGTGAAATTTAGACACTATAAGGTAAGGTTTTTTATCTTTTAACTCCTCAATAAACTTTTTTATCTTATATTATATCTTTAAACGAGCAATTCTTGTATATATGTATTATGTATATATATAATTGGAATCTCGGAATCGGCTCCAACGATTTTCATGAAATTTAGTATATAGGGGGTTTCGGGGGCGATAAATCGATCTAGCTAGGAATCATTTTTAGAAAATTTCATTTTATTCGTGTTTTATCGATAATCAACTTAAACATCAACTTACTTTTTTTTATTGGAAGAAAAATAACAAAAACGTGGCGTTTGCGTAGTCCATAATCAGGTTTCTGCTCGTCTCACACGTGCTGCTAAAGTAAGATGCTTGCAAAATTTGACTGACACGAGCAGAAAGGTCTTATAATTTAGATGTTTCACGAGAGCGTGCGGCCCAACGTGTAGCTAATGAAACTAAGGAACAACGAAAGCGACGTCTGCAAGAATTTTTTATTAGGTATTCTATCGGTAAGATCGAAAAATATTATTCATATTTCATCATTTTATTAGTATGTAATTCTTACTTAAATATAATTTCCAAAAAACACAATTTATAAAAAAAATGCCGAGCAAAGCTCGGACATCCAGGTACCTACTGAAATTTAATAAGCGCAAAAAACCTTGTGTTGCGGTGTCACCCAAACAAATCTATGCCTCCAAGGACATACCACTACGCGCCCCCACTGGTGCCCCCAAAGAAAAATCCATATCAATATATACAATTAAATTAATTTAAAAATAACTTAACAACAGAATAAAGTATAATGACATTCTATGCTTTATTCCACGTATTTATTCAAATTAGTTTATAAACGCATACCAGAAACAATGAATTTTAGGTCTTAAGAAATATGTACTATGATTCTCGTAGGTCCTCAAAATATCTTATCTTTCCTAAAGTTTACCTAAATACCTTTTTTAATCGTAAATATATCATTTTACTTTTTATCAATATCATGTAATTTTAACGATTACTACTTTCAACTGTTTTACTTTCATACAGAAGAAGAGGAATGATATTAAAATGTTTCGTAGATTCGCCAACGTTCTTTCAAGTTAAATAAATACTTAAGAGTATCATTAAAACATATCTTTTGTGGAGATCTATTTATTTAAAATTAAAGCAGATATTGTTATTTGTAGCAATAAAAATAACTGATGGATGAAACTATTTATGGTAGGTATTACTGGCCATTGTAAAAATGTAAAAAATAGTAACACCTCCAGTAATAACCATCATTACTTAAGAATTCAAATTGGAATTATCAGAGAACAAAATCGAATTGTGTATTGTAATAATGGTAGGTAATTCAGCAATCATCCACCACAAGCTAACGTTCCGATTGTTAATGCTTTTAGTTTTTATTTGAAATAATAGTAAATACAGGAAATAGTACAGAGATTGTAATATTCTCAATATTACCTATACCTAGGTACTTATTTTCATCTTCTGGTAACAATAGTTTTGATATTGAAATAATTGAGCAGTGAAAATTGGTAAATTTGATAACTATATAGCTTTATAAAAGACAAGGACAAGGGCATCAGTAAAAAGATGAATGAAGAAAACAATAAAGACGATTTGAAATATTTGGTTTGTGGCAAAAATTAATCACAGCAAGTCCAAGGATGAATCAAAGCACAAAATATTTAAATGAACTTAAGAAAGTTGTATTGAATGGTCTGCGTCAGAATTTATATTTTTGTATGCGAAAACTGTGAATAGTTTAAATATTTTTTTCTTGAATTTTAATCCCTGTAATAGAAAATGTCTATCTGATATTACCCACAGTTTTCAGGTGAATCCTTTGATGATTTTTTAAATAAATTATATATAAACTAATTTGCGATGTTTTGTCCTTAATTATCTGGTGTTTACCCACATTTTCCTATTCTAACCGTTATTATTTATTAGATACATTAAAAAAAATATAAACTGTTGAACTTACTTTCTAGTTGAATTTACGTAAACTGCATTTAACAAATTGCGGAAAATATTTGCAATTAAAAACAATTTATGTGAGAAGACAAGGTGGCAAACGGATAGAATTGACTAAAAAAAATCAAAGATGAGAAATGTTAAAATGTGGTCGAGGTGTTATGAGTTATGTTAGACATATTATTCTGAAAGATTCCATACACCTACAGTATCCATTCAATTAATGTATGCTTTACACTAATGCAAGCACAAGATACGAATATACAAGTTAAAATATAAAATATAATAGAATCCATACAGGGAAGTCGTAAGTTTAAAAATCAAGTCAACCGTATGAGCTACAAAGTGATAGCGATACCATTTGGAGAAAATTGTATCTGATAGTAAAACCGAAATTAAATGAATAAATGAAAAATAACAAACTTATTAGGAATATTATTAAAATCAAATTTCAGGGAACGAAGACTGAAGACCCATTCCAGGATCTTGTTATCCTGCACTAATTTGTAAAGATCTTAAGCGTGGCTGTCATATGTTTGTGAAGGCACTATGTGCCTCGCAATGGTACATTACGTCTTTAACTGTTTTAGGTTCCCTGTTGGATTATATGCAAATTAGGTCTCCATTAAACAGCTCCATCGTTTGCAGGTGTCATTTCTGTAAGGAATGCTGTAATGACTGTTTTAGCTCTTCTGGAACACGTCTCTTCAATACAAACATTTTGCTGGGTGTTTGGCCAAAAATGTGTTCCCGGTGTTGGTTGTGTTTTCTACGGATTGTGTTTTCTAGCTTTCTTTCAGCTACGGATCGTACTTTTCGCAACCGGTAGAACTGGCTCTGGGCTGTAGAATACTTTTCTTTAAGTTTATCCACCTACTCGTTGTCTCGTATTCATCTATGCCCTGGCAACCAAACTAATTTGACACTGTTATGTTTCATCAGGACATGGAGTTCTAATTGGTCGTATACTAGTGGGGTGTACACTTTAGCGGTCTTTAAAGCTAATAGCCGAATGTATGCATATGTTGATCCGCTTAGATTTGTAACCCCTTAAATTGTTTTCTTTTGTACATTAGAAGATTGGACCCGTCTGTGTACCAGGTGTAATCTTTAATTCTGGTACCAATTCGTTACGGTGATGTACCTACTTCTAGCTGGAATGTTTTCTTATTTGGGAACCATGTGGTCTGATTTTATCTGCCAGATGTCTTCCCCAATTTTCTGCTTTATTGTGTTGTGTACTGATCTAACAAAAATGATCCTTAGATTTTGTTCCTGCCTATAGAAGCCAATTCTTGCTTCTCTTTTCAAGATTATGTGAATAGGAGGAAGGTCTAAAAACACTTTCATGGCTACTGTTGGAGTTATTCTTAGAGGATTTTACTTGTTCTATACATAGTAAAATTTTGTATCTTTTGTAATTTGTTTGCATGTATAATATATAAATAATTATTTACATTCATTAAATGAGGATGTACAATAAATATCATATGCATATAATATACATATATGAATGCGTACTGATTTTTTTTAAATTACAGGTTGTGTTCACTATTTGTATCTATTAGTAGTTTTACTACTTTGTGCAAAAGAGCACATGGTAATTATGGCGGAAGTCACAAAATGGTTATTTTTAACTTTATGATGGCAGGGTTCATGCACCGCCAAATAAATATGTGGTTATTTACAATGGAATGTCAACGAACGACTCATCACAACATTAGATGAAGAGAATATATAGGGTAAAATAACAATTGGCCATTATAATTTTAGTAAATCTTTCGAAACTCGTTGTAAAATTAATATTATTATATTAAATTCTGTGTGAATTTAAACCAGTAATTCAGTTTAAATTACAATAAAGAAAATTAAACATAGAAATTGATAAAAATCAGGTAGACTATAACAGTTTAATGTAACATTGTCACGCTACTGTTAATACCTATTATTTACAATAACTTATTTGTGTTTGGCATACGCAGGCGAGATGTAGAAAAAACTGGTAGAAGATACTGAGTTTGGTTTCATATCGAAGTTATAATTTATGTCTTCTTAACTTAACGCTATATAAATGTACACTAGCTGACTTGGTGGACTTCGTACTGCCGAAAACTGACGTCTTTTTCTCATTTTCTCAAAGAAATTCTTGAAATATATCTCTTATAAGTAGTAATTTTTTTAACATCCTCTCTTAACCCTGAATACTTGAAAATATTTATTAGAGTAAAAATAGTTAATAATGCGATACTAATGAATACAGGACAAATTGTTTACCATCATCAAAGATCAAATAGTGTAGAGTGTAGACAAAAAACAAACAGCATGTAATGAAGTGTACCTGGATCCAAATCTACCCTGGATAAAGGTGAAATAATGTTTTTTTGCTACTAAGTCTTTATAAAATCATTCAATGTTTTTATTTTAAATTATGATCATTCTTTGGAAATCTGAACTTGGGGCTAGCATTTGATAGGTACATCATTCATTGATATTCTGTTAACATTTTATGACAATCGAACCACTTGATGTTGAGTTATCGCGCTCAAAGTGACAGTACCTTTTTAACATCGGTCGAAAAATGAGCATCGAACAAACAGCCAACATTAAGTTCAATTTTAAACTTGGTACAACATTTACAAATCGATTGTTTAAACAAGATTGTGGTAACGATTGTTTATCTTGTAACCGAATCCACGAGTGGTTTACACGGCTCCAAGAGGGTCGTGAGTCGTGAGTCTCTGGAAGACAACGAACATGTTGGCCAGCGAAAATTTGTGATTACGCCAGAAACTGTCGCAAAATGCATCTGTTTATTGAAAATGAGCCAAACTCTTCATTGACATTCCATGTCACATTTTGATCGGGAATTTGGGCATGAGAAAGGTGTGTTCACGGTTTGTTCCGCACAAGTTGAGGAATGACAAAAAATGCTTCGAATTTAACATTTGAGAAATATCATTAAAGAGGCCAAGAAAGATAAAAACTTTCTGTACGACATTGTGACTGGGAACGAAACGTGGTGTTCTCAATACGATTCCGAAACTAAGCGTCAAAGTTATGTATGGAAGCACCCAAGCGAACCAAATCCGAAAAAAGGCCGTTTGGAAAAGTCAAAAGTGAAGACAATGTTGATTTGTTTCTACGGATCTAAAGGAATTATTCACAGAGAATTCGTTCCAGAGGGCCAATCGGTTAATACTGTGTATTATCTTGGTGTTATTCCGGTATTCCTTGTGTTCGGCCAGAATATTGCAAGGAAGGAAGCTGGCGTTTGTTGCACGAAAAGCACCATCACATCGATCGACACATGTGTCCAATTTTTTGACAAAAATTATATTTTAACCATCAATCACTTCCCATATTCTCCAGAAATGGCACCCTGGGACTTTTTCTCTTCGGTAGACTATATTTGTCCAAGAAGAGACAGCGGTATGCCGACGAAGAAGCCATACAAAAGGCGTAGACTACCATTTTGAAGAATATCCCGGTCAATGAGCTGAAATCCTTATTCGAAAAACTTATTGACCGTGCAAATCGCTGTGTTTACTCTGAAGGGGACTATTTTGAATAAAATAAATTCCATTTGCTGAAAAAAAATTATGTTTATGGGTTACTTTAAGACATACCTCGTACAACGCCGTTCTGTTGTATCTTTGTAACGTTTCCAATGTTTACTAAATAAGAATTTAAAATATTCTATTTTGTGAATAAGAATAAATTAGGTAAATGTAAAAATGATTAAAAAACGAAAGCTGCTGCATAACCATTGGTGACAATTCTTTAAAATGTACACTGTTAAAGTAATAAAAAGTAGTACATAAATGCTCTCAAAGGAAATAAATAAAGTGACCAGAACTCAAAATGGAAATTAGGCAAGAAAAGTTGGAAAAAATTGATCGGGACATACTTTAATAAACGAGAACATAATTCAAACTATAGGTACAACAATTCGTTTTCATAAACAAACTGATCAAAAACTTACAACTAACCGTAAAAATGTTGACCACAGCATCAACCCACTTAGACCATGATGTGAATCGAATCGAGTCGGAGACTATAAGAACAATTTTACAATTTATTTTTTAATAATTTATTTTACCTGCTGAACACCGTTATTGTTGTTTAAAGTGAACATTTTTATCTGAATAATTAGATAATTAAAAACTGCTTCTGCCTTCGCTTAACACAAATTCCAATTAATCATTACAGAGTGCATTATATCATCGCTTTTATATATGCAAGGAAAAAACTTGTAGATAGAAATTGTTATAATTACTGATCAGATAGTAATATGTAAATAAGTTAATTCATTGTTGTACTTTTGCTTTGACCTAACAACAACAGTTATTATTTGTTATATAAATTTTTACACACAGTTATAATTTAACTCATGAAAAGTAGGTACTGCATACCCAGAAATATTTGTTGTCTTTTTCTGTGCTCACTAAAACGAAAATACATCCTTCTAACAGAAAAATTCGCATCTAGGTTAATAAGGGTAGAATAACGTAGGTAATCTAAGTCATTTATGTCTCAAAATTATAAAACAAAATGATCCAAGCAAAAAGAGCGATAAATCGGAGCAGTTTTGAAGTGATAGCTACTGGGTGAAAAAAAGTCATGTATGTTAAGCTAGTACGTCCATTTTATAGAGCCCAATTACAACCGAAACCATAATTTATTGCTTATTTATTACGGAAAAAATATATTGCTCCAACTACATCCGGGAAAGAATGATTATTCTAGCTTGACAGTCAAGCTAGTATATTCATAACTGCACCTCGGGAGACAAAAGGTCTACGAGGTTTTATTAATAATTTGTACCTTTCAAAAAAAAAACTGCGAAAAATGAGAAGTTCATTAGCAACCAAACAACAAGCAAACTAGATTTAATTCTATTTTATGGCAAATGATCTACGAAAAACTAAATTCATTCGACAAACTTCCCAAAAGTTATTCTAATCTGAATCTCACCCAAAAAATGCGAAAAATGGAGTAAACTATTAGTAACCAAACAACAAGCAAAAAAGTAATTGTTTCAACCCTTTCCGAAGAGGTTGAATTGTATCTCGGTAACCAACAGGGTTACGAGATTCGTAAAGGTAGCATATTTTATTGCTCTGGACCTCAAAAACTAACCGTGAATTTCTCCTCTCAAAAAATGTAAAAACGGAGAAACAATTGTTATTTAAAAAAACCAGATATAATTGCTATTTTATTGCTGACGATCCACAGCAAACTCGCAGTTCGTTTTTCTTCATTTTTTGACTCTCTTGACCGAATCCAATAAAAAAATACCATTTTTATAACAACTAAAACATCACTAATATTATAAAATCGTTATGCCAGAATGTTGCAAACTTTGAACTGATAATTGAATCTGCAACGCTTTTTTTAGATCACTAATCCTTAATACATATAAGGGAAAGGGTTGGAACAATTTTTTTTTCGTAATAAATAAGCAATAAAATATGCCACTTTTCATAGTCATTTTGGTTTCCCAGATACACTTATGGCTAATCTAGCTTGACTGTCAAGCAAGTATAACCATTATTTCTCGGAAAGTGTAGCAGCAATAATTTATTTTGCGTTATATATTAGCAATAACATGGTTGTGTTTAAATATTCTCTATATGTTCTTTGTTGCATCAAATTTATAATTTCTTCTATTAATTGGGAAAATTATTTCACTAAAAAAACATAAATCAATATGTTAGAAAATAACCCTTGCTATAAAATATGGTTGTTATGTTTGCAATTGGGCGTATGAAATGGATATGCTAGCTCAACATATGTACATAAAAAAGTAACCACTACGTTACAGACCCTCAAAGAAGGATAAGAGCCAATGTTTTAGGGTCCGGTTACAACTACTTCATTACTTTCTCTAATTTCAAAATTTTCTAATTTTATTAATTGTGGTGACTTACATTCATCGACTCCTTGAATCAAGAGGCTATGTATTAAAATTTGGCATAAATTATAAAAAAATATGCAGACCAAAGTCCTCTCAATTATGAAGGGTCCTTTCTTTTTAAAATATTATGAATTTTCTTTCTCTAAGATGCTAAATTATGAATACCTATTATGATTTGTTGTCATGATCTTCAGTCAATTCTTATGTTCAGAAATTGATTTTATTTCATATTTAAAATTATTAGAATTAACGGTAACACCATTAAATAACCAACATCTCTTATATATTTTTATAGATCACCGCCTCCGACCAGTCTTCCACAGCGGGAGTCCAAAGTGATACATAATTTAACATCAATATTTTAGAAAGAAATGACTAGAAAACCAGACTAACGTACATAAGTAAAACGATTGTTTTTTATGTGACAGCTAAGAATGTTTACTTAATTCCTGGTAAATAAGTAGCCTACATAACTTGGACATATGCCAAGGTAAACTATGGCCAAATTCAATAGAATAGATAAAATAGGAATAAAAGG
This sequence comes from Altica lythri, assembly GCA_964028335.1. Lineage (NCBI taxonomy): Eukaryota > Metazoa > Arthropoda > Insecta > Coleoptera > Chrysomelidae > Altica > Altica lythri. Next base: position 23,021,970 of record OZ034808.1, on the reverse strand, counting down.
ATAATGGTAGATTTTATAACAAAAAAGCAAACTAAAATTAATGTAGATAATTTTTTGTAAATGGTTGGAGCACTACGTAAAAACCAGTTACTCTGTTTGAATGGACGAGCATCAACTCGTCCCAGGGATTAAAATTACCAGTTTGGTTAATCTCCTGCAAAGTCCCAGGGATTAGCAGGTAAAGTAAATAAAAAGAAATTCATGAACTCCTAGTAAAATTATACCTACTAAAATAGGCGTGTTTGGGAAATACAAAAGAAACTGTTTGACTGTGTGATCAAAAGCTAAGTACAGTAAAGAAACTGTAGATAAATAAGAAAAAATATATCTCTTTAGGTCTAAAAAAGTCATGAATTTATCGTCTAAGTAGCTTTACCAATATCTAACATTTGGAACTAAATTTAGCATAGAAAGATTTACATGCATTTCTGCTCCCATAAAGAAGGCGGAAAAACGGCATCATCAGAAGTATAATTGTCCACCAAATAATTAGCAAATAGTTGTAGATTTTCGTTTTCGGATTGTATTTCCGAAAAATCAAAAGCAAAACACTCTCCTACTTCTGATAGATTCAAGAATGGCAAAACCAAATATGTATGGTATCCATTTTCCAATTTCACTGTTTTTATCTCTGTAATCAGGAACGATTCCAGATTTTGAATTTTGCGAAACCATGCTTGCGCCAAATGAAACCTGCAGCTTATACTATTTTTGAATTTATGGCATTGCGAATGGCTATTTCAAAATCTGCCACAATAATTTCTGGGTTCAGATTTAATACCAAACATAAACATTTAAACATTCCTTCTTATTTAGTGGTAAACAAAAAGCAAGTGAAATATAATACTCATTTTCCAATATTTGCAGCGTGAATAACTGCAAGAAATGATCTGGAGAGTGGAGAGTAGCTGAATGTACCTTTGACGTATAATTTGCTACTTTTAGACACGAAAATACGAAAATTACTTCAATATCGTCGGTTATAAAAAGTTTTCATCTTTTATTGTCTTAATAGTCATTGTTTTTATAGACACAATAGCGTCTGTTCTATTTTTTGGTAAAACTGTCAGAGTTTTACTTCTGTTCTTATAAATAGTGAGTGTCTTATATTATTAAAGTATTTAACTGGCCAGGATTTTCAAGCACAACAGAAAGATTTAACTTAGAAGGTTTCGCACAAATGTCTTCGGTTCTTGTTTACTGCGCATAATCAAGTTTTTGGCACCAACAGTATAAATTTTAACTTTATGCTAATCGCACGTTTTAACACTTTATGTCTTGTAAATTTCTGAGATTTTATTATTAATAAAGGTTTTCCACGTTCCCAAAGTTTAAGTGTATTCCATAATATTATGCTTGCAAGCAGTTTTTACAAAATGAAAGTGAAAATAAATTTAAATTTTCTTAAACTCAAGTTGGTTTTCCCAGAAATTATAATCTCCTGCTCGGGGACCAGTTGAGTGGTTTCCTCAAAGTACCGTAATTAACATGGCTAAAAATTAATGGGAGTGTTATCTTCTAGTACCTTCTCGGGGACCAATTAAGGGCAATCCGTTTGAAGGTAGGAAATAAAAGAATTTTCGGTAATAAATTTTACCGAAAACATATAAGACTGATAACAAATTAACAAAATCTGTTAGAGAAATAAAACGCAAACTGTCATTAATGTTGTCTTTAAAAATATAAACAGAATTCGTTACTTGAATACGTTACAAGGAAATATATTATAAATAATTATTTGTCATGTTGATCTTGTAAAACATTGAGAACAAGACGGGTAGAAATAGCTGGACCACCAAATTTATCCAAAAGAACCTTAGAAAGAAGTGAAAAGCAAAAATTCAACATGATACAGTCTAGAAATAAAACAGACTTGAAAAATTTGGTACACAAGATTGGACATAGGTAACTTAAAAGTAACAACAATCAATTTAAAATATAGGAAGCAAAGTCAAATCACATTGAATTAGAAGCCATGAAACTACTGGAAGTTTCAAAGGGTTTCACAAATTTTACTAGAAAAATATATACATTTTTTAAAGTGGTACTCTAATAGAACTCTATTGAAGAATGTTCAAATAATGACCACTTTATTACCTAAACGTGTTAAAAGTGTACAATTATTTCTGCAACGATGCCTACTGGTTAAGTTTACAGCCACTTCCCAAAGCAAATAGAATATAAGATTATATTTGACTTCTAAGCAGGTGTCTTGTCGTGTGCAAACATCGTGAGCGAAAAGCAACTTCTCCTTTCTAGTGGAAAAAAGATTTAAACACTTTGTAAATTATTGGATTCATTGTCATGGTTAAAGGTGAACACACTTGAATAATGTTAATTATTTGTTTAATACTGAATGTCTCGGTGTAATGATTTGAAATTTGTATTTATATCTGCTGCTCTCTCTTCTTCCTTTATTATCATAAATTAATGATCAGTGTAACCGTTTACGTTTAATTATAAATCTGACTGACTCAAAAATAATTTAATTCTCTTTTAAATTTAATACTAGTTCTAGTTATTATTTAGGTAATTCCTCTTAAGCTTTGGTGAAAGTTTATTTAAAAAAATTCAGTTATAACATTCAACAAAATTAAAATGAAATAATGTACCCCATTAAAATTTGGTGCACAATTATTATTGTCAAAACAGAAGAAAGTTGATCTGTATAATTTTACTATTAAATTTATTAAACCATTATTTATTATAAACAAAAATGTTAAAAGTCATTAAATGAAAGTATATATAGAATGATTTAAAAAGTGATACAAACGTATCTCGTGCCATGCTGTCAGTATACCCTAGGACACAGGATGCTGCGACGTAGATATAAATATTGATATAAGTGCATCACCAAATTGTGTTTCGCTCTAGTTAGAGCTCATCAGTACAGTACAGGTTTATCTCTACAGTATAATCATATTTATTTTATAAAATGGCTTTCTTGGGATCGCAACGGAATTGTAACCAGGCAAAAATCAAGGTAATTTACCTGGAATATACCGAATAGCACGAGATACGTTTATATAATTTTTTTCAACATTCTATGTATAAAACTGTCGAAAAAACGCTCCGTTTCGTTTATATAAATTGGTAGTATTATTATTATATAGATCAGGGTTTCTTCGGCTGATGCCTCTTACTTTTCAACCAGTATCTCCATTCCATCCTACTTTTGAAATCACTGTCATTAATTCCTCTCTACTTCATCTCTCCAGGATATTTGTGGACTTCTTTTCTTCCTTCTACCCATTGAACTCCATTCTGTTATCTTATTTATCCACTTGATTTTTGCTCTTCTGATGACATGCTATTATTCTCTATTTGCATTCTATAGGGATCCACTCGTTTATCACTCTACCCATTCTTGTAAGACCGCTCCTTACTACATTTCTGTTGGTAGAATTTTTCCTTTGTTGCCCTTGCTTATTACCTTCATCTCTGAACCGTAAGTTATAATGCTTTGTACTATGGAATTGAATATCATATGCTTAGTTTTTATCTTAACATTCTTGTTACAAATCACTAAATGTACCTAATTTGATATCCATTCTAACTTGTCCTATTCCACTGTTATGTCTTCATCTGGTATTGGAAATAACAAATGCCAAGTATTAAAATTTGTTGGTTTCCTTAATTTCTAAATAATCCTTGCCTACCAGGTTCTTTACGTCCTCTTCTTTTTGGTAGTTAAAAACTCAAGTTGATTACAAGACCGCCTTTTTGGTATTCTTCCTGTAGTTTCCTTATCATGTAATTGAAGTCCTCTTCGTTTTATGCTATTATTACCCGGTCATTCGCAAAATATTAAGTACAAATATATTTCGTATGTGGATTGATTTTGAATTTTTGTTTATGTCATAAACCACCACATTTGAGGATGGATAATCTTTTTCATTTAAGTATAAAGATGTTCGTCTCTAACATTAATTCTCATTTCTTGGCACATTTCTTTCCATGGTCTCTAGGTATCTTCTGCGAATATTTTAAAAAGGGTTGGCGAAGATGGACATCCTTGGATTTACCCCGTGTTACCCTCCTGCCATCCATTCTACTTATGTGATCGTTCTTTTCCTTTTTCTTATTTTCTTGCTCAACAACCAATTGTTTATGTTAATGCGACTTCACGTAATCTTCTGATATTCTTGCTCCTTTTTCTATCCATCAACGTTTTGCCAGTTATCCTGCGCAATATTATTATTATTATTATTTATGCTGCCTCCAAAATTTGTTTGGTTCTTGATGTTTCGGGTCGTGTTTCTGTTGTATAAGTCATTATTGATCAAATTGCTGTTTTATAAATCCAAGCTTTGACTTATGTTTATTTCGCCGAATAGTATTATTTAGACACGCCGTTGTTCTTATTGGTTTGGTGGCTTGTTCTCTTACTTTCATCTCGATATCGGCATTACTGAAAATTTCGATTCCGAGATCTATGATTTCATCATCTATTACTATTATGCATCTAACGGATATTTTTGATGCACTTGGATTTGATAACAAATATTGCCATGTTAAATATCTTTGATGTGGTGTTAAACTGCTTGGCAGATTATCCTTATTGTCGGCTATTAAGATCGCATCATCGGCATATTAAAGTATGGTAATTTTCCTGTTGCCCATTGATCATAATGATCTTTTTTTTTTAACTGCACTATCATAAAAAGTATATCCAAAAAAATTTTGAAGATACAATGGTCTTATACCTATAGAGCTTTGCCAGAACATTACCTAATTTAATTTGCTAACCAGTTTTGTCAATGATGCTTATTATATAAGGTGGATTATAACTTCATTCAGAAGTGGTGGAAGAATTTTTGTTTTGTATTATGTAAAGATTATAAATATTATTATTATTATTATATAAGGTGGATTATAACTTCATTCAGAAGTGGTGGAAGAATTTTTGTTTTGTATTATGTAAAGATTATAAATAATATCTTCTATATTTTTAAGAAACAGGAAGCGACTTTACAATGGTCCTCTGATAATTCTTTTATAAGGGATAACAGGAATGGGATTACCGCACAACGGCAAACTCTTAGGTTATATAAAGTCACCATTAAGAAACAATTTTAGTAGTAAATTTTTTAACATATATTTGTAGTGTCAATATATCTGTAAAACAAAACAATAGTTATCGTTTCACAAGTTCTATCTGCATTATTTATGGTACCGATAATTTACATAGATATAACATTAACTTGAATTAATTAATGTTATTTATTATAGTGGTAAAAACTTTATTAATACTGTACACTAACAATATGACTTGACATATTGATCTCGAAGGAACAATTTCACTAACTGAATAAATATTCTATACAGTTAGCCATAGGATACAAAGAAAAAATAAACTGTTATTGTTTGTATAGAATTCTTTAAAAGTCGCTTGACCAACTGTTGTTTTTACTCTGACATTGACCCTGTAAAACGAAATCGACTATAAATCAATGGGACGCTACTTGAAGTGTCAGAAAGAATGTCATTTGACTTCTTGAAGATGGTGAATGGTTGAGTGATGGTGCAGGAAATACCAAGAAAAACTTGCAGATGGTAGTTTCTAAATTATGTTTCTGTACCGATCGCAACACTTGCTTGAAAACTAGAATTTTATTAGATGCGGTAATCCGTTAATTCTTTAACGTAACAGAAGATCTGATCTCGTTTATAAGTGTAAGAAATTAATTTCGTATTAATAGGAAGTTTAATTTATTTGAAACTGTACTTTCAATCAGATAAGAGAAATCGTATATTATATTCTACCAAAAAAAAACAATAAAATATTTTTGATGAGAGTAAAAGAAGATAAAATAAGCCCATTAAGCAATTCTTTGAGAAGACATAGCAAAATGAAAAAAACGGAAATGAAATCTCCAAATTTTTAGTAATTGTATTGTCAAGCTTAGTTTAACAATTTAATTATAAAATATAACGTCAATAGCCAGTGTTTATAAAAATTAAGCATTTACTTTGAAGTAAAAGAAATAAGTAAAAGGTTTTACTTCAATTCGTATTTATAATCTCTTACCTTTAACTTGTAAGGTAATGCTTCGTTAAAATAAAGTAAAAGGTACAAGGAATATCGTTTTGGGCAAGCCAAAATTTGCGTGTGATGAATAAGTATTTGGTCTGCCACTGATGGGGTTAATTTTATTTGCCCCATAATTAAAACCAGTTCGCACGTCAATTAATGGTAGATATATTCAACTTACTTGTATAGGTAGTTTTTTTAAATTCTACGTTTGTCATGCGAAAAAAATTATATTAAAGGATGTGGACGCGGACATAAATTTCGTACTAGCGCGGGTAAAAGTTGAGAAATACCATGCATATTTTTGGTAGGGGCTTTTCCAATTTGCGTGACAAGTCAACCTTCTTTACCTATTTCAAAAGAAGACAAGCGGAAAACTCCCTCTGGAGTGGGAGCTAACAAAAAGCAATCTGACACATCGGCATCACTTGAAGAGGTTGTTGTCAAAAAAATCCTCCGAAGCCTAACTTTACCGGCAAACAAGAAGAGTCTAACGAGACGAGGCCATTAACAAGAGTATGTTGTTGTTGGACATTTGTTTTTTCGGGTTCAAAGGTTTTTTATTTTTGGAACGAAGTTCCCTTTCGGGCGTTACGACCAGTTACTACTGAGGCTAGAGACTAGCCGAAAAAAATTCAGAGCAAAATATGTCACGACACGACACGACACACGCATGTTTCTCTCTCTCACAGACCAAAAAATAAAAAAAACTCTCTCTCTCTCTCTCATAGATAGATATATTACAATTAAAAACACACTAATTTAAATTAAAAGAAAATGTACATTAAAAAGAAAATACTGTAGAAAAAAAATAATTACCTATAATAGTATTATATTTTATTTCATCATGTTTTTATAAATTAATTAATTCATAAACATTTCAAAAATAGTTTTTAACTTGACTAGTTAGGTACCTACGTCAAATTACCTTAACTGTCAAATATTTTAATTTTAAAATTTTGTATTAAATTGTTAATTCCTGTTTTAAATTAAATTGAAATAAAAAGTAATTCTAGGTAGATGTATATCATCTAAACCTCTGGTATTGTATAAATGGACACTTTTGTTAAAAGAGACGAACTGTTGAAAATAATGGATTTACTATTTTCTATTTTGCTTTGAACAGTGTAGTGTCGCGACTTTGTTAAGTTTATACAGATTTTTTGACTTTTTTGTAGATAATAAATATTAAAATAATAGAAAATAATAACAAGAATGTATCCTGACAGTGTTTCTGCACAAGTTCCGTATATTGCTGATAGAGTTAGGTAAGTAGAGATTTTATACAGACAATAATAAATGCTTATGTATGTATAAACACTCTGTTGTGTTTACAAATTACTAATTCCTTCACTAAATAATCGAAAGGAACTTCGTTCCATCCGGGTGTCCCTTGACACCTCACCCTTTTTTATTTAAGTAAATACCTACATGTTTTTAGGTTTTAAGTAAACGACAAATATATAACATTACATGAATGTTTTAAACTTAATTATTATACAAAAACTGCACCTCCTAATTGCTTACCTATATTGTGCAACACATCATACGCATAATACGCAATTATAACTTTTGAAATGCTAGTCAGTTTTACTCTGCATCCATACTTCAGGATAGAAAATCGTCGCTTTAGTTGCCCAAATGTATGCTTAATCACAACCCGCTCTCATTAAAGCAGCCTATTAAAAACCCATTGATATTTTTCGTCTGCGTAAGGAGTCATAAGACAGGCCATTATACCCACTGTCCTCAAGAAGAATAGTGTTTTCTGTATTTTTCATGACTTTACAGACTGCCGAATTTTTCTATATAACGAGCATCATGGACTAATCCAGGCCAACTTTTGTATCTATACTAGTTAAAACAGAATTCTGGTCGCATGTTTCCAGTGCGTTAATACTGCTAAAATCCTTCCAATTTACATATTTGTCGACAAATTGGGCTGGATTTCCATCAATACGAACATGCGTGCAGTTGATAACCCTAATAGCTGTAGGTAAACGGACCTTGGTCAACCATTTCTCTTTGGCCTGCATAATTTAATTTTCTGTATTTGGGAACCTGATCCATCCACTGGCGTCTTGTACAATTCGTTCAAGCACTTAATGAAATATTCTAGACACTGTGGGCTAATTACAATTCTTCCAATTCCGCTCTGAAATTTACGATTCGCACACTATCGCCGAAATATTTTCTTTTTCCGCACAGGTGACAGAGCTGCCCGAGTTTTAAAATCCATACCAAAAAAGTGGTTTGCCAACCACACTACATTTGTCTCCTCAAATCTAAACAGCGTCTTTAAATCTGACTCACGATTTGTACGTCTTGTTTTATATTATTTTCTCGCACATAAATGGACAACTTTAGCGATTACCAATACCAATAAGCAACTCAAAATTACTTAAACAAATTCACAAGATTTTAAGATACAGGGTCTGAAATGCCGGGACAATTAATGAAACATAAGAAAAAAGCTAGGTACTGTAACCTAGATTTCTTTTTTTAGAAGCAACTCCATTAGATTTTAAGCAAATACTTCTTTTTTTAAAACAAAACGGTAAGAGTTTAAAGAAACAAAACCTTTTCCTTTACTTTTTCATGCATACACCTTGAAGCAAAAGCTTTATTTCTTAAAAGCAAAAGGTATTGCTCTCATTTCGGAACGTATTATCTACTTTAAAATAGTTAAGAACAAAGGAATAAGCTATACAAAGCTAGTAGTTATAAAGTCCAGTGTGAAAGTGGCGATATAACATGTAGAAAATATATTAAAATTAAGGTATCATAAAAGGGAAACTCTTATAACTGCGATCACAGCAAAAATATGCTTCTGCAAACAAAGGGTTATTTCATTGTTAAAACTAATTTCTCTTATCGTTAACCTTAGCCTCTTAGACATTTACATATGTAATTATTTATCTTTTTTTTATGAATTGTAATGACTTTCACTAGTATATCTGCAATATTCGATATTCATGATTCGGTAGTTTTCAAACGAGTAATTTATGACTTAACCAACATTATGTGGTATAATAAGAAAATGAATGTATAGAAAATTACTTTTGCTTAAGCTTATGTTCAATTAAAACCAATTAAAGAACAAATTTTTAATAAGCAAATACCTGAGGAGAGAGTTGCTAGTAGAGGTATGCATATTTTGATTTTCAAAGTATAACCATTATACGGTATTTGATAATAAACAAATAATTAACATCAACACAACAATAGAGAGGGTGGGACATTAAAATATATTGTTATTCTATGCACGCATACAAGATTCCGACGAGAATTATTGCATATTAAAAATAACATTAGTGTTGTCTGTGACTAACTTGAAGAATAGATTAGCACTGCAAATTACGGCCGTTTACAGACTTAAAAAAATGATACGAACATTCTAATATACTTACTGATTACCTAATGCATATTCATAAACAAAAACATTATATTTTAAATAATTTTCTAAGTATAAAAAGCGTATTAATCTATAAAAGGTTAATCACAAGATATGAGAACTTTATGAACTTGAATCAACTATAATTAGCAAATTTAATAATCTTGTCTATTGTTGTAAACGCATGAAGCGATTAATAAATACTTTAATTATACCAATAAGACACATTGTATTGATAAATTGCACAGTAGTTCAGAGTGAAAATACATTGAACTTGCTTTATAATAAAATTCTTTGCAGGTAACCGCAGTTATCTATTTTACTGCTGTTACATCAATGGGTGGGTAAATGCTTCTTGATTATATGCAGAAGAAATACTAATTTTCATGTAATTCCTTGTAATACAAGACCTTTGCATTCACACTGTGGAACGGGACTAGTAGATATCACACGATTCTATGACTAAATGAACTTTATCTGAGTGAACATCTTATTTGTTGATTGTTGGTTTATTAAATCTATATGTAAATAAAATAAAGTGATGAGGTATTTGTTAAATAAAAGATTATTTTAAACCATAGGGATAGTCTTGTTAACTTTACTTTTCTGATGAGGTTTGTTTTCACATACTGGTACAATCTAGTTTGTTGCAAACGGTATGACTAAACTCTGGAATACCCCATGTTTAGATGTAGATGAAGTATTCTTTTTTTTTGGTGGATATTGTTTTATTTTCTGTTTATTGAGAAGTCGCTTTAATAATAATTTCTAGTAATTTGATAGGTATACAAAGTCTGTCCCAAAAGTATTCGTCCTGCATTTATATCTTCGCGCCAAAGTGTTCTAGCGACCCCTATCGGGCGCGAACGTCAACAGTAAAGCCTCACGAATTGTTGTTTACTTGCCGATACCTGCCGGACGTATAGCTCATGAGTGTTTGTTTTCAAAGAGTTTTTCAAATTCGTCGGATTTTTAAGTAGCTAAATATCATCGAAAAAGTTGAGTAACGAAATTGCTTCAAAAAAACTGTAGCAAAAATGGATACGAAATTCATCCCAAAACTGCTCTCAGAACAGCAAAGAAGCCTTCGATTAGAAATCGCTCAGGACAACCTAGAAATGATCAACAGCGATGAAAATTTGCTCAAAAACTTTCTTACTGTTGATGAATCATGGGTTTACAGTTATGATCCTGAAACAAAAACAACGGTCTTCGCAGTGGAAGCATATGCTTCTTTGCCCCGACTAAAAAAAAGCACGTCAAAATCAGAGCAAAATCAAGTCAATAAGATCCTTTTTGTCGATTATGAAAACGTGGTGTATCACGAATATGCTCCTGCAGCTCAGACGTTTAACAAAGAGTACAACGTTAAAATTTTGAAAAGGCTGTGAGATGCAATTAGAAGAAAACGACCATGGTTTTGGCACACTGGTGACTGGCTTCTTCATACCACAATAATGCTCCAGCGCATGCATCAAACATTGTACAGCAGTCTTTATCAAAACACAGCGGTAGCCTCCACACTGTCCCGACATGGCTCCTTGCGACTTTTAGCTTATTCCTCGATTGAAAATGCCGCTTAAAGGACACCGAGTCGACGACAAGAAGACTGTTGAAACCAATACACTAAATGCGATTCCGATTACTGACTTTCAAGACTGCTTTGGGAAGTGGAAGCATTGATATGAGCGTCTCTTTCTATATTTAAGTCCATTCCTTCTCAATTTGAACGATATCGTACTCTTAGAAGATATGTATTGGCGAACCAGTCTCCTTGTTAAAATAAAATCCTGGTTTTTGTTCTACTCACCAATCTCTTTGACCTCTGTGCAGTGGTTTTCCACTTTTTGGGATATTCAGACATGATAATCCCTTTAACGGGGTGAGGAAAGAAATTTTTATACAAAAATCAACACGTCACGCGAACAACGTTGCGAGTACAACTAGTACCTAATTAATAAATATCTCGTTTCCTGTTGATATTTTCTTTACTATCCAAACAATGCTGCGCTTAGCTACTTTAGTTAATTAATTAAGATCTTAATCTTTCTGTTTCTAGTGATTAAAGCGAAAAGTATAAAAGTATATTACCTATTAGTAAAGGGGCTATGACAGTTCGGGGCCAAAATCGATGATTTTTACATGTAAATCTCCATAAGAAAATCTAAGGTCCATTCTGGTCATTTTTGAACCATTTAGCCACGCCTCCCGATCACGTGACCTGGCGGGGTAGGCTGGGGGGACCAGGGACGTATGGTTGAAGGATTTCGACAATGTAACAGGGTAAGATACCTTAAACAACGTGTCAAAAGGGCACTAGGGTAGTATCTCGGAAACAACCGAACGGATTTCGGTGTGTGACATATCGTTGGAATGGGGGTGCGGTATAGAGTAAGATGAAAAGTCGTAACTGCCAAAAGGGCACTAGGGTAGTATCTCGGAAACAACCGAACGGATTTCGGCGTGTGACATATCGTTGGAACGGGGGTGCGGTATAGAGTAAGATGAAAAGTCGTAACTGCCAAAAGGGCATTAGGGTAGTATCTCGGAAATGGCAGATGGGATTTCGGTGTGTGTCGTATCGTTGTAAAGAGAATGCTGAATGGGGTGAGTTGAAGCGTTAAAAAAGACGTATTGACATCGACAAAAGGGCTTTAGAGCTGAATAGATTTTATGGAGTGCCGTGAGATATACGGAATGAAATGGGGATAAATGGGATCCTGTATGCAACATATACGAATGGTGTAGAGTTAGATGTACGGAGAGATTATAGATAGAACTGTATATTGTTATACAGTAACTGAAAATAATAAAATCATGTGCTTTGCTTTAATAAGTAAAATCAACTTTGATCCTTTAAAAGAACATGAAGCACCGAGAATGTTAAATTATATATACACAATACCTAAATATAGAAGAAGAGGATATGCTAAAAAATTAAAAATCATTTGAAGATTTATAAACAGTTTACAACGTTTTGTTATAATATATCCGAAAAACTGTTTGTCAAATGCGAATGTGTTATAAATAATTGTGTAAGTATGTGTAATGTTTAGATTTCGATAATATATTACTAAGATAATGTATTCTATATAGTTCTAATTATACATGTATAAAATAAAAGGAAAAATTCAAAAATCCTAGGATTTAAAAAAAAATATCAAAAGAAATGAAACAGATCTGAAATGTTTATCAAAACAATGCAGGTACTTTGATGGCTGAAAGATAGGGTGGTTTTTCTATCGTTTCGTTTCCTAGAATATTCACAGCTAAAAGCATAAGATTAATTTTTTAATCAAACATCGTTTGAAAATTTGTCCTGATATCAGTTTACTGTGGAAATTATGTTAAATTCGGAAATATACTACTTTACGGTATTAATTTCAGAAATAATAAAAATAATTATAACTAATTAGTTAAAGATTATTACATTACGCTTTACATTAAAAACTCAAAGAAAAGTATTTATTATGATATATAATAGACATAAAGTAGTAGAATTTAAACCAAAAAATTCTTTAAATATATTTAAATTTAAACTCAAAGAAAAGTTTAAATGATCGTAATAAAGCCAAATAATTAATTTATAGTAAAATACGTAGGTTGGTTGATATATATTAATTTTCGCATTAAAATTTTCTAAAAATACTATAAAATTTGATAAAAACCAAAGAATAGTATGTATAATAAAATTCATGAAAATAACAACATATTCAAAAAACTATATTAGGTATTTATATACAAAAATTTATGTAAATGTATAAAACTTTAATGAAACCGAAGTACCTAATAGACATTTTTTAGAAGCCAAACTTTGCAATAAAAAACTAAATAATAGTCATTTTTAGACGTCAAACCTAGAGTTATAAAACTAAAAAATTCTTAAAATATTAAAAATATATCAATCTTTAATAAAAATTGAGTAATTTAAATTTTTAGAAACCAAATTTTCTATTAAAGAAAAAAATTATATTTTAATAAATAGGCAAGTAATATACATTTAAACACTAAATTTTAAGTTATGAAAATAAAAAAAATTTGAAATAACACAAAATATAATATCAAACTTTAATAAAACTCAAATAATATACATTTTTAGAAGCCAAACTTAATATCATAAACTAAAAATCACGGAAATATTAAAAAAATATCAACCTTTGTATTATAAAACTAAAAATTCTTGAAATAGTAAAAATTTTGCAAAAACTTTAGGAAAATCCTCAGATTTATCATTTTAAGATAAAGTTTTTTATATAAAGCGGTACATACCTGTAATCACAAAATTTGATAAAAACCGAACCTCAGTCTTTTAAATATCTGTCACGATAACTACATTTTATAAAAAGTTTATACATTTTATCACATTGACACAAAATTTTAAGAATCAAGTTTAGCATCCATAGTTTTAATGTTCTAATAAATACATATAATACATAAGAGAATCAAACTATGTATAGATTATATACCTTGAACATATAATTTGAAAAGTTGACACAATAAAATTTAATTCCGAACTAAATTTTACAAGAGGCCGTTGAATCATGATAAGATTTGCAATGTTAAAAACCGCAAACATATAAATAGTTCATAGGCGTATACATGAAATACATACATATAAATCACACATTGAAATGGTTTTTCTCTAAGAAATAAACACAAAATGGATTTCAGAAAAATAAAAATTCATATAAACTCTAACAAAATTAGCAGAAGTAAATTAAAAAAATATACTTACGATTTCTAAGTGTATAAAAATCACTAGTAAAATCGAGAAAAAATAAAAAGCAAGTTAATAACAAAAATCAATATGCCGATTGCAAGTGTAAAATTTTCTTGATAAGGTGGTATTGAGGTCTACCCAATGCTTATTTTGAAAATAATTATATAAAGTGTTTTTAACCAATTTCCGTTTTGAAAAACAATCGCTTATCAACAAGGTTTATTCAAAACAATATATGTATTCAATTGATTTTTCTAGAAAATGAGTAGGAGTTAGAGTATATATACAGCCGTTTGAATAGATAGAGTCAATTTAAATTTTTCAGTCTACAGTTTAATATTATTAATTAAGATTGTGTGCTGAGTTTTCCTGTGCTATTATTATGTAAGTATATTTTATCATTTATACATTTTTATATGTATTTAATTTTTTGTAAATTTTTCTAACATCTACATTTTAATAGTGCACATTTCATAAATTTTTAATATTTTATTTTTATTATTTTAGCTTTTCCACAGCGTATAGTGTATCCATTAACTAAACCATTCAGTATAGAGCTACGAATCATTTTCCTGTACGTTTTGGCAAATTATATGCAAACTGAGAACTGAGGACCGCTATCAATTCCTAAAGTAAAATCAGCATTTTAACAGCAAAGTTAATGAAAGTTAGTGGGGGTTCAACAATATTTTCAAGGTAAGCTTAATACGTTTGTAATAATGATAGATACCTTTTGTGTATTATTCTCTATATATCTCTAAGAATTACATGTTTTGAAGTTATTCTAGATAAATTTGTAGTAATTTTTTTGGAAATCGGGTAATTTAATAGTGCTATTGTATTATACGTCAGGAACGATCAGGTATCGGAGACTGATCCTGATGGTTTATCTTTCTATTCCAAATGCCTATTTCTGCACATCACACTTGCATGCCATATACCTTTGCTTTTTTATTAGTATTTTAATTTTAACTAATTTGTGTTATTTTTGTGTCAAATTTTCTTTTTAACTTAGTACTGTTTGGTTTACTTTAGTTAATTTCAGCATTCTGATTGTTATTTCCTTTCACATAAGTTAGTTTATGTATCGTTTTTTATTTCTGTTTACTGAAATTATGTTATTAGATGATATTTTCATATTTGATTGTTTATGGATACTTTAGACAACATCCAAATTGGTTAAAATAAAAACCTACAAGTTCTTTTTAATCGTATACGGTCTTTTCTTCTTCTTAAGGTGGGTTTCCATCTAAGGTATTATTTTAAATAAAACAAGAAACTTTTTAAAACCAGTATGTAATGTAAAAAGTTCAATCACAAAGAAATACAACTTATTTTCTAATAATTCCTAAATTTTCTAATTCTTCAATGATCTTGGTAGCTTTCTCTTGTGAACCTCCATTGTTGTACAATCTTCTTAGATGATCGACTAATATATTTGGGTCATTCTGAGCATAGTATTTAGACCATACTTCGTTCGATAGTTCTAAATTTGTTTGTGTTCTTATTTTTTGTTCAGAATTTTTTGGTAACTCTGGTTCCATGTTGCTAAGCTTTTCTACTTTTTGTTCAGAAATTTTTAATTTTGGTTTTATACTGTTTATTGGGTTTGATCCTGAATATTCCAATTGGTTTAAGGGTAATCCTAAGGTCCTTTTTTCTGTCAGCTTAGCTGAACAACGTCTTTTTCTTTTATATAGAGGTTTAATAACATTTTCATACTTCTCTTTGCATCCTTTATGTTTAAGATATCCTCGAGAATTACGATGAACGCCCGTTAACTCTAATATATGTTTGTATATATGATGGTCACATTTAGTGTAATTTTTTGGTTTCTTATAAAAAATCAACTCATTCAATCCTAAGGTATTTTTAAATTTTTTGTCGCCAACAATAATACTTTCCTCATCAAAGCAAAGATCTTTATCACCCAATCTCCACTTAGACAATTTCCAATCATATTCTGGCCCATATACTCTATCAATTTTATTTGAATCTTTCCAGTATTTTTTATGAAAGGGATTATCAAAATCTGCAACATTCATATCTCGATCATTGGTTATGGTCGTTCCTTTATCATCATTCATATTAGTTATGTCAGCATATTTTGTAGAAACGTTTTTTACCAGTTCTTCTACTGAATGGGTCGACGTCATCTTAACAAATGATTAGTTTGCACTAGGTTAATTCAATTTATTATCTGTATGTAGTTGTATGGTTTATAATATGGTCGATATGTGTTCATTTGTTGATCTTTTTATGAACTATAAACTATAATTGGTCTATTAAGAGACTATGACTAGTCTGAGAATGGACTAAGACCGGCCTATTAAGGGTCCGTGACTGTGGTATAACTGACGTATGATTGACGTATGACTGTCGTATGACTGTCGTATGACTGACGTATGACTGATGTATGACTGATGTATGACTGACCCATGACTGACGTATGACTGACCTATGTCTGGTTTATAACTACTCTATTAAGGAATCATAAGTGGTGTCTGAAGGGATACTGTGTGTTCTATGAAGGCATTATAGCGTCAATAAAGGTTCTATGGTATGTTTATGAAGCGGTAGTAATTTAGTGGAACTTATGCCCTTCGTTTGCGTCTATATGTAGTATTTGTAGTTTTTAAACCAAATATTGATATGTCTTTTAAACCAGAATCTTCATGTATTTTTAAATAAAACACCATACTTTTACATATACCTTTATTAAAAACTTAAAATGTATACATGGGTCATTCTATTATACATACATTAAAACTGCTTGTTGATAACCGTACGCTATCACGAAAAACTGTGTAAATATAGTAGCTTCTAATAATGAAGTAGTGATAAAGATTGCATCTCTTTTAATCTTTTGTAAAACTTAAGTCTTTATCGTCTATTCTCCATACTGCCAGCTTCCAATCCGGACCCTTTAGTTTAAATCTTCCCAATAGTTTAATGATTCTATATCATGTAGGGTCTTTTTTCTATTCTAATTTTTATCGTCTCTATAAATTAGGTTTTATGGTTTACTTTCATTTAAGCGCTATTAAATAGTGCTGTCACTTAGGCGTCTTAAGAGCTTCTACCATTGCATTGAACAACATTTCTTCTCTAATTCCATATGTTTTCTGATAACATGAGTCGCAACAAGTCTCAAAATCATAATATTTAATGCCTTTTCTATCTTCTCTTAAAGTGCTTCCAACTGCCCATCCTATGTTCACATTACAAATTTCGCATAATTCTTTCATCTGAGGTTTGCATTCTGAACAGCAGCAGGGTCTTCCCCAATCACAGTCTCTAGGCATGTTGGTTTTCTGAATGTCACGATCAAACTAATTGAAGTAAATAGTTTATGGCGCTTAAGTAGAACTGTTAATCATTTTAAGCTAATTTAGAGATTTTCTTTCGTTCTATTTTTAGATTTAGTTTTTTATTATTATTACTGTTACTATTACTAATTTGTTTACTTTATACATGTATGCTTATAACAAACTAGGTATGTTTTCATTATCTGCTTTTTCTACAGGAAGTTCAGCTCATTCTAACTGTTCTTCTAAAATAACATATAAAACTAAGACGACGTTCTTTCTGATTTATTCCCAGTCTATCTGTTTTAGGATACACACCTATTTTTTTTGTATGCTCTTACATTTCTAAATCAAAAAGCATTGCAACACATTTATGAGAAGGTATACAATTTAATAGATTATAAATATTTTTTTATTTATTCAACTTTTGGTCGGCATTTTTAGATTTTAACGACGGTCCTTGACAATTTTGGCATATCAATAAAAAGCAAGGGTCATATTTAAAGTTAATAATATATTTATTTGATGTAGCAAAAAAAAATATACAAAGAAGATTTTTATAGAGTACTGTTTTGTTTCAGATATTTCGTCGGATGTTTGATGCCTATTTGCTAACATGCTACTTAAACTTATCAAATACATTGCAACCATTTTGGGGTTAATAACCTCGAATTATGATGAGCAGCGAGCTAGAGAAGGAGTTAAAGAATGTACAAAAGCTACAAGAAAAATTCGAACTGCTTTAAAATCTGCCACATCAATTGGAGAGAAGCAGAAATTAGAAGCACAACTTCGAGAAGTAAAATCGTTGCGAGCCCAATTTAAATTCCAACAGAAAAAGGGTGCAGGTCTTCAATCAACAAAACCTACCGCAAAACATAGGGTCCATTGGGATGATATATCCTCTGCATTTAATTCAAGAATCCGAACAGGAGTCATATCCAATCTTAAACATAAAGATCCAGTAGCCTTTCTGCTAGACTGTAAAGCGCTGTTCAAACGAAGAATTCAAAACGCTCTCAAGAAAGATGATTCAGTCAAAGTTAACATGGCGTTTTGTGGAGAATTTGAAATAGCTAGGGCTGATAGGATCTTAAACGAAAATAAATATTTCACCACATCAAACGCTCCTATATACAAAACAACTAATATAAATAACTGGTTTGATGAAAATGTTTCGGATCCTATTCTAAAAGATCTCGAAGAATTCCAGGAGCGTGACAGTGGGTGGGCCTTGAAACGAATTGTTAACTTGGGAATAAACATTAATAAATTTATACCCCAACTTGGATCGTCATATATTGAACTACCACCCCAAATTAAAAGAAAAGAAGCCTGCATTAATGTTAAAAATGATGACCAAGCCTGCTTTGCATGGGCAATGACGGCTGCTTTGTATCCAGCTGCGGACCATCCTCAAAGAACAAATAAATACCCACATTATTCAGAGGTATTAAAATTGAAAGGAATCCAGTTTCCAATGACTATAAAACAAATCCCCAGTTTTGAGAAGCAAAATAATGTTTCAGTCAACGTATATGTTTTGAGGAAATATAAAAAGGATTTCACGACGCTTCCCACATATCTAACATCTGCAAAGAAAGATAAGCACGTAAATTTACTTCTTATTCAAGATGACTATTCTAATCCAACAAGATATCATTACGTCTGGATTAAGAACCTATCGCGCCTTTTGTCTAAACAACTGAACAATCATGATGGTAAGAAATATTTCTGCGACAGATGTTTACATTATTTTCATTCTACAAATATGTTAAATAAACACATTGATGACTGTATTAAAAAGAATGATACAGCCATCAGGATGCCTGAGGAGGGTAAAAATATGATAAAATTTAAGAATTTTAAAAACAAAATAAAAGCCCCTTTCGCTGTATACGCTGATCTAGAAAGTGTTTTAAAGCCATGCGCGGAAAAGACCGCTTACCAAGAACATATTCCTGCTGCAGTGGGGTACTATTTTAAATGTTCCTACGACGATTCTTTGTCCTTCTATAAAAGCTATCGTGGGACAGATTGTATGCAGTGGTTTGCTGATGAAATGAATCAGCTTGCTGAGGATGTTTCAACGGTATTTTTATGTCCATATGATATAAACATGACCCCACAGCAAGAGAGCGATTTTCAAGCATCCACATGTTGCCATATTTGCACGCTACCCTTTAAAGTTGGGGAAAAAAAAGTCCGTGATCATTTTCACTTAATATCTGAAAATAATTATCGCGGGGCTGCACATAATGAATGCAATGTTAATTATCAAGACACTCATACAATCCCCGTCATATTTCACAATTTGAGTGGTTATGATGCATCTTTTGTAATAAAAGATATCGCAACCCGCATGACTGGCTCTATAGATTTGCTCCCTCTTACTAAAGAAAAATACATTTCTTTTACCAAGCATGTTGATGAATCCCGGATAAACTTTAGATTTATAGACAGTTTTCGATTTATGGCATCTTCTCTAGATAAGTTATCATCGTATTTAACAGAATTTCCAAATCTTATATCTCAGTTTCATAATGCTACAGAAGAACAATTTAATTTATTAACGAAGAAAGGAGTAATGCCATATGATTACATTGATAGTTTTGATCGTTTCAATGAATCCTGTCTACCACCTCAAGATGCTTTTTATAATAAATTAGAAGATAAGCCTTGCCCCAAACGTCTATATAGAAGGGCTCATAAAGTTTGGTCTATGTTTAACTGTACTACTTTAGGAGATTATGTCGACTTGTACATGAAAACTGACATATTGCTTCTAGCAGATGTTTTTGAACAGTTTAGAATAAGCTGTATGAAAACGTATGAACTAGATCCAGCCCACTATTTTACGCTCCCCGGTTATACGTGGGATGCAATGCTAAAGTATACTAGACAAGAATTGGAGTTGCTGACTGATCCTGATATGTTTTTGTTTGTTGAGCGAGGTATTAGAGGGGGTCTTAGTCAAGTTTGCTCTAAAAGAAGAGCTCATGCAAACAACAAGTATATGCCGAATTTTGATCAAACGAAACCTGAAAGCTATTTGATGTACTTTGATGTAAACAATCAATATGGATGGGCGATGTCTCAGTATTTACCATATGGCGGATTTGAATGGGCAGATACAAATATTGATATTACTACGATTGCTAATGATAATGACGATGGTTACATGCTGGAAGTGGACTTGGAGTATCCACATGATTTACACGATAGACATAAAGATATTCCTTTCTGTCCAGAACATATCAACCCTAAAACTATGAAACCGCCAACTAAAACTAAAGAACTAACTAAATTGATGGCTACACTAAATAATAAAGAAAAATATGTTATTCATTATCAGGCTCTTAAACAGGCTATATCGCATGGGTTAAAAGTAACAAAAATACATAGAGTATTGAAATTTAAGCAAAGCCCATGGTTAAAGTCTTACATCGACCTAAACACAACTCTTCGAACAGCTGCCAAAAATGATTTTGAGAAGAATTTGTTCAAGTTAATGAACAATGCTGTGTTTGGCAAAACTATGGAAAATGTACGAAAAAGGGTTGATGTGAAACTTTTAACTGAATGGGAGGGTCGATATGGTGCTCAATCTTACATATCCAAACCTGAATTTAAGAACAGTATGATATTTGACGAAAATTTGGTTGCAGTAGAGATGAATAAACTTCAAATTTATCTAAATAAGCCAATATATGTTGGTCAATCAATCCTGGACCTTGCGAAAACCACTATATACAGCTTTCACTATGATTACCTGCTTAAGACATTTGGGGAAGACTGCGCAGCTTTCTATACCGATACGGACTCTTTAGCAGTCGAAATACTGAGAAAAGATCCATACACTATTATGAAAAACGATTGCCACCAATACTTTGATACATCAGACTATCCTAGAGATAATATATATGGAATACCACAGGTGAATAAGAAAGTTTTGGGTATGATGAAGGATGAGAATAATGGGCGTATTATGACAGATTTTGTGGGGTTGCGGTCCAAATTGTACAGCATAAAAGTTTCTACTACAGAGGCTGAGTTGCAAAATTTGAAAAAGAAATTAAAAGCTGAGGAATATGACGATGATGAGATTGAGCAAATTTTATTAAATTATGGTGTTACAAAAAAGGCCAAGGGTGTTAAATCATCCGTTGTAAAAACAAAAATTACTTTCGATGATTACATTGAATGTTTAGAAACAGCTAAAGCGAAGACTGCGATACAGCACCTAATACGATCCAAGCAGCATCATGTTTTTTCTCTAGAACAACAGAAAATTGCTCTCAGCTCTGATGATGACAAAAGATATCTAGTGCCAGGTACCTACGATACTTTGCCCTGGGGACATTACTCTATAATGGAACAAGCAATGGATGTCGATTAGATTTTATTATCTAACAATTTAACTATTTTATAATTATGTAATCTGTAGCCGCTACGCATTAAAGATTGATATTGAAGAATCCTAAGGACGTTAAGTGGGTTTATCAACTAGAAGATTTGCTAACATGTAACTTTACATTTTTAACTGTTTAATATATGTTTTTAAATGTATTATTGTTTTATTAACCCTATCCATATAAACTTTAATATTACTTTTCTTTTTTAGCCCGCTATATATTTACATTACTGAGTCGCACACAGCAATATCATAGCATCCCATTTATCCCTAACTTCTCTCTATACAGCTTATTCCTACTATACCAATACGATAATAATCTCTCCGTACATCTAACTCTACATCATTCGTATATGTTGCATACAGGATCCCATTTATCCCCATTTCATTCCGTATATCTCACGGCACTCCATAAAATCTATTCAGCTCTAAAGCCCTTTTGTCAATGTCAATACGTCTTTTTTAACGCTTCAACTCACCCCATTCAGCATTCTCTTTACAACGATACGACACACACCGAAATCCGTTCGGTTGTTTCCGAGATACTACCCTAGTGCCCTTTTGACACGTTGTTTAAGGTATCTTACCCTGTTACATTGTCGAAATCCTTCAACCCTACGTCCCTGGTCCCCCAGCCTACCCCGCCAGGTCACGTGATCGGGAGGCGTGGCTAAATGGTTCAAAAATGACCAGAATGGACCTTAGATTTTCTTATGGAGATTTACATGTAAAAATCATCGATTTTGGCCCCGAACTGTCATAGCCCCTTTACTCCTATTGCTATTTTTCGATAAATATTCATGTAATATTATTAATTACCAAAATTTTCTCTTTTGGTAGCCGAAAAACGATAAATAATATTTATTAAAATTTACACATTCTTGAAAAGCCTTTAAACCTTAACCTTCAATTTCTAATCCCATGTTATGCTCATTTTCATTGTGAGCAATTAGAACTCTAATAAACGTCAATTTTATCGTAAAAAACGAAAGTTTGTTGTAAATTTAAGTTTCGAAGAAAGTAAGGTGTGTAAGAGAATATTCCAAACCATAAAAGACTTAAAGAAACAGTAATGATCGTGAATAAGTTTAATAAGCAAATGCATTTAATGTAACTTTCTATTCAAATTGAGTGAGGCATGAAATATTGAATGTATTTTGTATAGCTAACTTCTGGTTACTTTTATCCAATTAGGTATCGAATTGCATTTAAATTAGACGGAATGCAGTAAGAATTAGTTTTATTTTATTACAATTCTACGATTCGAAATTTAATGTCCAGAGAAAACAGGACTCCTTTCATTCTCTTGGGTATAATCGAATCACTGTAGCAGTAGACAATTTCTAATTCTAATTTTCGTCTAGGCACTAAAACTTATAAAGAAATCGTAATTTTAAGCTTTCATTATCTGAAATTATAAGATTATCGATTCTTTTCAAACAAAATACTTATTGGTATTAAGAAAATTTATTCCGAACGCAACTATGATCTGGTTGAGTATTTTCTCACCCACACTAAGCAACAATGTCAACGTTTTTGGTAACAAAAAATTCCACTAATTTTATTCTATTTTAAAAATGTTTTTTCTCATTTGTAGCGAGTTCTGATGAAGCCAACGATGATTGGCGAAAGCTTGACTTAAAATTAAAGACACTCAAATAGAAACACCTGGTTTTATTGCTTCCTTAGTTTATAGGGTTATTTCCCAGTTACACAAAACCCTGTTATTTACTTCTTTAGGTGCCGTATCCGCTTTAAAGGTTACAATCATCAGAGCAATTTTAATTTTTGAGACCGCGGCTCTAAACAGATTGTTGTTGCTACATCCGAACCAATCCCGTAGGTTTCTCCGCCAAGAGTTTCGTCTCTTTCCTATAGATCTTCTTCCTTGAATTTTTCCTTGCACAATGACCTAAAGTAACGCATATTTATCTCCCCTAATGACATGTCCCATGTATTGTAGTTTTCGTTTTCTAATTGTCAGAAGTACTTTATTTTTTAATCATTCTGCTCATCACCTCTTCGTTGGTTATTCTCTGAAGCCAAGAAATCATTAGCATCTTCCGATACATCCACATTTCAAATGCTTCTAATCTCTTCTCCTCAATCTTCCTTAGTATCCATGCTTCCAATCCATAATATAGTATTAACAGTACCTACCTACATAACATCTTGTAAGTTTCTTTTTTAAATCGAGGTTTAAATCTCGGCTACAGAAAAGTTTTTTCATTCTTGTAAATGTGCTTATGGCCATTTCGATCCTGATTCGTATTTCCTGAGAGCTGTCATTGGTTTTATTAATAGTTGTACCTAGGTACTTGTATTCACTTATTCTTTCAATAGGTTGGTCTTTTACATATATTCTGCGTACTTCCTGAGTTGTTTTTTTTTATTACCATATATTTTGTTTTAGCTGTGTTGAATATTAGTCCATACTCTTCACTTATTACTAATAACCCGTTATTTTTCCTAACTTATATATTTCCTCGGAGACACATTCTTTCAATAGTTTTCGGGGTGCGAGTCACCCTTAAGGAAATCGGTTGCTAGTTTTAGTTTTGAGTTTTGCACAAGATAGGTTTTTGTTAAATTTTTATATAGAATTTAAGTTGATTAAAAGATATTAAAGAAGTTGAATTGTTAAAAAAAAGGGTGTGGCAGTCAGTGGGACTGCCAGCAGAAGTTATACTTCTATGCACTGTTAACTAATAAAACTTAATAACTACAAACACAGGCAAGTAGAAATAATTTTTTTAAAAAAATTAACTGTATTCAATTAAATAAATACTTAGAAAAATAAGACCAGTTGATGTGTGTCCTTACTTCAAACACGAAAACTAAACAGTAAAACGATCAATGTACAAAAAAAGTGTTTACAAAACCCCATAGTGCAAAATATAATGCAACCGTGTGACGGTAGTATGGACTACAATACAATACTCATTACTGAATATTATCATTAATATTATTAATATAAAATACTAAACTTTATATGTTTACTTACGTGACAGAATTATAAAGTAATCTGTCAAACACAATGTAATACGTTACTATGATATTCCACAACATTAGCTCAGATTGTTTTTTGTATATCTATCTCTTTTCAATGTACTGATACCTTATATGTGTTTCTGTCTCTCTCTTACTCACACCATTACATATGTAATGATTTTTGCCATTTGACCCCACACAAATCAAGTCCATGATAAGAAGTATAACTTCAATAGATTTGATTTTTTAATCAAAATAAAAACAGTTATAAACAAATAAAAAGTATTAATCAAAAGATATAAATAAAACAATAAGCAGGAGCAAATAGAAGAAGAAGAAGTCAAAATTAGAAAGCCGACGAGCTAAGATTGTTTGTAGAGTAACAGAAGGAAAGGAAGAAGAAAGAAATTGGATTTTTTAGGATTTCTTTGTAATAGTGAATGATTTTCTTAAGTTCTGAATCCTCACTCCGGTGATTATTATTGTTTGGAAGGAGTCCCAGAGGAAGAATTCCATATCAATCTATCAAACTTGGAAACGGCCCAAATGAAATTTGGTATTAGGCGGGTTTTAAACGAATTTCTTGAAATTTGGTATTCAGGTGGTTTCGGCAACGATAAATGGATCAAGCTAGGTTTCATTTCATCCGTATTTTTAGGTAATTTTTGCAAAACTCTAAGGCCGAAGGAATGCATAAGTATCCTACGCTGATAGTAATAGTAAGCAAGGGCCAAAATTCGATGACATCACTATTTGTCAAATATTGCTGATTGTCATATATATACACATTAATAAAAATGTGTCTTTTAAATCAAGTAGTCTAAAAGATCTTTAAAAAGCACCTTGATAAAAATCATTATTAATCACAAACGATCAGATTTCTCAAATTTCGCACAGTAAATAATCATTTGAAGAAAACCTTCATGAAAATAATCAGGTTTTAAAAATAGTAGTCTTTTATTGGGTTTACGAAAATAAAAACATCTTTGCTTTAATGCCGCGATTCAGTAAAATAATTGAAAAGAACAGTCGATACCTGCTGGTATAATATAGATCCTATTACGGTCCTGAACTTTAAAGTGTCGGCTTAGGTAGCTGTTAAAATTAGTTAGTCCGCACGAACTTGGAACAAATAATACATAAGTATTGTAAAATGACACAACTATCAGCATGCATCTAACGAAAAAGGGAAAAATAATTTTTTTATGAAAATATGTAGGTAAATTTATGAATCTTAGATGTAAAATGTTGGATGTATGTATGTTACTGAAAAGGACGAGTCTAAAATTAAAACGAGAAATTATATCTGATATCAAAGTAATTGTTAGTTTATGTACATAACTTCAATAAATCATTATTGAACCGTTCTATTTCTAAAACGAAATAAACCACCAAGATATTTAATATCTATTAATAAAATGGCTCCAATAAGCCAATATTTCATTTTCTACCATTTGAAATGGTTCACTCTCATGAACATTGTGCTTATAAACTGTTCCTCGTTCAATGTTACTAGACAAAATTAATGGCAGTAACGTTCATTTTAATGGATGTTTGAAATAAATAGTATTTAATTATTTTTTTATCCACGAAATAATGAAATTAGGAATTAAAAATATTAAATTTAAGTATTGCATTCAATATGTCATTTAAATATACCTACCATAAGAATATTAACTAAATTGATAAGAAAATAAAATAAAATGAAAATTGATGAATTTTAATAAAAATATTGACAATGGAAAAAAGAAAAAATATTTTAATAAGAAATGTGGTCTCCTCGTGCATTTATGATGGCTCAACAGCGTTTTTTCAGACTATGGATCAAATTGAAGAGCTGGAAACAGCTGATTGCGATTTTGAAATTGATCTGGTCTTGATAAACTTTTCGCTGAAGCATATCCACGCATGCTCAATACGATTGAGTTCGGGCGATTCATCCAGGGCAAAACTGGAATATTCTGCTCTTCCAAGAAATTTCTTGTCACTGTGGCTGTGTGTGGAGTATCATTGACATGAATCAAGATAAAATCAGGACCAATGTTTTGCGCGTATAGAACAATTGCAGGTATAATATACATTTGTAACCTAACGCTCTGATTATTAAAAAACTATCCAGCAGAACGAGTTCAGTTCTCCTGCCAAGCAAAATTTATACCCATACCATAATAATTATGCCTCCTCTGTAGCTATAAACCACTTGTGTTTATTGTATTCGATTTCTTGTGCCAGGTTCTTTCCATAAGCGTATTCTTCGAGAATCTGGATACAAACTAAACCAAGATTTATCGGTAGAAAGTACATTTTGCCATTAATTTTGCTATAATAACATCTTCTTGTGCTTAACGTAGCCGACTGGAGCGATTCCCTCGATTTAAAGGTTGGCATTTCCAAGGTCTTGGGGTAACTAAATTACCTTTCCTCAACCTTCTGCAGATGGTGTGGGTGAAAACAGTCACATTATGAGCTCCACGGAGAAGATTAATTAAATACCGTGCTGTCACTGTGCGATTTCTTCGCGCTTCTAACTAAACATATCGGTCCATATCAGGTGTTGTCATCCGTAATCGTCCCAAATGCCTTCCCCGAGCGCTTCCCGTTTCACGATAACAAGTCATGAGATGTGGTTTCTATAGCGTTTACCATATCAATTTGGCGCATTCCTGCCTCAATCATCCCCACACCCCACAGCCCTTAACATTTTTTTTTCGGCCATACGACCTCGAGGCATGTTAAAACAATTTTTCAAAACACCTCTGGAAGAAAACAATTGATAAACTAATGAAATCTTAACTAAAATTGTAAATTATCAAAATAAGGTCTTATCATAAATTTTTTTATGTTGTATTTCGGGAAAAAAAATTTTGTTATAGGACCCTTCCTTGAAGATCAACTTTATTTGTAAATTTAAATTGATATATATTGCGAGAATTGTGTTACACTGTTCAACACAGCTTAATGTGTAAAATAAATATTTAAAATATATAATGTCCCTAGATTTTGAGCATGTGTGTATATGATAACTCATTAGTTCTTTTTTTTTTCTTTCCTTTTTTTTAATTACTATAAGAACCACCCGGAAAATAAAGCTGGTATATTTTTATTTCCTATAATTTCTAATCCTGTACAGACATCTATTAGAATTTCTTCGAAGTTAAATTATCTTTTAAAATATAATTTCAAGGTACCTATTACGGCGGGAATAATGTGTTGCCTAATATCTGACTACGTTTTGCAATTTTACATTGCAGGAAAATAAGTATGCTGATACAGATATGAAATCAATGATTAAAACTTTAAACTATTATAAAATTTAAAAACTTTAAGATAAAGTTGAAGAGGGAGTTAATTTTTCTTCCATTTTAAAGTTTAAAATATTTATAAAAAAGTTTTCTTAGATTTTCGGATTCAAAATTTTAGTAAAATATATTGTTGAGCCCCAATAAGCTCAATAAAACTCCGGTAGTTTATAACAACTCAGCTTTATTTAAAAGCCTTAGAATTAAACCAATATTGATTATAAACTACTTAAAATTAAGAAAAATGGACTGTATTTTTTGACAACGTAAAATACCCTTAACTCAAAATTACATATCTTTGTTATTACCTGGGAAACGGTTGGTCAGCCAAAAGGTGATTACTTAAGTATTAATTCTCGGTACAAAGTACGTACTAAAGCACGGCTGGAGTAATAATTTATAATTCGTGAATCTAACATATATTGTTACCATTTAATGAGAGCCCCCTTTTACCAATATTTTTGTGCAAAATCCTAAGTTTTAGACTACTAGTGTAAATTATATTTAGAAATGTATTAAAGACACGTAAAAATACAGAAACAGTTAAGATTATCTTAATTTACTTTTTTATTGTTATAATATTTATTTAGATATTTAATAGATTTTTTTGAAATACGTATAAAAATGGGTATTGTATTATTAGAGCCTTTTGTTAAATATACTCATTTCAATTCAAAATTCGACTTTATTCACACATGATTTCTTGATGTGTTCCAAAAATATACTTCTTTACTTTAAGATGTTTTTAAAAAGTGAATAATAACTATACAAGTATTATTAATTAAAATTGGAGTGTATAATTGCTTTTTACTAAATGTATATGTACGGATCCACGGTACATATACCAAAATACCATTTTTTAAAATTTTTGTAATTCCATTTGTTCCGGCTAATCTCTGGAACTGTAAAAGAAGGACGATAGATTACAGGAGAGAACCCTGCCGAAAATCACAAACTAGGGATCAGAATTAATGCCAGAAATAACACGCAATGAAGTCAAAATGGTACTTTTAGAAATAAAAAATATTAAATCCCCTGGCGACGATGGAGAAGTCATCGAGGCAATTAAAATAGGTGGAAATAAAATCATCCAGGCTTTTGCTAAACTTTTCACTGAATGATTCTACCAAAGGACAACCTTTTCGCAATTGAACAATGCAGTTATTGTTTTATTACACAAAATCGACATACAACGGATCTGAAAAATTATGTTGTATTACACATTTATAAACTCTTCACAAAAATCATCACAAAAAGACTGGAGGCTAAGTTAGATTTTTATCAGTCCAGTGAACAGGCTGGGTATGGCACAAACGTTTGCTGGTGATAAAGAACCTAATAGAGAAAACTGTAGAATACAATAAACCTTTGGCACTAATATTTATACATTACGAAAAGGTATTTGACACAATAAACCCGTACGACAAGGAGATACCATCTCACCAAAACTATTCACGACACTTCTAGAATATACTTGCAAGACGGCGGATTTAAATGAACATGGTATCAACATAAATGGAGGGAAGCTTAGCCATTTGAGATTTGCAGAGGACATCGTTCTTTTAGCCGATAGTATAGATAATGAAAAAAAAAAAATTGAAAAAATTATATCATACGTCTATGGCGGTCGGACTAAAGATCAACAGAAGATATAGGCAAGTGATGACTATTCTGATGCTAAATAGAAATATTTCTGTCGCAGAAATGGACATAGAGCACATACTTAGGACATACTTAGGAAATCCGGCTAGGTACAGATAGCCAGACATGTGAGCTTCCCCGTCGCAAAGGATTAACTTGAAAAGCGTTTGGTAAACTAATGCATACCCATATTTCTCAAAAGAAAAGTATTTGACCAGTTTTTGTTGCCCGTTCTCACTTAAGGAGCCGAAACATAAACCCTAACAAAAAAGATAGCAAACAAGATTCACGTAACTCAGAGAGCCATGGAATGTTGGTATCTCTCTTAGAAACCGAAACCCAAATGAAGAAATACGTTGCAGAATAAAAACAACAGACGGTATCAAAAGAATCACGACGCTGATGTGGAATTGGGTAGGACACGTTGCCAGATTATCAGACAACCGATGGACGAGTGTAGGCCAAGGTAAGAAGCATAGTGGAGCAGAGGCCGTTTACCAACCAGATGGACCGATGATCTAAAACGAGTTAGCGAAAACTGGATGCAAACCACGCAAAACAAAGATAGATGGAATGAGCTGAGGAAGACCTATGCCCAGCAGTGGACGCATATGTCTTGTCGATGATGATGATGATGATGATGAATCTCTGGAACGGCTGAATCGATTTTGACGGGACTTTTACTGACAGATAGCTGATTATATAAGGGGTTACCAAGGGTATTTTAATTTAAAATTATATTAATTTTAAAATCGTATATATTTTTGAACGCGCAAACCGGCCTTTTGCTAACGGTTGTGTCGTTTAAACATTGATTTCCAGCACTTATTATATACTTTTTTGCTTAATAAGGTATCTTTTACTTATTTACTGTTCTTCTTAACCCAAATTGATAAATTTTTGATAGGTATTTCTTTTAGTTAGTAACATGGAGAGTGGTTTTCTTTAAAATAAATATTTTTAAGTTCGGTAGGTATATCGTTTTTTAAATATAAATCTGTGGATTCATTAGTTACCTATGCCTAAAAAAAAATTAAATCTTTCTAAAAATAAAAGAAAGGTCAAAAGCCCAATATTGTAACGTGAAAATGAATCTCAACAGAATAGAAAAGTCGTCTCATATCGATTTACAAAATAGGAGAATTTCATTAAAATTGGCATAGGTATTTCTGTAGGCGAAATACAGTATTTATAAGTGAATGAATTTAAGTAAATTGTAGATAATGCACATTGTTGTTGATTTTTAGAAGAAAACAACTGGAAAGCATATATTATTATGAAACAAGTCAATAATTAGGTATTCTTTATAATATAGCATTAGCAGAAATTTTCAATTAACAAATAGAAACAACTCGGCACTTTTCTTTCACGTTTCTTCCCTATAAGCAATAGATTATTTCAATACTTTTCAAAACGCATTCTTAATTTACTTGGATAGTCAACACCATTGATTATTATAAGAAGCAACTGATTTATGTATTTTAACGATAAATCATTGCGTTTGTAAATTTGATTTTCATTATAACTTAAACATTTAAAATTTATTTATTAAGATTAGTATTTCGCGCAGGTAACATACGTAATGGTACAGTTTAAGCATGTGGATGCTTTTCTGCAATACCTACTGCTACTGCTAAAAATTGAAGTTACTCCTTTTATAGTAAGTATAAGGATCACTGAAAATTAAAAGAACCTTTACCTAATTCAAAAATACCGAAAACTGTTGTAGCTTTGAAGATAAGAATATTTTTCTTTAAATTCGCTTGTTATCGGACACTGTTTAATAACGACTGATATTAATTTAAAACTTTTATTTAATAATGGTCTGAAATTTCTTCCTTTTATGATGTTTTATTTAGTAGAATTTAATAGTAGGCGCTTTAAGCCACACCTAAAGAAGGGCATTATTCTTAATGGTATTCATAACACTTTAAAACCCACGTAAGCTAATGAGCAAACAACATCCTTGAGTAATTTGTATCTTACATCCTTGTACCTATATGTAGGTATGAACCAATAAAAAAATATACAGTGTATTTAATTTTTTTTAATAATTTAAATTGATTTACAAACTTCTAAAAATTTAGTGGTAGTATGCGGATGGTCCATGATAGGCGATTGGAGCAGCGTATTTGGCTACAGGTGCGGCATAAGTGAGGGGAGCAGCGAATTTGGCTACTGGTGCAGCATATGCTACTGGAGCTACGGCTTTTACTGCAACAGTAGCTGGTTCTTTGTGTACAACAGCGTTGAATCCATTATGGGGATCAGCGGTGTATTCTACAATACGTTTAGTTCCATCAGCTTCAAGAAGGGAATAGCTGCCGTGGACGACATCTCCGTGACGAGATTCTTGTTGAGTTTTGCTGTCACCAGTGTGGGGGTCATTTACGGAGTATCCAAAGTCGTATTGTGCTGGTGCACTTGGTTCGGCAATAATGGCTTTAGCGACGGGAGCGGCGTATGCAACGGGGGCTGCTACTTTATAAGCAGGTGCGGCATAAGCGAGGGGAGCAGCAACTTTTAGAGCTGGTGCAGCTCCATATGCTACTGGAGCAGATACACTAGAATAAGAAACAGCTGGAGCAGATGAGTAAGCTACCTTCGCAAAAGCTGGTGCAGAGTAAGTTAACGGAGCACCATAGCTTTCGGAGATTACACCAGCTCGGGCTACAGCGATGAAAGCGGCAAAAGTAATAATCTGAAAATATAAAATATTTTAGGTTTTAGTAAATACTATACATAATTACAATAAGTAATTATAAATTATTAAATTTATTGCAATTTTTTGCTCTTATTTATTACTATCAAAATCAGCTCACCTTAAACGACATTGTTGTTGGTTAAGTGTAATTTGCTGATTTTTACAATGGGTGCTGGCTATATATACCGATTATGTTGACCTGCGGATTAATTTTAGATCACTTTCACTCAATGTATCAATGAAAAATGCTACACATTAGTTCGTATTGTTGGCATTGACCTGCTCAACATATTTGGCCAAGATAATTGCAGAAGTTAATCTGGGCGTTTTCAAATGTAGTGTAAAATATATTCATCATTATATTAATTATGGAATATTAAATGAATGCAGTTTTAGGGTTGGATTGTTCGTTAAGCAACAATTAAATAATAAAATTATAATAAATTTATATAAATCGGAATTTATTATTTTTACTTATATTATTATTATCTAACAAAATATAATTTTGGTTAATTAGCGTTGCTTTTTATGTTTAGTTATCTATTAAATAATAATATAAAACACAGAAATGAGTTAATAATAAATAATAATATAGCTTTATTTCGTAAAAGGTAAATTTACAATAGAAATTACAAAGCATTTAAGAAAGAAATAAAACAAAAACCCCAAGAAACCGTTAGGTTGTGTAGGGGGTGGAGTTTTTAATTGTAAAACAGCAATATTATGTAATAACTAGATAGTAAATATAGTAGTTAACACTAAATAGAACATAGTAAGTATAAAATATAATATATAATAGAAAAGATAGAATAAAATATATGGGTTATAATCAGTGGTGTTGTCGAGCCGGAACGCTCCGGAACGTCGTTCCGCTACTTCCTTTTTGGACAGGAACGCGTTCCGGAACTAAAAATGATTTCTGATAACGAGAATTGGCGGACGTAATGGAAAAAAAATTAAAAAGAATTGCTGATTTTTTGACGAATTTTTATATGTATTATTATAAACAAGGGTTTGAACCGAACCCCAACCGAAACAAAAACCGGAACGAAACGGCTTGTTTTTCCGAACCGTGAACTGGAGTCCGAAACGTTTTTTTTCTGCTGAACCGGAACTCGAACCGAAACAAATACGTGAACCGGTTTTTGAACCGGATCAACGGGAATTAAACTTTATTTGTAATAAACATTAAAAGAAAAAAATATAAAATTTTAAAAAATTAAAGATTTCATACATAAATTTTAATGCAAGCGGCCCACTAACTGTACGTTAGGTACTCATCCCTGGCATAGTTTATTGCCATACCCAAATGAGCGTGCGGCTAATGCTAAGAATTTTTATTATACATTTGTTGTGAACTAGAATTTCCAGATGTTGGTTTCCAGTACTGGTAGATGTTTTAAACTTTATATTTTCATCTGAAGTGTACATTGCTGGGAAATTCCCATCTTTGTAGTTGGTGCATCTCCACCCTTAGTGTAAGAATTTAAGTATTTAAGAATTTGAGTATTTAAAACCATCTTTGCGAAAGCACATTTATAGAAAGTGGAAGTTTTAGTTAGTAAATAAGTGCCACACAAAACTATTGTATGCATTGAAACCTTTATTACATACAAGGCCGATCCTGGCGACATGCGAAAATTGAAGGAAATCACCCCCCCCCGTCGTCGTCAAATTTGGTACATGAGACCTAAAAAAAACGTCGCTGCCAGGATTATCATGGAAAATCACCCACCCCCCCACAGTAGTTAAATTTTGGACATGAGACCGCACAGAGCGACCGCCTACCCAGGATTGGCCCTGTCTATATAATTATATATACGCGTTCCGGTAAAAAAAAAATTAGCACAACACCACTGGTTATAATTTGTACAATAGTAACTAAAATTATTGCAGAGAATTATCATCAAAGTATAGAGGGTGATTCAATGAGGTTACGAATTTCGTTTCGTTCAATTTGGAATACATAAGATTTAAAATATTTTTTAAATATTTGGAGGTTATTAATTGAGAGAAAATATATTTTATAAATTTCTGGAAGTTTATTAAAAAAAATTGTTGCGAGATATTCGTAACTTCTTTGTCCAATGGTTTTATTTGCCACTCTTACGGCAGCAAAATTGTTATCTTTTTGTCGAGTCTTATATGTGTGGGTTATATTTACTAGTAGTGATTTATTTTTATAAGTAAATATTAGGACAATAAAGTTGTCGAAGATCAAGCAAATGACTTTCTGAGAAAATTACATCTAAAATATTTGTACATTCTTTGGAAGCAATGGGTCGATAGTTAAGATCTCGTATGAATTGATTCATTTTAAGACACAGAACAGATAACCAGAAATATCAAATAAATTTTTATCCCACACCTCTCGTGTTTCTGTTAATATAATACAATCTAAATCTGAGTCCAGATTATTTAAAATTAAAACAAATTTCTCAAAATTTTTAGCAATGCTACGAATAATGGTACTAAGTATTTTAAAATTAAGATTATTATTATTAATATCAAAGAGAAGGGTTTTACAATTTTAATGTAGAAATCACGTATATACTGATCCATAAATACAAAAACTAAAAAGGGGAAAAAGAACACGACAGTAACTGTAGATAAACTAACAATAAATATAAAATTGACAATAAAAAAAATTAAATAACTATCAATAATATTTAGTGGTTGAATTTTTACGGCTATTATTTCCTTGACGAGTGACTGGTTTCGTGGCAATTTTTCCTATTGTTGGAGTGATTTTTAGAATTTTAACCGTTTCCTTAGTTTCAATTTCTGTGGCGTCGTCTAGTTTTAGGGTTACTGGACGTTCAGTAGTTGGGGTCGCTGGAGCACTATTAACTTGCCTGTTTTCCTCTTCGTCTTCTTTACGAGTCAAATCATCTACTGCATAAGCTATGTTATCGACTATTTATCTGTTATTTTTTATGTAACAATTTTTTTTATTATCTTGTCTTGCCAAATTAAGGTGTTGTTTCAAAACTTTTAAATCAGCCCTTTGCTGTTCTGTAAGGTCTGAAGTGATTGTTATATTTTTACCTTTTAACTTAAAGCCGTTTTTTAGAATCAATTGTTTTTTCCAGTAACAGGTAAAGTCAATTTTTAGTGGACTATCAGGAGTTTTTCCCAAGGTGTAGAAGTTATTTATATCATTTGGGTGTAAATCAATATCGACTAGAGATTTTATTAATGTGCATATTTTTGCAACATTGAGGTCATCTCGAGAGATTTTTGAACCAAAAATTATAATAGCATTTTTTTTGCTTTCCTTTTTAGTTTCTTCCACTTGTTTCTTCAGTTCTTGATTTTCCCTTTCTAGTTCAATATTTTTATTTTTTAAAGTTTCAATCATCAACAGCAATCTTGTTTCTGACGCTTCAATAGCATTAATAATTTCTATTTTATTTCTTTTTATTTCAGTAAGAATATCACTTTG
Organism: Altica lythri; assembly: GCA_964028335.1. Taxonomy (NCBI): domain Eukaryota; kingdom Metazoa; phylum Arthropoda; class Insecta; order Coleoptera; family Chrysomelidae; genus Altica; species Altica lythri. The sequence continues at coordinate 22,986,020 of OZ034808.1, read as the reverse complement.
ATTTACCTCCTTGTTTATATCAGTCATAATGTGGAAATGATTTATAATACTTTAACTTATTTAGCAAATTTAATCGTTTATGTCACCCTTTAGTAGTTTACAACAAAAAGTGGTTCTTCTTAATTACTCTTTTATGTTTTTTAGATTGATATTATACTCAGTGACATTAGAAGTGTTACACCCAGAAGGAATAATTTCTTAATCTTAATTTTTTGGCAACATGGTAGATTTACATCGAGAATAAAACGATAACATTTTTAAGAATTTTTAATAATGTATAATAAAATAAAAAGTGAGATGTGTCAAGGGACACCCGGATGGAACGAAGTTCCTTTCGATTAATTAGTGAAGAAATTGTAATTTGTAAACACAACAGAGAGTTTGTACATACATAAGCATTTATCATCGTCTGTATAAAATCTCTACTTACCTAACTCTATCAGCAATATCCGGAACTTGTGCAGAAACACTGTCAGGATACATTATTGTTTTTATTTTCTATTATTTTAATATTTATTATCTACAAAAAACCTGTATAAACTTAACAAAGTCGCGACACTACTACACTGTTCAAAGCAAAATAGAAAAAAAAAGTAAATCCATTATTTTCAACAGTTCGTTTCTTTTAACAAAAGTGTCCATTTATACAATACCAGAGGTATTGTATATTCTACCTAGAATTACTTTTTATTTCAATTTAATTTAAAACAGGAATTAACAATTTAATACAAAATTTTAAAATTAAAATATTTGACAGTCATCTCTGAGTCATCTCTGAGTCATCTCTGAGTCATCTCTGAGTCATCTGTGAGTCATCTCTTAGTCATCTCTGAGTCATCTCTAAGTCATCTCTGAGTTATCTCTGAGTCATCTCTGAGTCATCTCTGAGTCATCTCTGAGTCATCTGTGAGTCATCTCTGAGTCATCTCTGAGTCATCTCTGAATCATCTCTGAGTCATCTCTGAGTCATCTCTGAGTCATCTATGAGTCATCTATGAGTCATCTATGAGTCATCTATGAGTCATCTATGAGTCATCTATGAGTCATCTATGAGTCATCTAGGATTCATCTATGAGTCATCTATGAGAGAGAAAGACCTCTTTTATTGACCGCCCGCTGGACGGTGACTTGAAACACTCTTTAATATTGATAATTTAGATAATCCACAATTATCTCAATTTTATAATTTTTATATTTATACGTAAATCGCTCCAAAAACTTGTTGCCCTGTCATTAGAGTAAATTACAACTTCAAAAAAGATTTTATAATTCCCTCGTATATTAAAAACTATAAAAGATATAAAAAAATTAATACAATTTGAGATTCCTAAAAAATGATAACATAAAACTATATAATTATATTCCTTTTTCTGTTCCCGTGGGATGAAAAGTAGCTTATGTGCTATTCCCAACTACCATCTATCCTTATTTCAATTTTTATCCTACACCGTTCAGCCGTTTTGGCGCGATTCAAGATCAAGATTCAATAACAACTGTAATGATTTGCTTATAATAAAACTAGGATAAATATAGATATATCCCGTTTATCTAGTTCCAGACCATAATCTACCCCTGTCCCCTGTACCAAATTTCATCCCGATCCTTCCAGCCTTTTACTTAGTGGTAAAAATTGAAGCTTATTTATTCCTATGTGTATAGAAATTTTGTACAAAATTAATGAGTCATACCAATTAAAACCAGAACAAAGGATTTATTTATTCCAAAATACTAAAGGAAAAATTCTAAGACCTATTCAATATAAAACTACATCAGTATTCACGAACTGTATTAATAAACAAATAAATTATCAAATCTTTGATTGCTGTCTTCAGGAGTTTTTAATTTGAACACATTATTTATTACAAATTATTTAAATTTGTAGACAATGGTCAATAGGGTACCGGACAGTAATCGAAAAAAAATCTTAGATGTGTTTTAAAATAAAGTTTGTTATACAACAATATCACTCAATAAAGATTTTTAAGAAATAACAATGATTCATATTTTTAAATCAATTAATAAAGTTGCGTAAATTATCTGTGACGTGTAAGAACCCAAACGCCAATCACAGTGCGTAACGTCATATGGAGGTAGTCGTAAGTAAACAACACTGCTTTGTATGTTATTTCGCGTTTTTCTACGATTTATTTGCATTTATTTAATTGTAATTAGTTACGAATTGAAGGACTATAGTCATAACAGAACTTTAGTTATACATTATATCTCTAGTATAAGTGAATTTTGGAAAAAAAATATATTCCCTATTTTATATGAAAGCACTAAATAAAATAATTATAAGTACACATTTGTCAATAGTTTTATTTATTAACATTCTCAATATAAAGTAAAATAAAATGTATATAAAAGATATAATTAAGTGTTTAAATATTCTCTATAGCTTCTTTGGCAGCTAAAACACAAATACAAGATTGTTTATGCACACGTAAAATATTCTAAGTAAGACATAACCTATAACACCTACATTACATACACACTACATATGAATATTTGTATTATGGGCTGTGTAATAACACTCTAGGTACAGTACTTACATCAAAAGTGATCTTCACAAAAGTAAACTGCTGAAGTAACAGACATTCCATCGCACTTTCGTCTTGCTATGTCTAACCATTTCTTTCGTATGTCTGGTTTTCGAGGTACATCAATAAAAAATTTATTTGGAGTAGTTACTCATGTATTTCCACACCGAGGTACAACACACCAACGATATTTTTTTCGGTCCATGATGATTAAGAAACACAAAATACTTAATTTATCCAAGCACTGATCACTTGTAATATGGCTCGTAGTTCGTTTACCTCCATATGACGTCAAGCGATCTGAATTGACATGAAGTGCTGTTTTCGCGGCAATTTGAAATAAATTATGTTTTTGACGTTTTCAAGTACTCCAGAGGATTTATTTAATTAAAATATTATTTTTTATGGCTATATATATGAATAAAGATTATTTTTAAACACTATTTGAAAAGTTGTCCGGTTCCCTATTGCAACAAAACAAAGGATTGGATTCATAATGAAATAATCACAATTTATTAAAGAACTTTTTATAGTAGAGAGTTTTTTTTGGTGATTTATAAGTTATATTACTATTATTAAATTATTACTTCCTTTGGCAAATAGCGCTTTACAAGATAGATTACGGCATAGTCCACAGTATAGTCTAAAATTTTTAAAAATTTTCTAAATTAGTTATTTTATTAACAGTTAAAATAATAATTACTGTTGTCACATGTAAAACAAAAAAAAATTCTCTCTCGCGTAGTCGATCCCATTATGATAACATAATAGAACTGTCACCTTGATTCATATCCGACGCTTAATCAACTAGGCTACGAACGACATATTTAAAAACTTTCAAAATGATAACATGTATACACAATTTATATCATATTTCATATCAATTCAGTATAAATTTCGAAATTAATGTATATGCCTAAACACCATTGACATATTAATACAAATGGACCAGCTGTGCAGCGAAATAATTGATTCCAGAGTGAGACGGATAAGAAGGATAGCGCTAGGTCGGGCAGAAAGCTCCTAATTTACATTTGATTTACGTTGATTTTTAATGTTTTTGGTGTTTATCTTATAAATTAAATATATTTGACTGTGTTTATAGTGATATTTATAAACTATGTAATATATCGCACTCTATAATATTTTATAGTTATTAATCTATTAAGTTGGTGTCTAGAGTCATTTTAACTATAATTAATACTTGCCACTCTTAAATATTTTTGGATACATAAATATTTCATCAACAGATAATAATAAATAATTTCGAAGTTTATATTTCATATAATAATCAAGAAGAGTTATTTAATTATTTGTTTTATTGTTATATATTAGGTGTAGAATTTTCAAATTTAATGTATCAGTCTCCTTATATATAGTGTGAACCATGATATAAAAAATTACGATATGATCTTCAGTTGTATTGACGTATTTTTCGATAGAAATATTAATGCATTTTTGAATTATCTATTTGAATTCAACAATTTTTTGTCACATTCACTGTTTAAAAAAAATTGGTATTTATTGTATACAGGGTGTCCCAGAATTAACTACGGAAACTTCGTATACGTATTCCTTGATGACAAATAAGTAGGGTCTTTCCTATAAAAAAAAATTTTTCAGAGACTCCTGTCAGAGTTATAACCTACTTTGCAAATGTGCGCTACTTGATCGCGATACACGATACTCAATTGACATGGTCCTACTTTTTATTTTTTTACTCCAAACCGAAACGATTTCGCAAAAAACGACAAGGAACAAAAAAGTTTCTAAATAATCAAAACTTCCTAAAGTAATTTTTTGTTGTTGCAAATATTAATTGCTAAGAAAGTTACAAAAAAAATTAAGAGGGGTTCCTTGATTTGCACCCTTAGAATGGGGTAGGGCAGGTGAAAAGTGGCAGGAGAAATGCGTCTTTATTAAAATGATGTTCACCCAAATTTTTAATTTTTTATCCTGGACCAATCAGAAGATATTAAATTAAAACCGTATTTTACCACCCCTCTTTAAAGGTGTTGCTTACCTAAAATATATAGATAAGTATCTGGATCCGAAGAACGATTCCAAAATTAAAGAATTTTTTTTCTGATTGACTTTTTATTTCTACAAAACAAAATATGTCTGACTGACAACTATATAAACAAAAAATAAAAACTTAGTAACTGTGATATGAACGTAACAATCATTTAAATCTACAACAAAAGGGTTATAACTCTGACAGGAGTCTCTAAAAAAAATTTTTTTATAGGAAAGACCCTACTACTTATTTGTCATCAAGGAACACGTATACGAAGTTTCCGTAGTTAATTCTGGGACACCCTGTATAAAATAATACAGTTTTTGAGCCTGCAATAATTGTTTTGTAAGTAATATATATTATTTTTGCTCAAATAAGTACACCTAAACATAAAACCAGAGTCTTTTCTCACTTATTTTGACTTAAGAAATTTTAACAAACTTAAGTTTCATCAAATACTTCGAACAACCACAAATGAAAAAGCTTTTTTTCACTACTAACCTGAGAAATTGCTATTATTTACTCCATTCCCCTAACGAGAATTAATATTTACAGTTCTATAATTTTTAAGATATTGACATAATAATAGCTCACTTCTCACTCTAAGTATATAATATACTATTTTTTACATAAAACGTTATAAAAAGATGTATTTCCCTTAAGCTCTCATTTAAACAATGTGCGTTTTGCCCGGCCTACCTCCGTCTCTCTCTCGGATCTCTCTTACTAATGTTGGCCGCAGAAGCAGCTGTTGCGAATATGGGAAGCGGCCGGTCCATTTGTATTAATATGTCAATGCTAAACACACTTGAAACATGCATTGTCATCCAGATCTTAGCTATCCTGAAAATTTCAGAGCTCTAGGTAGTCGGGTAATAGGTTTAAATTCGATTGCAAAATTCCGCAGAGAGACAAAGAACACGGTGAAAATATAAAAAAAAAAGTGTGAGGTGTCAAGGGACACCCGGATGGAACGAAGTTCCTTTCGATTAATTAGTGAAGGAATTAGTAATTTGTAAACATAACAGAGTGTTTATACATACATAAGCATTTATTATTGTCTGTATAAAATCTCTACTTACCTAACAGTTCGTTTCTTTTAACAAAAGTGTCCATTTATACAATACCAGAGCTTTAAATAACACATCTTTTTAAAATTACTTTTTATAATTTAAAACAGGAATTAACAATTCAATACAAAAAATTTAAAATTAAAATATTTGACAGTGACTGACAGTTAAGGTAATTTGACGTAGTCAAGTTACGAACTATTTTTAAAATGTTTATGAATTTATTAATTTATAAAAACAGGATGAAATAAAATATAATACTATTATAGGTAATTATGTTTTTTTCTACAGTATTTTCTTTTTAATGTACATTTTCTTTTAATTTAAAATAGTGTCTTTTTAATTGTAATATATCTATCTATGAGAGAGAGTTATTTATTTTTTGGTCTGTGAGAGAGAGAAACATGCGTGTGTCGGTGCATTGTGTCGGTGCATAGTGTCGTGACAACTTTTGGTATGAATTTTTTTGGGCTAGCTCCTAGCGTCAGTCGTAACTGTTCGTAACGCGCGAAAGGGAACTTCGTTCCAAAAATAATAATAATGTGTTTGGCGACCCCGTAAATGAATACACTCATGTAGGTACACGTCAGGCACTGACCAAATGAGATGATCAATGTCTGCTTGTGGTATCTCGTTCCATGCAACTTGAACTTCATGGATTAACTGTGCCAGAGTTTGTGGAGGATGGTGTAAATTGGACAGTCTTCTTTTTATCATATCCTACACATGTTCGATGGGATTTAAATCTGGTGAACGGGGTGGCCACGGCAAAACATTAACACCATTAATGTACATTTTCTTTTAATTTAAAATAGTGTCTTTTTAATTGTAATATATCTATCTATGAGAGAGAGTTATTTATTTTTTGGTCTGTGAGAGAGAGAGAAACATGCGTGTGTCGGTGCATTGTGTCGGTGCATAGTGTCGTGACAACTTTTGGTATGAATTTTTTTGGGCTAGCTCCTAGCGTCAGTCGTAACTGTTCGTAACGCGCGAAAGGAAACTTCGTTCCAAAAATAATAATAATGTGTTTGGCGACCCCGTAAATGAATACACTCATGTAGGTACACGTCAGGCACTGACCAAATGAGATGATCAATGTCTGCTTGTGGTATCTCGTTCCATGCAACTTGAACTTCATGGATTAACTGTGCCAGAGTTTGTGGAGGATGGTGTAAATTGGACAGTCTTCTTTTTATCATATCCTACACATGTTCGATGGGATTTAAATCTGGTGAACGGGGTGGCCACGGCAAAACATTAACACCAGCTTCTTGGAGAAAGTCCATAGTTCGACGAGCAATATGGGGACGCACGTTACCTTCCTGAAAAAGAAAGTGTCGACGGCCGTCTAGATAAGGCAGTAAAGTGGTTTGTAAGACATCATCAACATAAAGTGCAGCTGTCATACTGCCTCGAATGAATACAAGTGGTGATCGGCTACCATAGGCAATAGCCCCCCAAACCATTACTCCAACTGTCCTGTGTACATGTCTTTCAAGAACAAACCCGGTATCTCGTCGCTCTCCACGGCGGCGTCTTACCCTTTTACGGCCAGCGTGCATACCTAAACAAAATCGCGATTCATCGCTGAATGCTACATTATGCTATTCCCACCCATTGCTGCCGTTCTCTGTACCAATTCAAACGTTGATGGCAATGGTCCTGGGTCAAAGGTAGCACTAGTCGTGGGCGGTATGAAAACAGTCCAAAGGCTCGAATGCGACGGTATAGTGTACGCATAGTAACAGGTCTACCTTCCTCTCCAAACCATTGATCAGCGATTTGACGCGTAGTAGCAAAACGATCCCGCAGAGCAAGTATTTTGAAGCGCCGTTCTTGACGCTCTGTAGTACGCCTTGGTTGGCCAGTTGGTCTTCTTCGTGTTCCTGTACCTTCGTATGTCCACACACGACACGCACGCATTACTGTCATTGCCGTACAATTAACACGAAGGGTAACAATTTTACCCCTTTCCAAATCGCTAACATGGTGGTAATTTTGATGTCCTCGAACTCGAGGCATTTTGTTACGATGATTACAATTAGACTGAAGCACAATAATTAAAAATTTCTTTACCAACCGGTCTTCATAAATCGTTTTTTTTTTTTAAATTTAAGATAAAATTTTATTTTTACAAAAACTATTAAAGATAAAACATTGATATTGTTATCATAGCATTCTTTAAATATAGTCATTCTGTTGTCAAAAAATTAAGATTAAGAAATTATTCCTTCTGGGTGTAACACTTCGAATGTCACTGAGTATATAAAGAGAAATTTACAAGATATTTTTGATATAAATAGTTATTTATGATATGAGTGTTAAAAGTGAGGTTTTATTTTGTGAGTGAAAACGTTTGTGAAATGAGCGGAGCGAATTGAACAATTTCACGAACAAAATAAAATCACTTTTAACACAAATACCATACAATGTTTTTTGTACAACTTCCCTATTTTGATAATGAAACGAGCGAATTTGCAATGACAATAAACCAAACCGTGTTAAAAGTAAACTTAACCGTGTTAAAAGTAAACTTGTTTACATGGCAACGTGTTAAAAGTATTTTTAACACGCTGCTATGTAAACAATCGTTTTTAACATTGTTTGCTATCATTAAAAGTGTCACTTTTAATGACAGTTGTACAAAAAAATATTTTCATACCAACTGTAAATTAAATTCAATTTCTGATATGCTGCTAAAAATAAGTAAAATTAGATGAATGCTGTCGATATTCCAATAATAAAGACATTTTTTTGTAGTAGTAGAACTATAGTAACATAGATAACAAGTAAATATTGCATCATCGTAAGCTCCATTCGCAGTGATTTCTACCAGTATAAATGTGATTAACATAATATGAAGTTCTTAACAAACAATAAATTTTAAGCAAACAATAAAAAAATCGAATTGATTGTCTGTTAAAAAATCATATATGATAAAGTAAAATTCAAATGTAAGGTAATTATTGCGACGTGCATAAGTTGATGTCTTAATTCATTTTAGGTATCTTATATTAGCTGTTCACCTTGCTAGTTATATAGGTACCCTATAATTACTCCAAATTTTGAAGCAAGAGATAAATAAATGCCGAAACTACCTGTAATTTAAATTTCATCAGCAAACATTACATACGAGCTTGTTAATTTTATATAATTAATATAGATGTAGATAAATAATATGGCGTTAATATATTGCAGCGCGACTTTTATGTAGAGAAATTTAACCTGATCATTTGCAACGATTTGTTTTTGTTTATTTTAATAACGCTAAGTCTAATAGACATTTATAGATTACACTTCAATATCAATATACATAGTATAAAACAAAGTCGCTTTCTCTGTCCCTATGTCCCTTTGTATGCTTAAATCTTTAAAACTACGCAACGGATTTTGATGCGTTTTTTTTAAATAGATAGAGTGATTCAAGAGGAAGGTTTATATGTATAATAACATCCATTAAATAGTGGAGAAATACTGTTATTTTTGAGGTTTCTAATGTGATGTCGTTAATTATCAATTTTTTTCCGCTTACATAGCAAACGCAGACTGAACCCTACGAGATTTATCAAAATAATGTACTAATTATTTGTACACATTGAAAAGGTCTACAGAAAACTCCGCGATGGTATATGTCTATCTCTTATGGATATCCCACAATAACATTTTTTTGTCATTTACTTTTTACGACAAATAATGGCTAATTTTCGAAGCGATTTTAACCAATACAGCATTAATCCTTATCCAATTAAATAGCTTAAATACATTGTGGATTTAATATAGGTCTATATGGTCCTTTACAGCACAAGATTTAAATGAATATTTTCGAAGATATTACAGATTTAAAATTGCGGGACGTAGCGCTTGCGGTGGTACTGGCCGGCCGGGGCGGCGGCAACGTACCTATAAATAGCGCATCGGAGGCCGCGATTTTCCTTATAGCACTTTGAATTTTGCAGCAATCGGACGCGTTTATTACGAAATTAATCATTATGACGCTACCCTAAGGTGTCGCAGTTGAGATGTTATAAATTTACACCTGTAATTCTTACATAACTAAGTACTATGACGCCACCGTAAGGTGGCGCAGTTGATATCTCACATATTTAAAAGAGCAAAACTTACTTACATAAGAACTATGACGCCGCCATTAGGTGGCGCAGTTAATATATAATATACCTAACCAATAAATTACAAAGTACTATAAATAATAGTAAAAACTGGTAACTAACGAGAAAATATGATAAAAAATACAAAAAAATTAATCTTAAAAATAAAAAAAATAAAATGGAAAAAACATTAGTGTTAGGCGGTGCGAAGTTCGCCGGGTCCGCTAGTATTCTATAAAAAAATGTAGAAAATATAATTTTTTTATAATTTTATGACGTGAAATATATATAGTTTGGTTCTAGTTTGAAGTTTTTACTCTGGTTTCATAGCAAGAACATTGCAATACACTTTATTTGATAAATACCAAAAGTTTTTCTAAAAATAGTATATTACGCTACAAGGGACGAAAGTTGAATGTTCGGCCCTGCGCGTCATGATGCCCGAGGCGAAAAGCCGAGGGCAACATGACGCGCAGGACCGAGATTTTAACTTTTGGCCCGTGTAGTGTATACTATTTTTCTTCATACCTCGGTCGAAAGTACTTGCGGAACGAGCGAAGCGAGTGCAGCTGGTCGTGGGACAGGCATCAAATACATTCGAAGAGTCAAGTTTTGTCATTGATGATTATTTTTAAGGTTATAGATATAAATAGAAATGACACGAGAATAAACAGTCCCTAGTTACAAGTGTAATTACGCATGCGAAATTTTTCCTCCCGCCGTAAACAGGGAGTAAATGTTAAAGACGACAAAACATCATGACGCGCAGGGCCGAAAATTCAACTTTCGTCCCGCTGTAAACAGGGAGTAAATGTTAAACTTTCTTCCCTGCAATTAGGGACGAAAGAACGTACTTTCGACCGAGGTATGAAGAAAATATTTTATCTACTCTATCTCATATTATGTATCAATTTTTAGTTCGTGAAAACTGTCATTATAGACAGCAGTGCGTGAAGGATTGAAAGTGTGCGTAAAGTAACAATGTATTTTAAATGGGATTTACTTTTTCGCAATCTTTTTGACACACCTTCATATAATCAAATATCCTTAGCATTCGCGTTGCCATGGTGTTGCTATGAGAGCATTAGTTTTGTTAGTATCTTGTAAATGAATTGAAAATAAATTGCTTTCTTGTAATTATTTTTTATTTGATTATCGTAGATAAAATATTGTATGAAACTATGCGTGAAGTGCTTTTTGCGCACTTACGCGATATATAGCACTCGCTTCGCTCGTGCTCTAAACATCGCGTGCGTGCGCAAAAAGCACACTTCACGAACTGTTTCATAAATAACTATTAATGCCAACTGGAAATGTAACTCAATTTCTAATATGCTGCTAAGAATAAGTAAAATTAGATGAATGCTGTCGATATGCCAATAATAAATACTTTTTTGTAGTTTAATTATATTAATATATAGACAACAAATAAATATTGCATCATCAATGCTCTATCTTATCCAAAATGGTACATTAAATGCAATATAGGGTGTCCCCTCTGCAATGTGGATTATATTTTGTATCCGTGTTGTCCTCCTGAGGATGCGTGCTTGGATGTTTTAAAAATAATGTGGTTCAATGTAAACGCGAAAATTTATATACTTAAACTTGTATCTTAAACGATTATTTTAATTATTTTGTAAAATAAAATAAGCTAAGAGAGTTTTTATAGTTGTGTTTGTCCTTTGGTTCGTGCTGCCGCCGTATTAGGCTTATTGTACTTCTTGCATTGGTGCATAGACAGGATATTGATATCCTGTACTAATTTGTACTGAATACTAAGAATATTTTTCCATGCTAAAAGACTTTATACAACAAAAAACAACATCAAAAAAAACAATAGAACTAAGGTCAAAACTGGAACTGTAACATTTGGCAAAAATACTTCCTTGAATAATTAGTATATACTTTAGTGATTAACGTAAAAAAAATTCATAAATCAAAACTAAATAGCAATTATTACAAATATTAATATTAAGTCTGAAATACACTACCTAATATCACATTTTTGTTAAAAAACTTATTATTTGATTAAAAAAAAATACTGAAACCGCACAGATTAACCTTTGCAATATGTTAAGTGTTCGAAATACTTTTGTTGAGCAGGTCAATGCCAACAGTGCGAACTAATGTGTACCATTTTTCATTGTATATTGGGTGAAAGTAATCTTCGGGGTAACATCATCAGTATATATAGAAGGACCCATTGAAAAAAGCATCAAAATACATTGAACCAACAAACATGTCGTTTAAAGTGAGTAATATATGTAAAAAACTAAATATTTTTTAAACTTGTATTAAACAGTTGAATAGAAATAACTAAATAGATGTTTATTTTTCAGATTATTACTTTTGCCGCTTTCATCGCTGTAGCCCGAGCTGGAGTAATCTCCGAAAGCTATGGTGCTCCGTTAACTTACTCTGCACCAGCTTTTGCGAAGGTAGCTTACTCATCTGCTCCAGCTGTTTCTTATTCCAGTGTATCTGCTCCAGTTGCATATGCAGCTGCTCCAGCTCTTAAAGTTGCTGCTCCCTTCGCCTATGCCGCACCTGCTTATAAAGCAGCAGCTCCCGTTGCATACGCCGCTCCTGTCGCTAAAACCATTATTGCCGAACCAAGTGCACCAGCACAATACGACTTTGGATACTCCGTAAATGACCCCCACACTGGTGACAGCAAAACCCAACAAGAATCTCGTAACGGAGATGTCGTCCACGGCAGCTATTCCCTTCTTGAAGCTGATGGAACTAAACGTATCGTAGAATACACCGCTGATCCCCATAATGGATTCAACGCTGTTGTACACAAAGAACCAGCTACTGTTGCAGTAAAAGCCGTAGCTCCAGTAGCATATGCTGCACCAGTAGCCAAATTCGCTGCTCCCCTCACTTATGCTGCTCCAGTAGCCAAATTCGCTGCTCCAATCACCTATCATGGACCATCCCAATACTACCACTAAGTTTTTAGAAGGTTGTAAATGAATTTAAATTATTTAATAAATATACTAAGACTGTTATTTGTTTATTTAATTATTTTTTTATAAATACCTGAAATTTTTATAAATATTTGCCTGGATTAATAGACAAACTTAAACAAAATTCCTTAGAAATATGTAATATTTCTATCTAAACTAGCAGTTGATTTAAATTTGGCATTTGATATTTTCTAAATAAATTGTTGTATATTTTTTTGTTATGTTGCTGATAAATATATCATTAGTCCAGGATATGACGGTTTTCTGCTAGCAAATCTTTTTATATACATGGATTTGTTTAAAATTTTGACAATAGGTAGAGAATAGCTCAAAAATCAAAATCTACCCTTTGCCAATATGTGCTTTTCCTCGGAGGGGGGGTATTACCACCCTAGCTCGGGATGGAAAATATTTATCAAAAAAAAAAACATGGTAATCGCTAGAATACCAAATTTTAAGACAAAAATGTTCCTTAGAGTTTTTTCGAAAACTGAATACTTTTGGAGTTATTGGTAACTGAAAGTTTACAAATTAGACGGCAAACAAGCATGTTTTAAACGATTATTCGGAAACAATTCAGAAAATTTACATTTTATCGGGAAAACTGTCATAATATAAAAACTTTTTTAAAAAAAATTTAACCTCCTTCAAAAAAAATGCCCTAAAAAGCCAGAAATAAAATCTTTATTTCTTAAAAAAATTAGAAACAACTAGGCATCTGATTTCGATTTCCTTGAAGTCGGCTCCAATGGTTTATATTTTATATCTTTGTAAACAATTTGAGTTTTATGGGATCACACGGACACTCTATTATTTTGAATGCAAAACGATTTTTTTAAATCGGATTATAAATACCGGAGATATGGTCGAATTGAGAACCCCCTCTTGTTTTAAATCTGTTAATGTGGGACTGTATCGCGCCAATTATTATGTTTTTATGTTATACATCATTATTTACATATTAACTTAACTGCCGAGCTTATTCTGTTAATTTTTGTGGTATTTCCTGGAATATCTTTCACATTGATGACCAGACCATAACCAAATTTCTATGGGACCAATGGGAATCTCTACTCTTTTGAGCGCAAAAAGAATTTTTCAAATCGGATTATAAATGCCGGAGATATTCGGTAAGATCCATAAAAAAAATATGGTCGAATTGATAACCTTCTCCTTTTTTGAAGTCGGTTAATAAAATATATTAACAAAGTTATGAAAGTTACGACTGTTCGAATGTAGACGATTATACATCGAATACAAAAATCCAAACATATAACGTTGAATAACCGGAAAACGATAAGTTTTTCATGGAAAACTTATAGGATCTTTTTTAAAGATCTTGAAAAATCCGTTCAAACGACTACTAGTAAACGTGTTTAGCATAAAAATTAATGTATGTTATTAGGAAGAAGCACAAATATCAAAAGTTTGTATAAATTATTATTATGTATTGTTTTCCTTAAACACTGATATTACTTTCACAGGTGAATATCATTATTCCATTTTCTCTGCCATTTTCATAAAGGAATGGATCGTTTTTGTTTGTTTTTAATTGTTGACGCTGCACAGAATCATCTACTCGTGATTTTGGTAATTTTGCTCAGCTTTTTGCAATTTAAGTTATTTCGAATGCGCGAAATGCCCAACGTAGTTAGCTCATTTTCTTGGTCGAAACTGGCAAGTTCCTTTCGAATGATCTTAGATGGTTTTTCATAAGACTGATTTTCTGCCTTCCTTCTATAAACATTTTTTACTTCAAGTCTTTTCAGATTAACATCTGGATCGTGGTTATGCGTTAAATAAACTTTTTCTAGGTTGGAAATGTCCAGTGTTTCGCCTTGAGTTTAAATTTTGGGCGACCTTTAGGCTACGGTTACTATGGATGCGAACTCTATGGAAATTTTGAATTCTATGGAAATTATGTTCTGACAAGTTCTGACGAATTCGTCCGAATCAACAAACGCCTGTTTCCCAATGAGCGTGTTTACACTGCCAGCGACCAGCACGTCAGAAAATGCACGACGTCGTCAGAACCATTTGAGCGTTCAAATAGATTTGATTTTTTCGTACGACTTGAGTCTGTTTTTGCGTAGTTAGTTAGTTATTCCATCATAGACAACGATAAATTAATTACTCTTGTGTACTAGAAGAGATTATTGTGGGATATCAGAGATATTTGTCGGCAAAAGAGGGAGGAAATTCTTCAAATAACATTTTAAACTCTACTTTGTCATCTCTACTAGAAAATAAAGGATTGAAATGCTCTGTTTTCCTTCATTTAACAGCAGTAACTTCATTTACGGACTTTCAAGAAAATAAAATTCGTCAAATTCGTCCATATTTACTGGGCGGTAGAAGCGTACTGACTATCAAAATGTTAGAAAACGCAGATAGTGTAACCGCCTTGTTCTGACGAGCATCTCGGACGTACTCGTCAGAACAAAATTTCGTCAGAATTCGCATCCATAGTAACCGTAGCCTTACGTGTCTGTAATGAAGGTCATGTCTAGGAATTCGACCATCTCCCCGTCTAGCAATTAGTGTATCTTGGTCTAGGAATTCGGCAATCTTAATTTGTTTTACCTGCTGGGCTACACACCGGTTAATTTATGTTTTTAATTTATAAACATAGGTACTTCATTTTAAAACATTTTCAAGTTGATAACAATTTATATACATAAAAGGAGACTGAGGTATAGACGCACGCACAGCCGTAACCGCTGATGGTAGAAACGTAAAATTTGGATAGGTATTTATTTTCATAACGAGTACACCCACTAAAAGCAGATTTTAATTTTTTTTAACCCTGAATGGGTGAAAAAAGGGTTGAAAGTTTATTTACAAAAATTGTTAAATTTTCACTGAGTTTTATAAAAATTGAAATTCATTCAATATTTTATTAAGCACGTGTTTCATGGTTTAGAATTCACACCCTAAAGGGGTAAAATAAGGACTAAACGTTTACATGGAAAAATCTTTAAATCGGCACTGATTTTTATAAAATACTAGCTGACCCGGCGGACTTCGTACAGCATAAAACTGATGTCTTTTTTGATTTTTTCAAATTTTTACGATTTTATTTTGTTTTCAATTTTTTATTTTTATTTTATCGTTTTTATCATATTTTCTCGTAAGTTATCAGGTGTATACTATTTTTTTATTATATTTTGTAATTTATCGATTAAATATATATTAGGTAGCATATTATTTAATTTAGCAAGAATTTATTAAAATATGTGAGATATAAACTGCGCCACCTTACGGTGGCACCATAGTACTTTATTAAGTCGTAATTGCTAGTTTAAATATATAAAATATAAACTGCGTTACCTTACGGTGGCCTACTTAGGGTTGGAACTTCATTACCGACCCGCTAGATGGCGTTCAATTTTTTGACAAAAATATTTTTATAATAAAAAGTATCCTATGTTACTTCTAATACCTCCAAGAATATTTTTACAAAGTTTCATGATGATCGGTTGAGTAGTTTTCGCGTGAAAGCGTAACAAACAAACTTACATTCACATTTATAATATTAGTAGGGATAGGGATAGGGATTTTATTGAACATGTGTTTCATGGTTTATTAGAATTCACCTCCTAAGGGTGCAAATATGGAGTTGAAAGTTTGTATGGATAATTTTTAAAAATTATTATGCGGACTCCTACTAATTAAATAATAAAATTTAGCAAAATTTTCTTGATAATTTTGAAAAAACGTTGAAAATCGTGAAAAGTTGTTGAAAATCGTTAAAAATTGTAAGAATTTTGAAACTGAAAATTTTATAAAAATTGTAAAAAAATTGGCAGTCGTGAAAAATTTACGATAATCCTAAAAAAATTTTAAAAATCCAGAAATATTGTTCGAAATAGTGAAAAACCCGCTGAAACTAGTGAAAGTCGTTAATAATATAAAAAATTGCTGTAAATTATAAAAAATATTAGATTTAGATAGATAATTTTCTAGACATATTACATCGGTACTTCTAAGAATTTTTGTTAACATTTGTCTATTAATCCAGGCGAGTAATTATAGCAACTGCAGGTATTTATATAAAATAAATAAATAAAATACAGTCTTGGTATATTTATTAAATAATTTAAATTTATTTACATCCTTCTAAAAACTTAGTGGTAGTATTGGGATGGTCCATGATAGGCGATTGGAGCAGCGAATTTGGCTACAGGAGCGGCATAAGTGAGGGGTGCAGCGAATTTGGCTACAGGGGCGGCATATGTGAGGGGAGCAGCGAATTTGGCTACTGGTGCAGCATATGCTACTGGAGCTACGGCTTTTACTGCAACAGTAGCTGGTTCTTTGTGTACAACAGCGTTGAATCCATTATGGGGATCAGCGGTGTATTCTACAATACGTTTAGTTCCATCAGCTTCAAGAAGGGAATAGCTGCCGTGGACGACATCTCCGTGACGAGATTCTTGTTGAGTTTTGCTGTCACCAGTGTGGGGGTCATTTACGGAGTATCCAAAGTCGTATTGTGCTGGTGCACTTGGTTCGGCAATAATGGCTTTAGCGACAGGAGCCGCGTAGGTGATGGGGGCGGCTACTTTATAAGCAGGTGCGGCATAAGCGAAGGGAGAAGCAACTTTAAGAGCTGGAGCAGCTGCATATGCTACTGGGGCAGACACACTAGAATAAGAAACATCTGGGGCAGCTGAGTAGGCTACTTTCGTAAAAGCTGGTGCAGAGTAAGTTAAGGGAGCAGCATAGTTTTGGGAAATCACTCCACCTTGGGCTACTGCGATGAAAGCGGCAAAAGTAATAATCTGAAAAATAAATATCTATTTAGTAATTTTTATTCAACTGTTTAAAACAAGTCTAAGACATATTAATTTTTTTACGTATACGTAATATTACTTACTTTAAACGCCATGTTTGTTGGTTCAGTGTATTTTGATAAAATTTTCAATGGGTTCTACTATATATACTGATTATGTTACTTTAAAGATTGACTTTAGTTACTTTCACTTAATATATCAATGAAAAATGTTACACATTAGTTCGCACTGTTGGCATTGACCTGCTCAACGCAAGTTTTTCGATCACTTAACATATTGCAAAGGTTAATCTGGGCGTTTTCAGTATTTTTTTTTAATCAAATAATAAGATTTTTAACAAAAATGTGATAATAGGTAGGTACATATTCTATCAACATTTTATTAAATATTAAGATTTTGAACAAAAATGTGATATTACGCAGTTACATCTTGTACAAACGTTGACGTGTTTTTTAGCATTAGGATTAATATTAGTAATAACTGCTTTTTGGTTTTTGAACTAATAGGATTACGATTTGGATTCGTGAATTTTTTTACGTTTATCACTAAAGGACTAAATATTTAATGATGCATTTTTGCAAAATGTTGGAAGTACCTTATTGTCCTTATTACAATTATTTTTTTGCAGAAAGTTTTTTTTTTGTATGAAGTCTTTATAGCAGGGAAAAAATTTTCTTAGAATAAATATTTAAGAGGTTAAAACAAGACATAGAAACATTATCTTAAAGTAATTATGTAGATAAAAAATATAATAAAACTGTTTGGTATGTTTAAAAATTGTATGCAACAGGTACTAAACAGGGTTGCGATTATTTCCTTGTACCGTTGGGCACTGGAACTACAAGGGTCCAAATATTTCAAATTTGCTTTACATATTCGTACTAGTGTACATTAGCTTCTCGGAAATCTTTATCTACTTTAGGTAAGCAAATTTATCCACTATATTAATTTAAGAATTTTATTATATAAAGTATTGCGAATAGTATACAATATTTTATATACAAACAATAGGGTCCATAAAAGGTTGTGCATTATTCAAAACAATATTAGTTAATTTGGGTGTACCCGAATTGCTAGACTCTTAAAAATATTTCAGTGAACCCGTGTCTTATGGTTTATTTGAATTCGCACCCTAAAGAGGTGAAATAAGAGTTAAAAGTTTTTATAGAAATTTTTTTATATCGACACCGATTTTTGTAAAAATTTAAATTCAGACTCTTTAAAATATTTTATTGAACACGTCGTTTATGGTTTATTAGAATTCACCCCCTAAGGGTGCAAATACGGGGTTGAACCTTTGTATGGATCATATTTAAAAATTGCTTCGTTTTCTATGAAAATTATTATGTGGACTCCTACTGGTTAAATGTTAAAAATGGAAAAAAAATTGTTGAGAATTTTTAAAAAACGTTGAAAATCGTAAAAAGTTGTTGAAAATCGTTAAAATTCGTTAGAATCTTGAAACTGAAAATTTTTTGAAAATGGTGAAATTCGTACAGAAATGTTGAAAAACGTGAAAAATTTTTGAAAATTATAAGAAATTCTAGACAATCTTAAAAATGGTTAAAAAATGTTAAAAGTCATACAGAAATCTTGAAAAACGTAAAGAATGGTAGAAAATTGCAATAAATTCTTCACAATGTTAAAAAATTGTTGTCAATTGTGAAAAATAATTGGTAATCAAAAAATGTAAAAGCATATGATATTATTAATTATCCTGAAAAATGTTAAATATTAAAAAGTGGGTAAATTAAAAACCAAGTAGGTATCAAAAAATGGGGAAAAACGAAAAATATGAAAAAACAGAAAAAAGTTGAAACAAGCAGAAATGAAAAAAATCGGAAAAACAAAAAAAATAAAAATTAAAAAGAAATAGATAAAATGTAAAATTTATAAAAAAGTAAAAAACAGAAAAAAGACAGAAAACAAGCAATATCACAAAAATCTATATATTATATAAAAGAGAGTTTCTATCAGGGATGTTATGGATATGAAATTTCGGATACGGATTGGATACGGATATAGGAATGATTATTATACCGGATACAGATACGGATACGGATATGAAATTATTTCGGATTATCCGTTAGGTTCGGATAATTTCGGTTACGGATATTAGATTTTTAAGGTATTTGAAAGGTAAAATACAAATAACAAATAAAATGGTTTTATTTAAATGTCACCATTAGGTAGGAACTACGATCAGTCTGTGAGTAATAATTATAGCTATGTTATTAAATAAATATTGAGTGTTATTTATCTAAATTAAAAATGTAATAACAAAATTATTACTTATGCTTAATCAGTAATTTCGTATTCCAAAAAAGTATTAAAATTAGAATTAAAGTTGAAATGCATGTTGCACATATTTATCTACATACTATAATTTATGTTTAACAATGAAAACTTTCTTTTTTTATTATTTATGATAATTAGTTATAATAATATTAAACATTTTTAATAATCAAAATTTAGCAAAGGTAAATTATATTTAACAAAAAGTAATGTCGCAGCCTTATCACCAGAAAGTCTATTTCTTAAAGGATCATAAATTAACCCAGCAGCACTGAAAAGTTGCTCGCTCGGTACACTTCCAGGAGGTGGAGAAAGGTACTGTTTTACTAAAGTTGTACTTGGTATGCATTTTCCACCATAAAAGTGGATTTTCAGTTAGTGTCAACCTTTTCTCTCTATTGTATCCGCCCCTATCCGATATTATCCGGAACTTTTATTTCGGATTCGGTTACGGTTGCGGATAATTTTTTATATCGGATATCCGGAAGTTTCGGTTACGGTTACGGAGCTCCCTAACATCCCTGGTTTCTATGTATATAGTCACTCATCACGATATCTCTGGAACTATAAGGCCGATCGACTTGAAACTTGGTAGGAATATTCCTTAGGGAAGGTAGAGGTCAGCTCAGAACGGATTTCAGGAAATTCCACCCACAAGGGGGGTTGCGGGGGATATATATAAAATGTATATAGTCAGTCATCACGATATCTCTGGAACTATAAGGTCGATCGACTTGAAACTTGGTAGGAATATTTCTTAGGGAAAGTAGAGGTCAGCTAAGAACGGATTTTACAAAATTCCACCCACAAGGGGGTTTGCGGGGGATATATATATAAAATGTATATAGTTAGTCATCACGATATCTCTGGAACTATAAGGCCGATCGACTTGAAACTTGGTAGGAATATTCCTTAGGGAAGGTAGAGGTCAGCTAAAAACGGATTTCAGGAAATTCCACCCACAAGGGGGGTTGCGGGGGATATATATAAAATGTATATAGTCAGTCATCACGATATCTCTGGAACCATAAGGCCGATCGACTTGAAACTTGGTAGGAATATTCCTTATGGAATGTAGAGGTCAGCTAAGAACGGATTTAAGGAAATTCGACCCAACAGGGGGGTTGCGAGGGATATAAATATATATAAAATGTATATAGTCAGTCATCACGATATCTCTGGAACTATAAGGCCGATCGACTTACAACTTGGTAGGAATATTCATTAGGGAAGGTAGAGGTCAGCTAAGAACGGATTTCAGGAAATTCCACCTACAAGGGGGGTTGCGGGGGATATATATAAAATGTACATAGTCAGTCATCACGATATCTCTGGAACTATAAGGCCGATCGACTTGAAACTTGGTAGGAATATTCCTTAGGGAAGGTAGAGGTCAACTAAGAACGGATTTCAGGAAACTCCACCTACAAGGGGGGTTGCGGGGGATATATATAAAATGTACATAGTCAGTCATCACGATATCTCTGGAACTATAAGGCCGATCGACCTGAAACTTGGTAGGAATATTCCTTAGGGAAGGTAGAGGTCAGCTAAGAACGGATTTTACAAAATTCCACCCACAAGGGGGGTTGCGGGGGATATATATAAAATGTATATAGTCAGTCATCACGATATCTCTGGAACCATAAGGCGAATCGACTTGAAACTTGGTAGGAACAGTCCTTAGGGAAGGTAGAGGTCAGCTAAGAACGGATTTTAGGAAATTCCACCCACAAGGGGGGTTGCGGGGGATATATATAAAATGTATATAGTCAGTCACCACGATATCTCTGGAACTATAAGGCCGATCGACTTGAAACTTGATAGGAATATTCCTTAGAGAAGGTAGAGGTCAGCTAAGAACACAAAAAGGTTTATTTTCTTTGATATTTTCATTAGTTTTCAAAATAGCAATTTTTGAGAAATGATGAAATAGTACAAATCTTCATATCTCACTAATTTCATTAATTAATAAAAAAATTTAAAAATATAAAATTAATTTGTATTAAACAACTTAATAGTAATGCATATCTTTATAACCACGCGGACGTAGTCGCGGGCAACAGCTAGTTGTAAATAAAAGAAAAATGTAACAAATCGAAGAAGAAAAAACAACTAAAAAAGGGACAAAAACGTAAAAATTACAAACTACAACGAAAAAAATCGACAAAAACAGTAATAAAATCATGGAAATTAATCGAAAAAACAAGAAAAACCCGTAAAAAATAAAAACAAAACACAAAAGGAAAATAAATTAATTGTTAGGCGATACGAAGTTCGCCGGGTAATCTAGTGTATCAATATAAAAATAATATGTATGTTTTTTATGAAACTACCTAATTTAGGATTGATCCTCGATAAAAAAAAGAAGAAAGAAATATAATCAATGCCATAATTATTTTAAATAGGTTTAATTAAAGCTTAAGTAATCATAAAGGAATTAAGAAAATGTAGATTTAAATTGATTTAATAATGTAGTTAATAGCCCGTGTGTGTACGTAAGCAATCTAAAACAACCTTAAGCTATTGCTAAAATATGAAACAATCTTAAAAATTATTTTCGCATAGTATTTACGTCAAAAGATAATTGGCATTCGGTTTAATTGAATATTTATTAGCAACAAAAATAAATTTAGTGCATATCATGCTAATAAAAATCTGGGCGAATCGATGAAAACTCGGTGTCCATGTGAAGATTTTTAAGAACACATCGATAATGATCAATCTTCAACCAAGAAGGAATTACTTCATTTATTTATGGGATCTATGTACACGCCTTATTTAGTATGACATAATCCAAAATAAAAATCGAAAGTGATTTTGATCGGCCTTGAAATGCAGGCAGGTAGCAAACTATTGTTAAACCATATAGAGCCATTGTTGCCTGATGTATAAAAAACCATACATTCTACTAACACTTTGCAATATTTTTTATTTTTAACCGACTTCAAAAAAGGAGAAGGCGTCCGTGTGGTCCCATAGAAATTTGGTTAAGGTCTGTTCAACAATGTGGAAGACATTCCAGGAAATACCATAAAAATTAACAGAATAAGCTCTGCAATTAAATTAATATGTAAATAATGATGTGTAACCTAAAAACATAATAATTATCCCGTTACTGTCCCAATCTAAAGCCAAAGGCCTCTGCTTACACGGAGAAGGAATGAGCATTTAATCAATTCTCTTGCTCACTGCCGTTTGGTGATTTCAGACAATTAAGTCCACGTTTCATCACGATGTTTTCCTTCACCGTACGAGCATGATGTTTCTAAGTTTTAGACAATTAACTTATGTCTCCAAAAAGTCACATTGGTACATATCGGGATTGTTGGGGATTAAACTCAGTACCTCTTGCACGGTATTCGGAAGGTTTTGAAAATACCTAGTACATCATGAATATGCGCCCACATCTGACAAAACTAAGTATCAACTAAAAATGATAAAATAAAAACTTTTTTAATAAAATTAAACCACCTTCAAAAAAACAATGCACTAAAAAGGCCAGAAATAAAATCTTTATTTCTTAAAAAAATTGGAAGCAATTAGGAATCTGATTTCGATTTCCTTGAATTCGGCTCCAATCGCAAATTACCCTCTATTTTAATCTTAGCTATTAAATCTAGATTTCGAATGTTCAGATTTCGAATGTTAGTAACTCAAATCTTTTACAAGATTTTATTTCTGGCTTTTTAGTGCATTTCTTTTGAAGGCGGTTTAATTTTTTTTTAAAAGTTTTTATGTGGCAGTAGCTATGATTAAAAAGTAAAGTAATGGTTGAAAACATTTGGTAAACGGTACTAATTATAAAAAATTAATAAAAATTTAACATTCGTATTCGAGTTTTTATTTTATAGAAAATTAAATAAACGGAACCCTATAATATACAATTGCTTTTGGAGTGTAGGTATTTTAGTTTTATTTTAAACTTTAAAGACATATGCTTAACTGTTTTGTTTTGTAGTTTTTGTTTGTTTCTCTCTTGTAATAGATTTGATTCAGTGGTCGTCAGGTCGACTTATTTAAATATAGGCCTAATTTTAAGCGGCTCTGAACGAAGCTTGTCAATGTTTTATCATTTTGATAAATGTTAAATTAATAAATAGTGGCAACATAGCATAAAAGAGCAGGATTCTCGTCGGCCGGTTGGATGTTGATCTGATGTGAAAGGACCGCGCCTGGGTCCGTCAACTCGTGTACGATACGATTATAATTAACCATATTTTAAACCAGCCAGGTAAGGATAACGACATAATATCTGCGGTAAATTAATTGCTTAGGTTTATACTCGCACTAAATCAATTATCAAGTTGTTGATATAATTATTTCTAATATTAATTGGAACTCCAAAGCACCAATTTATCACATTAATAATGTCACAGTCATTAAAGTATGTCATGTGTATAATACCTGCATATCTATACGTCAATAATAGAAAATGATATTAATCATCATAGCCCGAAAGATCTCCAACGTTCGGAACGGACCGACGTCCTAAGAAAATAATATATTGTGTGGCAAGGGGTAAAACAAGACGATTTCTGACTAGGGCGAGAGTTGACTGCCCGAGCGAAGCGAGGGCTGTCTTTGCCCGGTCAGAAATCGTCTTTGTTTCATCCCGTGCCACACACTATATTTTTCATATCACATGCATTGAAACAGCGAGTTTTGATCTCTGTAGCCAGTTGAAGTAAGACTATTTCAGACAAATAGCGTAGTAATATCTTGACAAACTAGTGTACATTGCCTTTATGAAAAATGATTCTAAATTGGGTCTTTTTTAAGTTTTTTTTATACAACTGGTCCAAAAGGTAAGAGTTAATTGTTTTACCTTTTTCAAGATAATCAAACAACAAAACCTCTTTTGCATCTAAAAAAACTGATGCCATAACCTATTTTTCCGATCGAACTGACTTTTTGGAGCTAAAGAACCAGCTTCACTGTAAACGTTCTTGTTCATGATGGTAGATCTGCTTAAAACGCTCCAAATTACGCCGAGAAACTTGTTTTCGATTCACTTTTTGTTGAATTTTTAACGAATGCGGCAATAACTTGCCGAACAGCTTTTTTATATATAATTCTTTGTGTAAAATATGGAGTACCTACTCGTACATCTGAGATGCCTATGGTATCATTAATGTCAGCTTAGTCAAACTTGGATCTTTACAAATAATATAATAGACTTGCTCAATGATTTCTGGTTTTGTTGCACTTTTTGGACGTCCACTACGTGGTTCATCTTCGATGCTTGTACGACCACGTTTAAACTCTAAAACCCATCGATACCCAGTTGAAAATGAAGCGGCAGATTCCTTTAACAGGTTCAACATTTTTGTATGAATTTCTGTTGCTAATAAACCTTCCAAAACAATGAATTCTATTACTGCACGATGTTCGATTTTAATAAGAAAACTGGAAATACCTCTTCCGCTAATCCATGCAACATAAGAATTATACAGAGAAAGTTCCGCAACCCAAAAGTAGAGAATAGGCTAACTTTAACAATTCATCCTAGAAAAGGGCTTCCAAGGATGCCCTCTTCCTCAACTTTGTTTAAAGTGTTACTGGGATGCACTTTAAAACAATGGAGAAGAAAATGCGTAGGAATGGGAGTACCCATTAGAAATCTCTAAGTTTTGCGAATGGTCAGGTGGTCATTGCACAAGACCCTAAAGATCTTAGTTATACAGTGCGAAAAATGACAGAAGATTATGATAAAGCGGGGCACGAAATAAACTTTAGCAAAGCAGATTATCTGAACACGTCGGAAGAAGCTATGGAAAACTTGGAAATGGATCAGAACCGTGTTGTAAAATTTAGCGGAAAATTTAAATATCTTAGTTTTCAAATATTTAAAACTGGAAGAACAGCGTATGAAATAGCAAACAGACTTGGTCAGACAAGAATAAATAAATAAATAAATAAATAAATAAATAAATAAATAAATAAATAAATAAATAAATAAATAAATAAATAAATAAATAAATAAATAAATAAATAAATAAATAAATAAAAATAAATTTATTGATGCATGTACATTATATAGGTACCTACATTCGAGTACAAAAATAAAAATTAATTAATCTTCCCGATGCCCCACTGCGATCAAACAGCTAAATCCTATGGAGCAGTAGTGTAACTGGGAACAGCAAAACAAGGACATACGACAAATTTGTATGATCCATTATGACGTACAGAGCAGAATGTTGGGTGATAAACAAGAAAATACAAAGTGAAATAACTGCAAAAGAAAATTCGAAGAAGAATGAAGAATGAAAAAGATGTCCTTATCGAAAAGATGTTATGGTATGGCTACGTAAGCGTACTGGTGATGTTCGCTGGATTAAAAGAGTAACATGCTCGAGTCAAGAGGTTTGCAAGATGGAGAGTGGGAGAATAGAGATGTTTGGCGCATTTGTTCGACGGGAGGAAAACCTATTATTAAATACACGGATTTCACTGTATTTTTTAAAGTAATCTTTTAAATTATAATGATAATCAATATTGGTTACTATATTTCGATCACCTTCAGTATACCTACTATACCGAATATATATTCACTTCAATTTGAATACATAAATAATAGCAATAATTTGGTTTTCATGGACAATATTATACACCAATTTATTAATGAAAATAACCTTGCAAACGATAAATATATGGAGTGAAGTGGTTCATTAGATATTTTTTGCGATACTGATCTTTGCGTGCTGTTTCTAAAACCTTTAAAATGAATTTTTATTGAATTTGTATGTATAAATTTTACAAATACATCAAGGTAAGATTAAAATCTTTCAGTGTTTGTTTTAATCCATCTTACCTTAATAACAAAAACAGTAGTTTTAATAACGAAGCCGCAAAATTTATTTGTATAACATTGTTTAAAATAACATTTTTACATTCTTCAATAAAAAAATTGGAATCGTCTAAATCATCTCAATCAGAGATTACACTCCTTAAGAAATATGTTGCAATTATATTAAATATATTGACGTGTACATTAATTCTTCAAACGAAATCCCTTGTGAAACTATGAACCAATTCTATATATTAGCATAAAAAGCAGTTTAAATCTATTGAGTTATATCTGAACAGCAAACTGTTGCAAAATGTGACAAATTACTAATCTCAAGAAATACTACAAATCATTATGGGTATGTGGGCAACATTGTCCCGTGTTACCGACTTGATTTGTTGGATCAATTCTCCAAGATTATGACAGTTATTGGGTTGTCTGTTCAATTCTATTACATGTAATATGGATGCATTTACATAGAAATTTCATTTAGATTAAATTTAAAATGATTTATTACTTATATTATTATATCACTGGATAATGGTTCTCCACAAATTATTTTTGGTTAATTTTTAATTTATATGGTGATTATAACTGTACGTTATATATAAATACAGTTTCAAAATGCCAATCTTCATTAAAACTGATTACCTTTAATAGTGGCATCATTAGCGCTGCCTTTAAGTCTATAAATAGGCAGACAACATTTATTTAATGAAGTTATTGTACAATTAGTTTTGACAATAAGATATAAATATATATATATATATATATATATATATATATATATACATTTTATTAACGCCAACTAACTACTAATGCATCTGTGACTGCCGTTGTTAGAGGTGTTCCGGGTTATAGGTTAAGATTGTCAGTTCAAATCCTGCCGGATATGATATTTTCGTATTTCTCCTTAATTACGTTTCATTGTTTGTATAATTTCTAAATTTCAATAGTATTATACGTTACAAGGACGGTAGGTGGCTTATTACAGTACGAGTTAGTTAACGGACGAGGCGACGTAGGAGCCGAGTCTGGAAAAAAAACGAGTACTCTAATAACACCTAACGACCATGTATCGTATTATATTTTATTTCATCCTGTTTTTATAAATTAATAAATTTTTAAAATAGTTCGTAACTTGACTAGTTACATCAAATTACCTTAAGTGTCAGTTACTGTCAAATATTTTGCTAGGCAACACATTACAGTACATGATACCGTAATGTTCTACTTTCCGGCGCCAAATGGATTATAGGGAAGTTTATATACTGGACAGGATGAAATAAAAATCATTTTAGACATACCACAAAAATAATTAGTTTACTAAAAACCATGGTTCCGGTCTCCTAACCAAATAAAAATATAAGAACGGGCACAAAAAATGAGTTATCGACAAATAATCTATTTCGCATTAAAATCTTAGATTCAAGTGATAAAGAAGGACTTGAGTAAAAAGCTACTACAGCATCTGTGGCTACAGAAAAGGGAGAGAGGAGCGACTGATGCTGTTTTTGCTATAAGAAGAATGATAAAGAAATGTTCTCGGTACATTTGTATTTAGGTCTATACGTATGAGGACATCCTTAATTAAAAAAAAAAAATGCAGCTTGATATCCATCCATTATGAACGAGTACCGAGACAAAAAGTGTGGCGATGTATACAAGTATAAGGTGTGCCGGAAAAGTATGAAAAGTACGTCCGACTAGTGCAAGAGATTTATGAGGTAATAAAAACGAAAATAATAAGCAGTGTTGGGGTTGCTGAAAGATTTGGGGTACATGTGGGGCTTCACTAGGGGTCGGTGCTGAGCCTCTATCTGTTAAGGATGGTAACAGATGTCATCACTGAAGGGATAAGAAGGTGAAGCCCACATAGGATATGATGTATACAGTTAATATTGTGAAAAAGACTGGAAGGAAAAATTGAGAAGAAGAAAAAGGCACTTAAGAGTAGAGGATTGACATTGAGCAGGACAAAGACTGTGTACATAACAATAGAAAAAGCAAATGGACTTAAATCAATCTACAGGACAAGGTGTTGCCAGCTGTCGAAAACTTCAAATAATTAGAAAAGAATGGAGGGTTAAAGAATAAGATGAATCATAGAATTAAGTGTGGATAAATGAACTGGAGAAGAACAAGTGTAGTTTTGTGTGACAGGAATGTGGGTAAAAAATGAAAGGTAGACTGTAGAAGGGAGTTGTAAGACCATGGTTGATCTAAATTGCTGGGCTCCGCTAACGTGTCGCGTGGCCACTTTTTAACACAAGCGGCAAAGTAGCACTTTCTGCTCTTAATACAAAATAGCTTTTCTTCTTTTTCTCTATTTTCTCTCAGCCTTATCCCAAGCCTAATTGTGGTCGGCGTTAGCCTTTGTTTCCACCTGCCTCTATTTAATGCACCCTGTCTTCTTCATTTATTCTATCCATCAATGTCATTTTTGGTCTCTTACTTCACTCATGTACTCTTTTACTCATATAATTCTCATTCCCCTTCTCTACATGACCAAGTATCTCAACTTGTTTTCCTAGATTTTCTTGCTCAGCTGTTCCACTTTCACTGTACCTCTTACTTTCTCGTTTCTTACTTTATCCTTTCTAGGTACCCACACATCCAATCCAACTTACTATTAGGAATTTGTATGTGGAAAAGCAAACTTTCAATAGTGTTCGTAGAAAAAATTTATTATGTCATCTTGTCAAATGGTTCTCTCATAAAGAATAGTTGACTGGAAATTTTGTCAAAGAAAATATAACAACTAGATGGCGCTACTACTTTCGAGCATATAATACTGAGAGAGCAAGACAGCCTTCCGGGCTGCCGATGCGAGGCAGTACTTTTTTCCTTCTCTCTCGCACACCAGTTTCGCATCGACACCTAACAGTGCATGTTAGTTTTTTACTTTTAGATATTAAAAATAACATTTTTTAGGTCCTTAATGTCAAATAACAATAGAAAATTATTGGGTAATTTATATTAGTGTTCTGAGCTATTTTATATTAATTATACGTTGCTATTTAAATTACAATAATACAATACTTATAATTAATAGATACAAATAGTATTGTTCTTGTAGGTGTTAAGAATCGTTAAAAGTTAATTTATAAAATATATTCACAAAAAATACGTAGTATTCGTTATAAAGGTTACAGCAAACGTAGTTATTTAAAAAAGTCATTCAGTAATATACTAATAAAATTATGGGAGTGATATTCAGAACTGACAGCAGTATATTGAGTCATAAGATACATAGCTTTATAATGAATGGTTGTTTCACATATAGGCATTTCTCTAATATATTTGAACTAACTATTCGAAATCAAATATTCAACATAAGTATAGGTTATAATAATACTTAAATAGGAAAAGTTGTGAAATATAATCTCGTCTTTAAAAGTGCAGAATATCATAAAGAAATGAGAATAAAATCTATATCCAATTTAACTATTTATGTAACGTGTTTATATGTAAAAGCATGATATAATTTTAATACATTTCTGGTACATGATAACTTAAATGTTATATCGCCAAGTTTTAAGTGAAAATCAATACATACTAATATAGTTAAGTTGATATCAAACGCGAAATAACTTTTTTTAAGTTTCGTTTGATTTCTTAGTGCAAAGCTATTGTTGCTCCAATTAATTGGAGTTTTGCGAAGTAGAACAAGAGATATGAAAAAAAAAACACTTAAATTAATATACTCAATAATAAATACAAAAAATATTGCAAAAAGCTGAAAAATTAAACTCAATTTTTATGGCAGCTGTTAAACAATACATGAAATATCAATTATTCATGAGAATGGTAAATGGGACAACTTTTTTTGGTGTAGTATACTGAAAGGCAAGCGTGCTGTATCATGCAGGTGGAAAAGTTACATCACACTTACACAGCAAGATATCGTCGGCTTTTTGAAATGGCATGGGCGGTATACACATATATGTATACGTTAAAAAGTTATGTACCTATTACATTTGAAACGCGTCAAAACAAAATCATAATTTTAAATAAAGGATTCGATTTAGATTAGTAAGTCTATAGTAAATAATAGGTGAATATAATTTTTGATCGTCTTGGACTTAACACGTTTTAGTACCTATCTAGATATTATGTACAAAAGAGTTTCGTATATCTATTTAAAATTTTGCATTTAACTAATAATATATTTCTTGTAGATATAAGTATTTTTATCGATTTTCTTTATATCCTACAGGTTGACTAAAAAGTTTTGAAAGCAAAAATGAAAGAATGTGTATTTTTTAATATAAATGAATTTTTAATCCAAAATAAATAAAAATTATTCAATATAATCTTCCTCAGGTTGGACACACTTATTCCAATGATCCTTCAGTAATTTTATATCGTCTCTGTCCATCAGGAAGCTCTGAAAAATATTGTTCCATGGCTGCAATAGCTTATTCATTCGAAAAAAACGTTTTCCACAAAGTTTCTCAAGATGTAATAGTCAAAGGGAGCCAAATCTGGTAAATACGGAGGGTTTTTAACAATTCATACTTTAATTCGTTCAAATTAGTCATCGTCAACAAACTTGTGTGAACACGTGCATTGTCTGTATGAAATAGAATTCTTATCTTCTGTAAACCGGGTTTTTTTCACGAATTTGTTTGTAAAACTGGTTCTAAAGTTGCAATAATATTTAATTTTTTTTACCTTTTTCAACAAAATCAATCAACAAACCTGCTTTTGCTTTCTAAAAAACTGATCTGACTTCACCTGTTTTGAACCATCTTCAGTCCACAGTAAACGTTCTTGTTTCAGTTTAGGATCATGATGATAGTTATAAAACTACAAAATCGGTTTTATTCTGCTTGAAACGTTCCAAATTACGCTGAAAAATTTGTTTTCGTTTCAGTTTATGTTGAATTGTTAACGAAAGACACTAACTTTTAGAACAGCTTTTTTATACGTAATTCTTCCTATAAAATATGGAGTATTTATTCATCTTTTGTTAAAGAAAGTCTTGTTAAAAACTTTATTCTGCTAACAATAACAATTATAAAAATATTTATAAATCTAATTTGACAATTGTATTATTTGAAAGTTCTACTCGATCAACGTAAGATTTACCACCTATAGCACCAGTATTTGAACTTGTCGGTGTGGTCTCTGAACTACTATTAAATAAGTGCCTCGTTATCTTAGTTCTCTTCGAATCTGAATTCTCAATATACGATTTCGCAGGAGCACCAACCTCCAAGTTCTTTTATCGACAGTATAGTTGCGGAGGATCTGTGGAACGAGTGGTCTGTGTAGAGCTCAGGATTTTCCAATTTTAGGAACGTGGAAATTTTCTTTGAAACTGTTTCAATGGTATGAATGCCCACAATTTGTTTCTAACACTTACTATTCCTGTGACCAATGGAGAATCGCCCATTATCCAGATTCAAAGGCCACAAACCTACGTTTTGGTGTGAACTGTAGACATTAAAAGGAAGTCTTTCCTTCGTAACAACAAATACCCTATTCTTTTTGTTTTTTGTAAACCTGAATGAAACCAAAACCCTGGTAATGGAAATCATCTACATTCAGCTTGACAAGTCACGTCTACATGCGCCAAAAATACCACACATTCATACAACTTTTTCAAGCAACCATGTAAGATCATCTGCATCCGACAAAAACATAATTGCTTCTTCTTCAGACAAAATTTTTGCTTTCTTTAGTGTGCATTAATTAGATTTTCGTCTCAAAAACACAAATAATTTTGCAAATGTTTTTAAAATTGTTAAACTGTTTCATGACAACGCAATGCACGCCGTTGGGATTTTTCTGTACTGATGTACGGGATTCTTTCCTGGGAATTAAAATTTAATGTAATCTTTTAACGGGATTACGAAAAGGCTTAAACGACACACGGCCGATACGCGCATAATATAAACTATGGGGAAAAAGTTTATGAAAAATTCAGACAAATAATTTCGGTTGTTATGGTCCTCAGCTGCGCCTCGGATTACACAATATTCAACCTCGTCCGTTATTTGCTACATGTCGACGATCTTGTCACGTAAAAAACTATAAGAAAAACGAACTAAAAATAGAAAATAATAAATGCTTAAAAATATTAAAATATCAAGATGGTATACATTTAGAGTAAAACAAAAACTTTCTATTAAATACGTATTCTACATTAATTATTTAAAATTGTATGAAATAATATCCTACTCTATTAACCTGTACTAATTAATTATATGGTTCTTAGTTGATTATTTAACCGATTTCTCAATTTATTATATACGACGATAATGTATCTAAGTTCTGGTGTAGAGAATGATATCATTACTTTATTGAATTACATGTTAAGATACTTAAAACACCATTTACACGGTTAGGTGTGGACCACGTTGCTCGGTCTGAAACTCCATATAAAAAGGAAATAAGGTTATAAATATGCAAAGAAATCAATTCAACAAATCATTAAATTGTAACTTTTTTGTACTAGTTGCTAGAAATTTCCTTGTTGATTTTAGTTTTCTTAAATACGAATGTTTGTTTTTATCACATTTTTAATTACAAATGGTATTTTGATCTGTTAATTGTAGAGTGTATGTTTATGCAACTGTTTAATTGTAATTCAACCGCCTTTTTATTTAATAACGATTTTTTTAAAAAATTATATGCTTGTAGTCTTTTAGCAAATTTGGTTTTTAATTGCAGACTAATTTCTATATAAATGTGGTATTTGAAATATGTACCTAAATAATAAAGTAATTGATAAAAACAGTTAGAATTGAAATAATAGTTTACAATTTCACCATTTCTCACTAATAGGGGAAAAAGGGACAATATGAGTCAGAGGGCAATGGTGGTCAGCGTTCTAGTTCATAGACGAAAGTAGCTAAACAAGTTGAGAGTTGACGCACATTGCCCACAATCATTGTAACATACCTAAAAAATTAATTATTATTAATTACTATTACAGAAATACCGAAAATACGTCACAGGTCTACACATAAGGATCAGTGGTCATCTGAAACACTGTTAAAAGCTAAGGCTCTCATGAGTTAAGTCCACTCTATGAGAAGTGCTGCTAAAGCTATAAATATACCTTTTTGAAGCCTCCAAAAGCGGTTAAAAAAGAACGATTTATCGAAACCACGTCTCGAACGACTTCTTGTATTCAAAGCAAATCTTGAAAAGGTTTTGTGAGACCGGATAAAATACTTATCTTCTATTTTTTATGAAGTCACAGCGATTCAAATAAGGAAAGCAGCATACCAGTTTGCAGAAGAGCTTTAAATTTCACACAATTTTAACAAGAGTGCCAAAATGGCTGGACGCGATTGGCTAGATGATTTTTTAAAAAGAAATAGCATATCTGTTCGGATACCTGAAGCTAGAAGTATCAACAGAATAACAGCTTTCAATAAAGAAGAAGTCCAACTGTTCTACAGACTATTAGGAGTAAATAGACAAATATAAATTTGCTTCTAATAGTATTTATAACTACGACGAAACAGGTATTTCTACAGTGCAAGATCCAGGCAAAATTTTACTTACCAAAGGCATGAAAAGAGTTGGCTTTATAACAAGTTAGAAAAGAGGAAAAAATATTACACATTTGTGTGACATGAGCGCTGCTGATAGTTTCGTTTCACCAATGTTCATGTTTCCGAGAAAAAGAATGACCCCTCAGCTTGAGAAAGGCGGTCCTGCAGGAGTTATATACAAATGGTTAGATAAATCTATTCTTAGAATGACCGCAACACTTTGCCCTGTATACCAAGCATTCGTCACAGACGCCTGTTTTATTAATACTTGACAATCAAGCAAGTCATATTTCTTTGAGGATTTATGATTTTTGTAAATAAAATAATATACATATGCTGTCACTGCCTCCACATACATCCCACAGGATGCAACCATTAGATCTCACATTTTTTGGACCTCTTAAATCTATTTACAAAAAGAAGTGCGATTTATTTTAAAAAAATCGCCTTGCCAAGAAAATAACTCCTTACGACGTGGCGGCTATCTACGTCTGCACCAACAGATCAAATTCCATCTACATCATCTGCAACAATACATCCAATGCCGTGTAATTCATCGGTTACAACGAATTTAACACCATCTACATTGTCTGTAGAAATACATCATATGCCATCAATATCATCCATAGCAGTTGACTCAATACCATCGACTTCAACGGCAACGGTAGTTCCTAGAATATTGAATTCCAGTATTGAAGATCTGCTTCCATAACCTATTAAAATGATTCCGGAAAGACGCATAAGAAAAGGACGAATAAATCAACATGCAAAAATTATGACAACACCCGTCAAAGAAAGCCTTGTTGAAAAAGAAAATAAGAAAGCATCTAGAGCAGCAAAAGGAAATTACTTTATGCAGAAAGCTAGCAAAAAGCAGAAAGATATTGGAAATAAGGCCAAAAAGCACGTACCTCAAGATCTAAACAATTTTCAGAATCAAATATTAGTCTTAATCAGATCTGTGACTCCTATTACCCCATTTCCCCGTACTAATCCAGTAGTGTACATTATTAAGATCGTTTCTTTTAAAAAATTCTTATTTTTTTTTATTAATGAACATGATTTTCAGATCATCATAGGCCATTGATCTAATTTTTGATGACCATGAAGGCGAAATCGAAATTTCAACATATTTTCATACTAGTTACTTAATTTTTGAGCCATTAAATCAAAAACAAACTAGATAATTAAAGCAATATGGACATATTTATGTAAATTTAGAATATCATATAATATAATTACTCATTTAACATAAAAACATGAATTGAAAAGGTGCGATTGAATCCATTTGAGTAAAATTTACTGAAATTAGTCGCGCAGATTTGTGTTACGCTTTTAAACTTTTAATTAAGACTACCCGAGTTGATTTCTTTGCTTAAACCCAGTTTCAACCTGAAAACGATCATATATAGGCTCTACTGAGCTAAAATATGTTTATATAGATGGGAAATGACACTGAAATTAATCCTAGTTTCAGGTTAAAAAATTTTGATTTTGGTAGATTCTGAGATTTTACTTAGCTTTGCCCGACACGACTAAGATTAGATGTGAAGTTCATATATTAATTTAAATGACCAGTGATCAATTTTAAATACATTAAGTTGAATTCAGCAATTTACGGGGGTTTAGTTTTGCATATACCCGCTTAAAACGTGCCACCAAGAGAACCTTTAGACAAAAAGCTAATCTCAATCTTTTGTTGACATAAATCCATATAATAGTTTCATAGCGATACCACAATGAATTTTTGAAATAAGTCGGTCGAAAAATGGATCTTAGCCGAGAACATTTTTTACAATTTTTAGAGATACAGCAATGTCCCACAAAATAGTTTCTGTGTTTGGGAATGAAGCACCACACCAGTCAACTATTTCCTGATGGTATAGCTCCAGTCTCAGCGATGAATCTAGGCTAGGTCCACCCAAAACAGCAGTCACACAGCAGAACTTTAATGCGATTCGTCAACTTATTAAGGATGACTACAGTGTAATATACCAAAAGATAGAGGCATCTTTCAAAGACCCTGATCCAAAAGATCCTAGATGAAGAACTGGGTGTCACGAAGGTGGTTTCCCGTTGGATCCCTCATTTGCTCAAAGAAGAGCAAATCGCGGTTCACGTCAATTGGTGTCGTAAAACATTGGAACGGTTTAACAAAGGAAGCTCAAAAAACGTTTATAGTAGTGTTAGCGGCGCTGAATCTCGGATTTACTCCTACGAACCGAAAAATAAACGCCAATCTGCTGAGTGGGTGTTTAACTATGAGGAAAAACACACAAAAGTGATCCGTTCTCAAAGGGTGTCAAAGAAAATGGTCGCAACTTTTGTGTCAAAATCTGGTCATGTGGCAACAATTGCTTTAGAAGATCGAAGAACAGTTACTTCCGGTTGATATATAAGCTTTTGTTTACGAGAAGTTTTCGCGAAACACAACACAACGGCGATTACAGTCGCCAGAAGAAGCCATCAATGCCTTTAAAACAGCGATTTTGCAGGTGTCAACTGAAGACTGGAATAACTGTTTTTCCAATTAATTAGTTTAAACATGTGCAAAATTGTATCGATCTTAGTGAGACGTAGTTTGAAAAACAATAAAGTACTTTAGGTATATATATTGTTTGACTTTATGGCTATATGAAAAACTAAAAAGACAACCATTGTAAAATACTTCAGGACAAGCTAACAGAAAATCTTAACATATTTTGCTTCGCATGAGAATACTCAAGTGTTGTTTAGAAGAGAGAAAGTTTACTTGTAGCACATTTTCAAGTTTATCATTTTTTTATTACATGGGCATACTACTAATAGGTATCATTTGAATCATATTAAGTGATTTGCACTCTTTTTGCTTAAATTTTTAGCTGAAAAATTTCATTTCAAAACAACTTATTTTACAAGTAAAGATAAATTCATACATAGGTTACCAATTATTCATTTTTGTAATAATGGTAAGGAATGTCGTGTGCTGTTTCACACTAGCTTTTTGTATACAGTAAATAGATTTATGTTTACGCATTTATTATTCTTCGAAAAGAATAAATTACATTAGCATATATGTAGTTGACATATACGCACAATAACCTTATTTTCCGAAACAAGAATACAGTTTCTTTGTAAGATATATTATTTAGTTTCTATATGAAATGGTTAAAAAATGGTGAAACACTACATACTGTTTAACTCAAGAACCTAACCTTTACTGGAAACTATAATTAGATTAAAATGGTTATTTTTATAGCCCTATT
The DNA here is from genome assembly GCA_964028335.1 of Altica lythri. Classification (NCBI taxonomy): domain Eukaryota; kingdom Metazoa; phylum Arthropoda; class Insecta; order Coleoptera; family Chrysomelidae; genus Altica; species Altica lythri. Next base: position 22,948,666 of record OZ034808.1, on the reverse strand, counting down.
GTGCTTTTTAGATCAGATCAATTGGATATAAGACGTGTGCCTTATAAACATGAACGTTGTGAAATACGGTCCCATATTGTTATATATTTTTTTAACTACCTAATAGTTACATAATACACACAAAGGCTTTCAAAAAACTGCTATGTCCTGCTAACATTTAAAAATTTGTTTAAAAACAATTAAAAGCTCTGGAACTTGATTTGTAGAATAAACAGAATTTCGGTAATACTTTCCTGAAACTATATACAATTCCTTACAATAAAAATAAATAACACTTCAATATCTTATTGGATTATTTTGCATCGAAAAACCATTTTTTTAAAAAAGATACAAGATTTGTGGTCTCAAGATTGAGTGTCAGTGTAGGGTGGAATCGGAAATCTGAGGAACGACTTGCCTTACAAAACCTATGGCGATCTGTGTCCCAGATTTCCAATTCTAGACTATCTATGTACATATTTTTTTTAAATTAAAATTGAACACATTTACACGAATACATATTTAAAGTTTTGTTTCTACTCCCAAATCTTTTCTTACGTTAAGTGTAATATCTATTCTTAATAAAAATAGTTATTTATGCAACTAGTGCGTAAAGTGACCTTTTTTGACGAATGTGAATGTTGTCGCATGAGCCGCAGGCGAATGCGACAATCACATGAGTCAAAAAAGGAACATTTACGCACGAGTTGCATACAATATTTTTTCTACAACCGAATTTCTTTACAAGAAATACAAGTATAAGCCTGATTTTTTTTACGCTTTACTGAAAAAAAAAAATTATATTTAAAACATATTTTAGATAACAAAATATTTATTTTCTAAATTAATCTCACCTTATAATAACGGTACGTAGAAACGCGAAATGCTTGAATTATAAATTAATTAAAATGTCAATCAGTCATTTAAATAAAAATACTTACTCTTATTCATGAACTGATATTTCTGTCATATTAAAAATCAAATTAAAAATTCCTGAATATAATATCTAGTTTTGTATGTATTAAACTGCAATAATTTAACAATTAAATATATTTACACAAATTTACACAATTAAATAATAATAAAAAAGTCTCCTTACCCGGAATTGAACCCGAGTCATCTGGGTAGAAGCTATATACCTTACAACCTCGGCCACTAACACACAGAAATGTATTTGCATAATCTTATACAAAACAGTGCTTATTTTACTTTTTTTAACTAGTGAAAAAAAAACTTTTTTTTTCACTAGTGAAAAAAAGTTAAACTTTACGAATCTTAAACCGTGCGTAAAGGTAATACTTTACGCACGGTTGTAGAAAAAACATATTTTAATAATAATGTAAGTAAACTATTGATTTTCTTGGTTTAACCTACAAACTCCTTTTACTAAAGTAGCTTTAGTGTTGCTGTGTCTGTAAAAAAATTAGTTGCTACCTATTGGTAGGATTACTATTCGCCAATAGAAGGCAGTTTTTTATTGCGTGAAAATACGGATAAAACGACGGTTTTTAAACATAATAATTAGCTAGATTGATTTATTCTCACCGAAACTTGTGAATACTAAATTTCATAAAAATCATTGAAGCCCTTTCCAAGGTACAGATTATATATATCCGCTTACCAGGTGGACTTCTTACCGTATATCATTTTTGGTTTTTTCAAATTTTTGCGATTTTGTTTTGTTTTTTATAACTTTCAATGTTTTTTTTTTGATTTTATCATTTTCATCATATTTTCTCGTTAGTTACCAGGTTTATACTATTTTGTAATTTATCGATTAAATATATTAGATATCAACTGCGCCACCTTCCGGCGGCATCATGGTACTTAGGTAAGAATTGCTCGTTTAAATATATGTCATAAAAAATGCGCCACCTTACTGTATCGTCATAATACTAAATTAAGCAGGAATCGCTTGTTTAAAAATATGAGATATTAACTGCACCGCAATCGAAACATAACACCATCTACTGGGATTTCCCACAACCTAGATGTTGCATAATTTAGAAATCAAAACACAGTGCCATCTACCAGGTGTCAAACATAGATGCCAAAAGTTACGTCAATTAACTTAAACTGTCATCTATTGGGAAATCGTAGAACTAAACAATAAATGTCACTTAAAAGATATTGTTACTTTACGGTCGATATAAACAACTAAGTAAAAAAAAATGTTAAAAAAACATTTTATAGTGGACCAAATAGTAAATCTAAGCCATTCTCGAATCCATTTGAACACATGAATTTCATGAAATAGATACAAGAATTGCTCGATTAAAGGTATTACATTTAAATGTATCTGTTAGAAATAATAATTGACAGTTTCCCTTTCAAGGTGCGAATAAGTTACTAAGCCATACAATCTCGATGAAGTTGATGTGAATCGTCAAGATTTGATGTGGTAGGTATAAATCTTAGAAACCTCAAGACAGCTTCTAAAAGCTATTGTGAAAATCTATACAAGAAAAAATGCGTGTGGAACTCGACGAATGCCGATGAAAACAAAGCTTTCTCTTCTATCTTCGTAAAATACAAAAATTGGTATAAAATATTTTTGTATTATTCGTTCCAAGTTCTTGCGGACTGACCTTTCTTATCTTAATGAGGGTTTAACGACGACTTATTATGGCTTTCATTGTATTATATTATCTGGTTTTGATCTGTACTGGTTTGGGTGCACAAATTTCGAAACCTGCTGGTTTAATATAGATTTTATTACGGCCCTGAGCTTTAAAGTCTCGTCTTAGGTAGTTGTTAAGATTAGTCAGTCCGCACGAACTTTAAACGAATATTACTGCGTATTATACATTATGTATGTATTTATATAATACTATCATCATCATTATCAGAAACTGTAATAGTCACTATAGGTTTGTGATAATTAAAATAGGATACAAACATCTTTGATTCATTTTTTTTTTATAGAAACGTACTGGTATATATTCAGCCGCTGTATGCCGCAGAGCGAGAGAGGGGATGGTAATAAATTCATCTCCCGTACGTACGTACGTGGGAACTTCTTTTCGATTCACTGCTCTCATCAACTCGCTTTTCTCTCCCAGTCGCCAAATCCCACATAAAAAGCTTCGCTTTAAAAATTAATCAGATTTTATTTATTTCATACGTTTATTTCTATATTATTAGTAAAATTATTGATAATCAAATTAACTACCTAAAATATGTAGACAATTTACTAAATGAATTTATTCCACTAAATGTGTTTATATTCTGTAGAAATTTGTACCAGATTCCAAAGATATTTTGACAACATTTTCTATTAATTAAACTATGAACTAGTCTTAGGAATGAAAATTTCCAACCCTATGAATCTGAGTAATAGTTCTAATTCTGTCTATCTGTAATATAATGAATGTTACTAGTACATGGTAATAAAATTGCATCATAATTATCTGCACTTGGAGTAAATCATTCTTGAATGGGTTTTAAGCTAACCGGATACCGATTTGAGGACAATTTGTTTGATTAAACGGGAATCTAATACTAATAAAATTTAAATTTATATTTAAAATCTTAACAAGTAATTTATGTTGTAATATGCGTATGGAATCAGTAATAATTGTAACGAAAATGTACTTTTAAGCGCGGTTTTATAATTTTATGATCACATTCTGATTTTCTCAAAAATATTTTTAAATTACTTTTATTAATAACTTAATTTACGATTTTTCGTTTTCACAAATTTGTTTCCTTTTAAGATGTTAAAATTCTAAACTATTAAAAACTTCTTACTGAGAATTTTTAGAGTATAAAGAACGTTTCCTTCAACAAAGGTAAGTTGATCTGGACCAAAATCAATAGATATCTTTTCCATGACACCAGGATTCTATATACCAAATTTCATGATCCTGTGACCGTTCTATAGTTTTAGCGCACCAGCGCATCAGATCTTATAAAGTACCAGTGGTACTTTATAATTACAAGCAAAAATTCTTCAATTATTAAATACCATCGGTACTTTATAAGATCGGCTGTGTCCCTCCATCCGTGTACACTATAACTCTTTAACCGAAGGTCACGTGGTCATGAAAATTGGTATATAGAATCCTCAAGTCATGGCAAAAATTTTAACAGTTTTCCGGAAGTCGTGTATATAATGTATATAAATCGGATGGTACTTTCTTTCTTCTTACATTAATGTTAATTTTATTCGCTTCAATCTAATATTTTACTACAAATTTATTATTACACAACATTCATTAATGCAAAACAAAACTATAAAAATAAATTTGATTGATTTAAAAGGAACTGCTGGTAATTTAATTAATTGTTTTTCTTTTAATGTACTTTCCGCAGCGATGTATATTTTTTTCGATTATTCTCTTTTGTATTTTAAAGATCTTTGGTTTTATTGGTTCTTTAACAAATCTACACTGGTTATGTGAGTACGTATAGATAGTTTGGGATAATCGGAAAGTCCTCCACATCTTTCTAAGCTTATTTTGTTGGCATATTAACATTATTAACCTCTGCTTATAATGTTTCTTTTTTTGCGATGGAAACCGTCTGACAGATAGTACTGCAGCCTAATTAGACTTATTTCTTCCATTGGTTTATGTCATTCATAGGATCTTGGTACCCTATACTAACTTGTACAGGTCTAAAGACCTGTACAAGTTAGTATAGGGTACCAAGTGCCATATGAGGCACTTTGAAGCCTCCAAAATATGTTTTTCTTCTTTGATCGCAATGACACAGAATGTGGTTAACTGTTTTAGATTCTCTGCCACATAATCCGCAACTTGGATCTGTATTAAACAGCCCATGGTTTGTAGGTGTCTCTTGACCTCGTGTATGGCCCGTAAGGAATCCTATTACTCGCACTAAACTGTAAAATATTGTGGCTGATGTTTTTCTCGAAATTTTGAAAATCGGCTGGTGTTCCTGGCACCCCCTAACGTTCCATATTCTAGCTCTTTGCGTTCTATTAATTACAAATCTAATTGTGGACTCACTGAAACTTTATTTTATAATGCTATTAACTAATTCTGTAAACTATTAAGCGAAAAAGCAAAATGTAAACCAGAAAAAAGTATAAGTCTTAGCTAAGTTAAAATTTCACTAACAAAAGAATGTTACAACAATGAAAACACGTACAAGAAAACAACGAACACCAAATACAAAGTTTTATTTTAAAGAAACAATAAAAACATAGATACAAAGCCAGTAGAACAAAATCCAACTAGTGAACTAACTCTAAATATAATTTACTAGTTAATATATCACGTAAAAAAATATTTGACAAGTCTGATAAAACCGGACTAAATACATTACAAAACGTATGTGTAGCAACAAGGCTTATAGGCCCATAAAGAGTGTCGCTTATCGAGACTCGAAAAAATTGTGGGCAAAAGCCTTCTGGGCTTCGGTGAAAGGTCCAAAGCAGGTCCGGGCCAGCAGCCACGCCTCCGCCACTTTAAAGAGTATAAAAACAATCTCCATCAAAGAATTTTAACAGTCGATCTCATCTAACAAACATGGCTTTCAAAGTGAGTAAAACAGTTTTGTGGTGATAAAAAATTTGTGATAAGTGTAATTTTCTATCGGATAATGTTATCACTAATTTTCGTAGTTTTTAACTAAACAGAAATGTAGATTTTCATTAATAGTTTAATGTTTAATCAGTTTTGTTTTTCTAATAATCGACGCAACTTAATAAATTCATTTATTAAAGACTGTAAACATATTTGATTTACTTACTTAAAATTATTTCTGATAAAGAAATTTTACATATTTAGTAAAGTATCATAATATACCTACAAAAAAATCTATTTTCAAAAAATCAATCTAAATAATCTTTATTAGAAGTTTTTATTATCTTTTTGTTTTTAAATAAGTCTATTCTTTAACTGTAACCTTTGTTCCAGTTATATTGAGTTTGTTTCACATATTATATACATGTCTTTAGTAAGTCTATTATTAAAAAAATTATTTTTATTTATTAATCATTATTATTTTTAAATTTGGTACTCTTTAATATAATATATAATCCACATTCTTGTATTAATATATTTGTTTATTAGTTTTTAGCATTTGCTGCCTTCGTCTCAGTGGCCCGTGCAGGTCTCCTTCCAGAAACGTACTCCCAACATGTAGCATACGCTGCACCAGCGGTTGCAAAGGTCGCATATTCTGAAGCACCAGCTGTATCTTACTCAAGCATATCTGCTCCCGCTGCGTATGCTGCTCCAGCTGTACATGCTGCCCAGGTTTCATATGCTGCACCATCTGTATCATATGCTAAACTTGCTGCTCCAGTCGCATACACTGGTCCAGCTTACACTAAAGTTGCTGCTCCAATCCAATACTCTGCTCCTTCTGTATCTTACGCTGCTCCAGCTGTATCCTACGCTGCCCCAGCTGTATCCTACGCTACCCCAGCCATCGCTAAAGTTGCTACTCCAATTTCATATGCCGCTCCAGCTTACAAAGTTGCTGCCCCTGTCGCATATGCTGCTCCAGTAGCCAAAGCCGTCTACACAGAAGAACCCTCTGCACCTGCACACTACGACTTCGGATATGCTGTAAACGATCCTCACACCGGAGATAACAAAAACCATCAAGAATCTCGTCGTGGAGATGTTGTTCAAGGCAGCTACTCCTTGGTTGATTCTGATGGAACCAAACGTACTGTAGAATACACCGCAGATGACCACAATGGTTTCAACGCTGTAGTTCACAAAGAACCTGCCCAAGTCGCTGTTAAAGCTGTTGCTCCAGTCGCTTATGCCGCACCTGCATACAAAGTAGCTGCTCCAGTTGCTTATGCCGCACCTGCATATAAAGTAGCCGCTCCATTAACTTATGCTGCCCCAGCTTACTCCCACAGCCCTTCATACTACCACTAGGTTTCTTTTTGTGAAATGTTGGTTAGGTGATGTTTTCATATAGATTTTTAAATCTATGTATTTATTTGTTAGCCAAATATATTTTTAAATTAAAACTTCTCTGTTTCTTATTTGTAACACAAATTAATTTTGATAAAATTTGGGCAATAGGTATAGTTAATGCAATCAAATATCGACGATTTAATACAAAATATAGAAGCAAGTCCAAGATTATGGACAATATAAAACAATAATATAAGAATTGATCCAATTTATGAGCCTTCTACAACACTTTTAGAAAACTTTATAAAAAATTAATTCCTCATTAACAGAAATCTTTTTTGATAGAAGATTTGAACGAAAATCACATAAATCGAAATTATATATAAAATTTCCAATCGATTACCATTTAATCATTACTCGAGATATACAGATAGGTTGCATACAAATTACTATTGAAAATGGGCCTTTAGGTAATTGACGTATAAAAGTCGCAAGACTGACCAAAATTAAAAAAATAGTGGAATTGAATATAACAAATATAATCCTACGTATAATAAGTTAGGTATAGCCCAGATTTCATTGACACAAAAAGCTTAACAGCAAGCCACTAGTGCTATCTTAAAAAAAATATCCAAAAATTAGCTATTTCGGCTTTGTAGGGTTGGAAACACCTCGAAAAATGCGACGGGATTGACCCAATCGCGATTATTGTCAATAGGACTTTTGTTCGAAGAACTTTTTAGTTTTATTTACTGCTAAGAAAATTAGAAAAAAAAATAAAATTATACTTTCCTTAAAAGTTTATAACTTCGTTCGTATTCAAGTTAGAAAATTAATCTTGTGGGATGTCCTCTTAAAAATGCGCTCAAGATGGATTCTGTCTTATACTTACCGATGTTCGATCTTGTAACCTCTTTTTCGAAAGGTGTTAAATGCTCGATTGGAGAGGTTAACTAATGCGAACGGCACTCAGGGGGTTGGAGGAGAGCGAGCGTGGATTCGATCGAGCTAGATAATAAATTATTGAAAAGATAGAAAGTAATATATATAATAAGATTATGAAAATTATAAGGGACAAAAGAGAGGAAAAGAAAGAAATGAAAGAGAAACGAAAATGGGTGCCACTTATGTTTTTTATCCTGGGGATGGGGAAATATAAGAAACCCAGGTAAAAGATAAAAGATATAAGATAAGATAAGGTAAAATTAGATAACCCGGCAGATTGTTCTTGCTAAAATTTAAATTACACACTTTTATTTAAGAAACAAAAAGAAAAATTATACTTACACTTTCCTTTTACTTATCCTTATGGTTATTAATCTTTTACTTATCCTTACGGTTATTAATCAAATTTGTAAGATAAAGATATAGTTAAAAAATAAAATCTAGTACTTTAATAAAATATAGATTAGATAAACAGAAAATATTGATCAGAGTAACAGGCTCTAGCTAGGAAAAGAAAAATCTCTATTTAACAATAACAGTATTTATTATTGGCTGTAATAATAAAAGAGATACACAACAAAAAGATAAAAAATAAAAAAATATCGATGTTAGAGTTAGTAAATACATATTACTAAACACATTTGTGTTTAGTTCAAAAACATAAGTTTGCTACACTTAAAATAACAGCTAGGTATATTGTTTTGTTATTTTGGTGTACTCTGATAAGCGAAAAGTGAGAGAGATGAAAGTTAGATAAAAAAGTTATAAAAAATCACCTTTTGCTTTGGTATTAACTTGAGTTAAAAAAGTACTCATATGCGAAAGTATAAATCTTAATTAAATAGGTACGAGATAAAATTAAAAGGTCAAAAAAGTTTACAGATAAGAGATACAAAAAATATAGGTAATAAAAAATACAGGTAAGCAATACACAAAAAAATTCACATCCCGGATACTCTCAGTCCGGCACTGCGCACTGAACTTTTAATTGCTGATACGGTTAATACAATTACAATGAAACTTTCCAGAGAAATAAATGGTACTCTCATACTCGATAGAGGTATAAAAAAAATTGTAAAACTTACATTAGCTTCTAAATGTTTCTAAGGTAATTTGGTTAGCCTATGGCTTCATTTTCTCGGTAAATGATCAAAACGGTGAGGTATAATCTAGACCCATTCTTGTCTAGATCGGAAGGTATTTAGAGAATAAACCATAAACTTACTCTTCATAGCTAGTGTTCGAAGAAATACTGTAATTCTGGCTAATCGCCGCCATTATTACACGATATATGAAGTAATCTTAAAGATAGCACTGTCTGGAAATCTTCAGATAAACCTTCAGGTAGAATAAACGATAATAGGCATTAGAAACACTTTATTCCTGGTAATTTTTAAGATAAAATAAGAAAAAACCGGGAAACTGAAACTAAGGGTCTCGCGAAGGTCTTAATAGCGAGAGTACTCCACCCAGAATGAAAAGACCGTTGATACCAAAGCCATTAGATACTCCCGCGAAAGAAGTCGCCTGATCTTAAACGTGAAATCTGATTGGTCAATAGAAAAAATCAATACTGTTGTACCTAAAACGACGGTTACTTTCGAAAGTATTGGAATCTTCTAGAATAAACTAGGACAGAATCGGCTTAAGGTAAAAAGAAATTGTTAAAAAAAAAATTTAATGAATCGGGTTTGTTAAAACGCTACAATCTTCATATAACTTGGGGAAAATGTCGGAAAATCGTTCCAAAAGTCGCCCCACTATTTCCATTTTCAGTAAAGTTGTGAGAAGCCTGCCGTATACAATACTCTAGTTAACTCTCCTTATCAGCAGGCTAACGTATTTTAGTATTCCACAAGATTAATTTTTTAACTTGAATTGGATTTTTTTAAGTAAAATTTTAGTCATTTTGTAGGTTTTTTATTTCGAGCAAAAGTCCTATTGACATTATCTCTATAAAATAAGAAATGTCGCATTTTTTTTCGACCTTAAGCTGCGCGTCCACACCGAGTCGACACTGTCGATCGACTTTGTCTATCGACATTGTCGATCAACAAGCGACAAAATCTGCATCTGTCCACACCAGAGTCGACACAAAAGTTTGTTGATCAGTGGAAATCAACATGTCCGACGAAGATGACGTTATAGTTGCTTGTGCCGCGTATATTATTATCGCGACTGCTTGCTTTTCGATGTTAAATTCTTTACCAATTTCCATTAGGGCATCGTGCCTCAAGTTTCTGTTCTTATAGTTTTTGGTTTTACAATCCCATAGATTTGTTTTTAGTTTGTATGCCTCAATAAAGGCTATGACTTTAGCTTGTTCCCATTCCATTTCAGCAACGAAAACACACGGCTACGATGTCAACAAGGCAATGGGTAACTGAGTACTACTACTACTTTAACACTTTGTCGAATGTCGAACGTCGAAAACACGTCCACGCACAAAAGTCGATCGACTGCTCTTTGATGTTTATCGACAAGCGATGGAAAACAAATCGACATGTCGATCGATTAATTTTGTCGATCGACACCGTCGATTGCAACGTACACACCAAGTCGACAACGTTGGAATTTAGCTTAACGATACCGAAAAAGCTAAATTTTGGTTTTTCATAATTTACTTATCACCCTTAAAATATAGTGGCTTGCTGCTAAACTTTGTGTCCCAAAACACCGTTTTTTATTATAATTAACCAAGTTTCTCGTATCTTTTAAAATATTTATCTTTAAAATCGTGTAGATTTTTGCCATTAATTCTATACCTCTTAACGTAAATCTTTCGTGTTAGTCAGTCTTGACCTATTCTTTTTTGTTTATAAGTCCATTTCGACACTTACTTTCTTGTGATACTCTGTCACAGTATTTATGTTTTGAAAACGGTTTATTTTTGTTTATTTGTATTTTAGTTGTTGTTTTTACTGTTGGTTTACTTTGTATTTATAGATTTATTTTCTTCTTAATTATAGGCATTGTTAAAACCAATTAAAAGAGATCCTACCTACTTACTGTTTATATAAATATTTATTAATAAAATACTGTTATTTTTAAAGGGGATCATACCAATATATTTTTTTTAAATAATCGTTTACTTAATAGATTAACTGTGTAATCAATTTTTACCCTCTACCAGGAAAAACGCCCCATTTAATTCTAATATGGGAGGGAAAGTGTAAGCGCCAGCAATTTAGGACACTAGGAAAGTAACAGAATGTATCTTCCCTTATTCTCCATTTCTCCATTCGTGGCAGTTCATCCAATGAAAACGAGTGCTCGCTTTCTGTTACAGTTACTAACTCTCCATTGGCTTCGAAAAATTCAGGTTATATTTAGATTCAGTTTATCATTTCTGAATAATGCTATTATAATTTTTTTTTATCCACTTGAATTTAAAGTAAACTAAAATTTTTAGTCTTTTACCAATTTATTTTAGAGTTTTAGTACCTACTATTAAAACTTCGGTAATTAAGATCAAAGTACGTATTTATAACAACGATGTCAGTTTAATTAACAAGGTTCCTTTACATAACATTTCGATTCAGATCTGGAGGTCGTCAACAACTTATCAACCAATAAAGGAACGCCCATAATACAACATTATTTTAACAAGTATTTATAATTGGATTGGCAAAAAAATGCATTTAATTAGGCATGTTGCTAATATTATATCAGAATCTGTAGATCAATGGGTCAAAGTCACCATTACGTGACATTGTCTGCAATCTCACATAACTTTCCGGTAGATGCATGTTCAGTGAAAGTTTAGGTAACCATGAATACATTGATACATTAGACTAAATGCTCCAGATAAATTAATATAATTTTTTCTAACACAAAACCTTCAAATATATAAACTCGCTTAATTGGTCATTTGTGGAGTTGCATTTTAAAAAATATTTAGTGTTAATACATGGATGAAAAAGCTTTAAAAGCTTTAATACAATTTTGTTCGTAAAGTAAACTGTGTAACAATTGTAAAGAATAAACTGTAGAGTCTACAAAAAAATGAACTGTAGACCTTAGTTGTTGAATGCTTAAAATGGAATTTATTTCTCATTGCTGTCAAATTAGTTCTATACAAATGTTAAAAAAAATTATAATTTAAAAAAAGAACTTTTTATAGAAGAAAGTTTTTTTTACTGATTTATGGGTCACATTTTTATTATATAAACTCTATATTCATATGGCTAAACACACTTGAAACAGGCATTGTCATCCAGTTCTTAAGTTCTGAAAATTTTAGAGCTCTAGGTGGTCGGGAAATAAGTTTAAATTCGATTACAAAATTCCATCCGGAATGACAAAGAGACAAAGAACACGACAAAAATAAAAAAAAATCCTTAAAAAATGAGAAAAATATTATTAGATGGCGTTGTATTTCGATTGCTGTATTTCTTGGTCCGGAATGTAGGAAAAATCAAAAAATGGTGACAAAAGTAATGAAAAAATAAATATAAATAACAGGAAAAACTAGCAAAATTAAAAGAATAATAGAATTAGAAAAAAAAAAAGTGTAAAATCGATGAGAAAACAAGAGAATTTGTAAAAATAGTAAAATTATTACAAATATGTAAAAAATTGATAGGAAACGAGAAAGCTAAAGTAAAAAATCGAAAAAAAAGTTAAAAGAAAGTTTTAGAAATTCGCTGTATTCAAGAAAATTTGATCCTAATGATAAAAATATACTAAAAAGACAAAAAATGTAAGTTACATTTTAGAAAATTGGATTTAAAGTTTTGGGCAAAGAAAACACTTTTTAAAAAGAAAACAATACTTCGAAATTTTCCGCTATTTTCAATAAATTAAAAATTAATTTTTTTAATTTTTAGAATTAATAAATTCATTGACTCGGTATAGAAAGGAAGCTTGATTTTTTAAAAAATATTTTGCAAAATTTTCACGAAATCTAAATTCAATTTTTTCAAGCATTTTGTTGAATTTCATGATGGAAAATGTTTTCTTCTTTTTCTTATTCTCTGGAGCTCTTCATCATCTACCGTTTGTAGACGACAGAATTGTAGCAAAAGTCTTTAAATAATTAATTAATTAAAATGTATTTAAAAAATACTATCAAGATGACGATAAAAGAACTATGGAAAGTCTTAAAAGAAACAATAATAAAAACAGCAAAAGAAACACCCGAAAAAAAACGAAAAATCAAACAAGTTGGTGGAATGATGAATTAAAATCCGAAATAAATCTAAAGAAACAAAAATAGAAAATAAATCTCAGAAACAAGAACAAAAAAAATTATGCTAAACATAAAGAGCATGTAAAGAATAAAAGTTAAAGAAATAATAAAAAAGGCCAAACAACAACAATGGGAGGATTTTGGAACAAAGATGTAGAATGACTGCAAAGGAAACCAAAAACTATTTTATCTAGTAGGTACTGAAAACTGTAAGAACTGGAAGATAAAATAGGACTAACAATATAAAATCTGAGAATGACACATTATTGACAGAGAACTCAGATATAATGAACAGATGGAAAAACTATTTTAAAAGTATATTAAACACAAATGACAGTAATCTTGAACTAGAAGTAGAACAAATTATAGAAATAGAAAACTTAGAAGAACAAAATGAAATATAAATAGATGAAATACAAAAAGCTATAGATTTGCTAAAGCGAGTAAAGGCAGCAGGACCCGATGGGGTAACATCAGAAATGGCTAAAAATCTAAGTAGACTTGGACTAGAAATACTAACAGACTTATTTAAAATATGGAATATAGGAAAGATTACAAGAGGACTGGGAAATTGGAATATTGCTTACAATATACAAAAAAGTTGACAAGAGAGTATGTAAAAACTACAGGGGAATAGCGATACTTAGAACAATAGCAAAGATATACGAAAGAGTTCTTGAAGGAAGGCTAAATAGAGAAATTGAAATCAGCTAAAAAATCACAGAGTGGATTTAGGAAACAGAAAAGAACGAGAGGTAGACCTAGGAAAACTTGGAAGGACGTCGTGGCAGCATGTTTAAGAGATAAATAGAAGCACAGAAGAAAGCAAGAAATAAGAAAGAATGGGCCAAATTTGTATAATCGTGAAATCTGTTTATAGCTGAAACTATTTAGTTGAAAGTTTTGTAAGCCATAACACCTTCGGGTAAAATAAGACTTTAAAAATTAAAAATGATAAAAATTGCGTTATTATGTAAATTTTTTTGTTATTTAAAGTTTAAACGCGAAATCTTCAAATTTCATTTCGAATTTGCCAACATGCAATAATTTTTGTGCAAAAAAAACTCACCAAAAAAAGCTATCCTGCGCCTTCTGAACCTACCTGAAACAAAAAAGAAAACAAATATTAGAATCTCTTTTCTCCTTTATAATTTCGAATCCAATTTGAACATCGCACATTTAAATAAGTTGGGTAAAGAAAACCAACAAGCGGAAATAAACTAGCATTAAAGAAGGTTTTTAAAAACTTGTCAAAAAGCAGATGAAATAATTAAAAGAAAATATAAAGACATTAAACGAGTAGACAGTTGGTAAAGAAAAAACTGTGGACTCTTCCAGAAGTCTTACAGCAGGGTGAGTGATAAAAAGATACTGAAGAGCCGAAAGACAATTCTAGAAGTAATTCTCACCAAATGGTGTGTCGTAGAAAAGTACTAAAATGTTAAAGAAGCCAGTGTAGAAGTTGAAAACTTTATAAGAAGCAGATAAAGAGGTTAAGAATACCTACAAAAACACTCAGGAAAACAGTAAATTTTATCGAAGACTCAAAACACAACAGTCTAATAATAATGTGAGTGATAAAACAGAATTAAAGAAGATTTGTAAGACATGCTGAAATGCAGATAAATTATCTAAAAGAAACTATGAAGACATTATACGACTAGACATTTGATGAAGATTCAACTACATACTCTTCTAGAAGTCTCGTCAAGAACTGGATGGTAAAATGTTAAAAGAGTAAATGCATATAGGCACTGAAAACGGCTTTGGAAACTTTGCATAAAGTTGATAAAGAAGTTAGGAATACGTTTGAAGACACTGAAAGTCATAAAACTTAAAATTGTCCTCAGTACCACTAACATTCCCATCAACCTAAAAACCAAGGTTTTTAATTCTTGCATCCACTCAGTGATGACTTTGGTCTGAAGACAACTACGATAACTATAAAAGCAGCCAACAAACTTGGAATCACAAAGTGCACAATAAAAAAGAATAACTTTGTAAGATTACTTCCCTAAGCTTAAAATATGCAGACGAATCAAAGTTGAAGACAGAATACCTTGGAACTGGATAAGACATTTTGCCAGATCAGAGGATGCAAGATGGATCAAACACATTTTAAAGTGGAAAAGGAAAGGAAGTATTTTTGTATTTTGGTAGAAAAGGCGGTTTGGGTAAAGGTAGAATAGGTGTTATGCTTTTAGATAATGGCTCTCTCTGTGGAAAGAAGTAAATAGCGGAGTCTCTGAGGAAGCGCAGAGTATGGCAAGGCCTTATAGTCGACAGGAGGTGAATAAAAGTTTTGTAAGTATGAAGTAGGGTTTTGGAGTGGCATCTCCCGAGTCTACCACGCAGAGCACCTACATGTTACTCATTGGTAGAGATAAACAGTTGTAACTACCATAATTAAATGAAAATCAGCTTCATAAGAAGACGGTTAGTAATAAACCCAATAGCTAAGAGCAAGTTATTTAGATCAAATAACATTCTTAATTTTTTTTTTAATTTTAAATTACTCACAATTATTAATAGTTCAATTATTAGTTGGTACCATACTTTAAGTATTTATTTATTATTAATTATTATACTCAATGGATAGATGAACTTGATCATCAGATTTAACTTTACTTGTTTTAAATTAGAATTAAAACCACACATTTTATTAAAGTTACCTACGTATTTACAGTTTTAACTAACATTTGCCGACGAGGTAAAAACAATTTAATAAAAAGAGATAGTGTGCATAATTTTTTATTGCATTGCATAAATAAATATTTACAAATCTATTGCTATGAAGCACTGATTTACCAAATGTTATTTGAAAGTGCTGGTGCATGAGCAGCATATCCATGAGCTAAAGGAGCAGCATAACCATGAGCTAAAGGAGCAGCATAACCATGAGCTAAAGGAGCAGCATAACCATGAGCTAAAGGAGCAGCATAAGTATGAGCTAATGGAGCAGCATATCCGTGAGCTAAAGGAGCAGCGTAACCATGGGCTACGGATCCAGCGTAACCATGGGCTACGGATCCAGTGTAGGTGTGAGCAACAGGGGCAGTGTAAGCATGAGCTACTGGAGCAGCATATGCTACTGGAGTGGCAACTTTAGCAACAATTGGGGCTACAGCTTTAACAGCTACGGCACCTTCTTTGTGTACAACAGCGTTGAAACCGTTGTGAGGATCAGCAGTGTAGTCTACAACACGTTTGGTTCCATCAGATTCCAAAAGAGAGTAGCTTCCTTGAACAACATCTCCACGACGGGATTCGTGTTGGCTTTTAGCGTCTCCAGTAAGGGGGTCACTTACGGAGTATCCAAAATCGTAGTGAGCAGGAGCAGAGTGTTCAGCTACAATAGTTTTGGTAACTGGAACGGCGTGGGCAACTGGAACAGCATGAGCAACGGGTGCAGCATAAGCGTGGGCAACTGGAGCAACAACGGGAGCATGAGCAGCATAAGTGTGAATAGCTGGTGCATGTTGTTGGTAGGTAGAGTAGGTAGAAACAGAATCGTGGGATCCTAAAATAGCTGGAGCATAACCTACAGCTCCTAAATGTCCAGCTTGAGCTACTGCTACAAAGGCAGCGAATACTACGAACTGTAAATAATTTTTATTAATAATAATTTAATTGTCAAATTAAATAAAATAGATAGTAACCATTTTTGTTAAAATCGAAATGGGTATAAGATTTTTTTCAGAATTTATCAACAAAGAATTATTATAAAGTTCGAGGTTAGATTTCAGTATTTCAATATCTAAGGAATTAAGAAACCAAAAAAATAAGCAAACTCTTGGAATTATAAAAAATACTATAAAAACACTTTAATTTAGAAGTATGATAGATGAATGAATAAGTAGAAATGAAGAACCAGAAGAAAAAGAACGTTAAATTCAACGAAAAAATAGTAAAAGACAATTATAGGTCCAAATAATATAGAAATAGATACAAACATAATTGCGAGTTTAAAACAATAGGCGGCTTTCAAAAAAAGAAACTGTAAAATTACATAAACGAACTGAATACATTTTCAATTACAGAAGTATTAATCTAAATTAAATCAGACAATTTATAATAATAGAAATACATTACCACAGAGACAACTAAAACTGCTTTATACAAATGCAATCAGAATAGAGTAGGTGTTCAAAAAATTACTAAACTAAAGATTAATTTGTAATAAACAAAAAGATATTTGAAATTAAAGAAAATTAATAGAAACATATTTGTAAAAAAATAATACCGCATTATTTCTGCATAAGTAACTAATTTAATATGTTCTAAAAGCACTAAGTACAAGAGATCTAATATATAGAACTCAGAATAACACTTAAGCACAATAATTAATTTATAAATACACAAAACTTACTTTGAATGCCATGTTTCTGTGTTTCAATGGAATGAACAATACTTTTTGGATGTATTGTGTATTATTTATATGAATTTGGCTAAGTTCAAAACTAGTCCCACCCCGGAACCAAGTTTGAATTCCTTTCACAATATACATATACAAAACACATCCTGCCAAGGTTTCCGAAGGTCGCCAGAACTTGCGAACCAATCCCTCATTAATATTAAAGAAAGAACCGGTAAAGTTATTGGTATAATTTTTGGTGCAATTAATTTCGAAACCCAATATTAAATTTAACAAAAAAATGTTGATGTAAATTAGGTTTTTTTGTATGAATATCAAAAAGGTTAGAAAATTAATTGATTAACAAAAAATTAAACTTTAGACAAATCTATTTATCAGGAATAACAATAATTATAATCGGAATGACTTTAGAATGTGTATGTAGAGCGAAATTTTATATATGTGAAATTTACAATTCTGACGCTTGAACACATGAATAAAATTGCAAATAAATTAATAAAAGAATATTGCAAAAAAAGAATATTGCAAAAAAATAGACTCTTTTTATGCTATGACAGTAAAAGATTAAAATGAGAATAAATACAGGAATACAGATGGTGAACAAGAAAAATAAAATTAACCTGAAAAATGATGACATCCCGTATAGTATACAAGTTGGGCTTATACAAGGGTTGTCATTTTAGTTCTAGTACTTTATTGCTTTGCAAAATATGTCCCAACAAGATCGATACAGTTGACAACTCCCAAATCGCTGTTTTAAAGGCATCGATGGCTTCTTCTGACAACTGGAATCGCTGGAATTATTGATCTTTGGGAAAGTGAAGAAGTCGTTGGGACTTAGGTGGGAACTTACGGTGAATGGTCAAACAATTCGATGTTTTGAAGCTCCAAAAACTCGATTATCTTTTGAGCAGTGTTGGCAATTGCACTGTCCTGATGTAGGATGTGTCTTTCTTTGTCGTAGTTTCGCGATAACTTTTGATAAACAAACGTTTATATACCAATCGGAAAAATAATCATTCTTAGATCTTAGTTGCGACCATTTTCTTTGACACACTTCGAGAACGGCTTACTTTCGTTGGTTTTTCCTCATCGTGAAACATCCACGCAGAGGATAAGCGTTTATTTCCCGTTCGTAGGAGTAAATCCAAGATTCACCGCTATTAATAATATCATAAACGTTCTTTGAGCTTCCTTTGTTAAATTGTTCCAATGTATTTTGACACCAATTTACGCGAACCGCTTTTTGGTCTTCTATAAACAAATGATGGATCTAACGGGAAACCACCTTTGTAATACCCAGTTCTTCATGTATGTCTTTTGGATCAACGTGTTTGGAATGACCAAAGGTATGTTACACGGCGGTCATCCTTAATAAGCAGACGAACTGCATAAATGTTTTGCTGTTTTGGGTGGACCTAGCCTGAATTAGTCGCTGAGACTTTAGGGACCACGTTGAAATATGTAATACCAGCGAGAAATACTTGACTGGACTAGTGCTTTATTTCCAAACCCAGAAACCATGTCAGCGAGACATTGCTGTTGGGTATAATATTCTAAGAAAATTGAAAAAAATTACTGCTCGAAAATGTTCTCGGCTAAGCTCCCTTTTTCTACTGACTTGCTAATTTCAAAAATTCACTGTACCTACACGACTTGTATCGCAATGAAACTCTGGATTTATGTCAACAAAGAATAAGGTTAGATTTGTGTATGAAGTTTCTATTGGTGGCGCGTTTTAAGTAGCTATATGCAAAACTAAAATACAACCGTCGCGTCGTATTAACTGGGAACAGGGAACCAACACTAATCTGATACAAGAACCGGGTATTAGAATCTTTAATCCTTAATGCAAGCGTCATTAACCGGGTACCACATATTAAATCAAAAATACTGTACCTACAACGCCCACAGATACGTAAATATACTTTAAAAATCTATTTTTTTTTAAATTTTGGTTGTCATCAGCGTCAACTAAATGTTTATTAGTAGTTGCTAGGTAGATTTAAGTATTTAGGTATATTGCATAATTGAAAAACAATACAAAATATTATTACCTAGTAGGTAGGTACATTATTAGATATCATTATTTTAATGAGCAAATAGAAAAATGTCTTCCCTTTTTTAAAGAATATTACGCACATGTAGGTAGTTAAAGTTTATATAGAACAGGACGCAGAATGCTGATACTCATATAACATATATAAAGTTAAAACCTTCTAGCTAGCTCAACTAAGCCGTGGGTTACCTTTTAAGAGTATTACCAGTCTCCCCCGAACATTAAGGGCGCCAAAGTACAAAAATATCTAAAACTTTTATATTATTTAAAAAACAATTAAATTTGCTAATTAAAGAACAAATTATTCTTTCATATCTTTAATGGAAGTCTTTAGCATAATGAATAAAGGTTTTTCCTCATTAATTTTTTAGGTTACAAATAGTCTTAGGGGGCCCGATTGATAGTTGGAAGGCAAAACAGGTAAAAGGGTCGGTTGGTGCAAGTTAGATAAAACTGAAAATTTACAGTGTTAGTAATTATTATAGAGACCTATCTATAACCTATACTGGAACTTTTCTATTATTAGGTATGTCGTTAGCCAGTTTATTTACAGTTAATAGGTATAAGAAACGTTTATTTGATTAAAATAATTTTGCAAAATAATAGCTGAAGAATCGGATGTAAAAAAAAATATTTTAATTTTTAGCTTTCCTCAAGTAGTAAAGATTTCTTATAGAATTAAGTTGAAAAAAATAAGGCAAATTATAATATAAAAACAATTTTAAACTGAATAGATAAGTTCGTTCCCCCTATTGTATAAGAGACATAATATAGAATAGTTCCATTGAAATAATTTGGAATTCATTAACTAGGTATTCGTAAAACAATGTAGTAGGTTCGCCGTTACGTTATCCTTTAAACCGGAAGTTACTTAAACTTTATAATTATTAATAAGGTTATCTGAAACTGTAATTTAGTTTATCGGTTAAGCAAGAAATGACCAACAGCACTCCTACTGGAAAACAATGAACTTGAGAATACTATTTGCTCGACGTTTATATTCAATTTTACGCGGATTCTTGGTACTAATCACAGATCTAAATATATTCTGCGAAACTAATTACGATTACATTCAGTAATTGAATATTATTAATCAATTTATCGCCCATAGTTCTGATCACGATTTTTTTGCAATGTTACAAAAATAACTAATAAAACTGTTTCTAATTGAACAATCTATAAAGCAAAATATGAATGTTACAAAATGTTGAAAAGTATCAAAAATAATACCCTAAAAAATTAAAGAATAGTGGTAAGTAGCGATAGCAGCAGACGCGTAGCGGTGACTGTGTAAAGGGCATTACCACTCGAGTTACGTACTATACATTAGCTACACTATAAATTACATTTGTATGAACGCCTATTAAAATATTAAGGAATAATTCAGCCAGTGTTGTAAGTTGTACATTACATAACAATTACATGTACAGTATGCCTTACTAACCAATAACGCTCAATAACGTGCTCGTTCCAATGGCCATAGAGGCCAAATACCTGGGTGTGGTATTTGACCAGAGGCTATCATGGAAGCAACACATTCAAAAGGTCACACATAAAGCTACAATAGCCCTTGCTAGGTGTAGACAATTGTGTGGCAAGAACTGGGGATTGAACCCCAAAATGAACCTATGTATACACAAGTCATTAGACCAATGTTAACCTATGGTTCGGTGGTGTGGTGGAATAGAACGCAGCAGTCCGGGGTGATCAGGCAGCTGGAAAGCATTCAAAGGCAGACTGAGAAAGGTACAGGGTCAGGTATATACAGTAGAGGACACAGGATAAAAGTCCAACTAAGTCTAGGTGCGTATGCCACAGTGTTTCAGGCTGAAGTAATGGCCATACAACACTGTGCAACGGAGATCGTAAGTCAGGGTATAACGGGTAAAACCGTAATCATGGACAGCCAAGCAGCTCTAAAGGCGATAGTCTCAGCACAAATAAGCTCACAGCTGGTGTGGGACTGCGTTGGGGCCTTGACACATGCCGCAAGTCAAAATTCTCTGACACTGGCATGGATACCAGGACACTCAGGGTTTCGGGGCAATGAGAAGGCTGATGAACTGGCCCGTGCGAGAGCTAATACTCCAATGATTGGCCCGGAACCATTCGGCGGAGTTGCTGAAACATTCAGAAAGGCAGCCATTGAGAAATGGAGGCTAGAGAAGGCCCAGGAGTGGTGGGAAAAATCACCGGGCAAGCGACAAGCCAAAGTCTTCATAAAGGGACACTCGGCGTTACTGCAGAGCTACTATCACAAAGGCGAAACGATGTCAGAATGATTGTCAGTCTCTTGACAGGACATTGTAGGCTCAAGAAACACATGAGTCAGTTGAACTCAGCAGATGAAGACATCTGTCGATACTGCCAAGAGGAGGAGGAGACGGCATTTCATGTCCTATGCCAATGCGAAGGCCTTGCAAGGACGCGGTATCTAGTACTGGGAGAGGAGAATCCAGCTGCTCCAAGTTATGCGGAGTGGCCACTGTCAAGGAAAGGTCGCAGTGATACAGGCTAACAGCCAACCCAATAAACATCTAATCTAATCTAATGCCTTACTATAACAATTGACAGTACTGTTTTGACATGTTTGCAGTCATGGGGATAAATAATAAGACTTTTTATTTCTACTACAGTTATAATCATGACGCAACAATTTGATAATTACAACTAAAGGTAAACACAAGAGTAAGCTTAAAAGAATGTAACCAGCAAAAAGTAAGGGTTGCAATAATTCATAAAACATAAGTTTTTTATGTTATAGAATATGCATAAATCACTACTTAATGTACTATACTATTACAACAAGTCAAACAACTGTTAGGTAATTTATTGAAATTGTTATTTTATATATCTTCTTCTTTAAATGCTGTCTCCGGAGGTTGGCAACAATTTTGGGGAATTGTGTGCGATTCAGCGCTGCTTTTGGGAGTTTATGCGAATCAAGACCTGTCCAGTCAGGGATGTTCTTCAGCTACGAACATTGTCTTCGGCCAGGTTTTCTGTCACCCTATATTTTTCCTTCCGTGATGATTTTGGGAGCTCGTATCTCCGGTGCTGAGATATATGTCCTATAGATATGAGGTCTTTCTCATCTAAATGGCTGTTAGCAACTCTTTTTGCATTCTCCGTAGAACTTGTTCATTCGTAACGTGATCTACCCTGGATATTCTAAGCATACGGTGAAATATCCACATTTCATTGTTCATGCCTCCATATAATCAAACTTGATACACATAGCAGTAAACGAATCTGAGTCTTGTTGCTATTCTGAGGCTACGATCACTTAGCAAGTTCCTCATCATAAGGAAAATTGCTCTTGCCATCTCTGTTCTTGTTCTTATTTCTTGGTCTGGGTCTAAATTGTCCGTTATCCAACAGCCTAAGTATTTGAATCTTGATATTGGTTTCCCGTAAATGGTTATATTTGTTTGTACATTTGGGTTTCGGCTTATGACCATAGCCTTAGTCTTTTAGTGTTTATATTTAGGCCAAGCTCGTCTCCTTTTTTAATCAGCCTGTTTAGTAGCATTTCTAGTTTTTCTGCACTATCAGCTAATATCGCTGTGTCATCAACGTATCTTATACTGCAGAAAGATTTACCATTATATTTTATACTTTCCTCTGCGCACTTATACGCTTTCTTAAAAATAAATTCTGAGTAGACATTGAATAAAGTGTGCGATGGTACAAATCCTTGTCTAACTCCGCGGTTAATGGGTGTTTCACTAGTTAGCCCGCTTTACTGATGCTACTTAGTGTCTATATAGGTGAAGCTGAGTTTGTATGTTGTTGTCATCCAATCCCTTTGCATCCAAAATTATCATTATCTCAGAATGTTTAACACAATTATAAGCATTTCCGTAATCTGTGAAGCTAATATATACTTCCTTACGCTGATCTTTGCATTTTTGCAGGAATTCCGATAAACTGAAGAGCGCGTCTCTAATCCTGAGTCCCGTTCTATGCCTAATTTATATCTATATATATTATATATATTAGTTCCTAAATTATAGTTTGGTTTACTATCGGATCCAGCCTTTTTTATGAATGATCTCATGTAATTTAGATAACTTTATAAGAGATTTACCTACTGTTTAATGATTGCAAATGTGCTGGCGTCAACCTTAAAAATCAATCATGATTGATTTCTCTTGTAAAACAATCACATATTTTGCGGCCTAGTTAAACATAATCGTAACTTGACTAATCGCAATTGGCAGTTATCTTTAATGGTGCAGACGTAGGTACTAATTGTATATAGTACACATAATATTTTTTCTAGTTCAATGTCAGGTCATATAATGTAATATGATTAAATAGAAATTGGTATTAAGATCAGTGAAAGTATACTTAAGGGGTATATTTGCTATTACCAACCACGCCTGTTTTAAGATTTATATAAAAACAGTTTGTCATAATCTCGTAAGCATAGTTCACTTGCAACCAATCAAGAAAACAACTAAAATGGCATTCAAAGTAAGTTTAGTGTTGTGTTAGTTTAGTGATAGTTTTTGTATATACTTACGTGACCAGTGAAAATAAATTTAACCATTTTCGTGTTATATAATAACTATTAATTAAAATCTGTTTCCCAATACCTATCAATTTTTTTTATAAAACTAATTGTAGGTAGTGTTAGTTATTTGATATGGATTTGGGTTGAAACGATTATTAATCTCAGTTGATGTGTTCTGTGAAAATTCCTATTTTATGCTTAAAAATTTTTTTATTGCCTCATTTCTTCTGTTATTGGAATTAGCATTTTTTAGACCTATTGTTCTCCTACCTATAGTCTACAACTATCATATTTTCTACCCATATTCTCTGACTAATATTTTCTGTGATAGAGCATAATCCCAAAAATAAGTTTAGCTATATAACATTACAGGATTTATTTAAGAAATATATTAAAACTTGTCTATTTATGATACAAATAAATTGGTCTCCTTACTAGAGTAACATACACACGAAATAAATTACTTTTGTAAAACTTTAAATCCCATTAAATATAATTTTTACTACTTTTTTTTTTTAAATTTGAACCTGGTACCCACTTAATAACAGTTTTGTTTAATACATGCTTTTATTTTACAGTTTATTGCTTTCTTCGCCCTGATTGCTTCTTCTGCAGCTGGTGTCCTCGATACCCAACATGCATACTCAGATGCTACTCAAGTCTCTTACTCCAGTGTCTCATCTCCTGTAGCAACACATGCAGCTCCTACATACGCCAAAATAGCAGCGCCCGCAGTATATGCTGCACCAGCTTTCAAAGTAGCAGCTCCTTTAGCATACTCCGCTCCAATTGCAAAAACTGTTTACGCTGAAGAAAAATTCGCTCCTGCTCACTACGACTTTGGTTATGCTGTTGAAGATCCCCACACTGGTGACAGTAAAACCCATCATGAAACTCGTGAAGGTGATGTTGTAAAGGGAAGTTATTCGCTCATTGAAGCTGATGGAACTAAGAGAATCGTTGAATACACTGTTGATGCTCACAGTGGTTTCAACGCTGTCGTCAACAAAGAGCCAGCTCAAGGATCGCCTACTGTCGCTAAAGTAGCTGCTCCAGTCTATGCTGCTCCTGCTTACAAAGTAGCAGCTCCAGTATACTCTGCTCCTGCTTACAAAGTAGCAGCTCCAGTATACTCCGCTCCTGCTTATAAAGTAGCTGCTCCAGTATATTCAGCACCTGCTTATAAAGTAGCTGCTCCAGTATATTCAGCACCTGCTTATAAAGTAGCTACTCCAGTATATTCAGCACCTGCTTATAAAGTAGCTGCTCCAGTTGTAGCCAAAATTCCCGCTGTCACTAAAGTTACCTATTCAAGTGCGCCTGATGTATCTTATTCCAGTGTTTCAGCACCTTTATCTCACGAAGCTTCTAGTTACTACCACTAAAATGAATCTTGTTACTGAAAAGTTGTTTTTATGAATATTGACTGTTAATTTATTTTTAGTTTTTAAGAAAAATAAATACTTGCATATCATTTACAGTTTTTTATTTTATTTATAGATGAGAAATATTATTTCTTAGTTATTTTAATTAAATTAAAATTTGTTTAGTAGTCATACATCTCTGTCATTATCATTATATAGGTTTATTTTTTACAATGCAGCAACGTTTTTCTATTCTAAATATAACTTATCTGATTAAATCTAAAAGAGCCTTCAGAAAAATAATCGACCTTGCCGAATCTATGTTAACACATCAAAAGGTTATTAATCATAACAGCATTACCTATATACCACAGTTACCACACCCAAAAAGAAACTTGTATACCCATTAAAATATAATACTTTTAATTGTGAATATATTTATTATTCTACAATTTATAAAGAGAAGTAAAAAAAAGGTTGTGAAATCCTTATTACAAAATGATTTATAGAAGACAATAATCTGTTTCAATGAAGTAATGTATATGAAATAGTATCTATTAAAAACCATTGCACAAAGCTGTATTTAAACTATTCCGTTTTTCGTGTATATACCTTTCGAAAATGGTATATGTACATATATGTAAATAAACTAGATTCAATTTTCCAAAATTCCCGCGTGAAAATTCCACCTGAACACACCGCGCAATTATCCCGACCACTCTCCAGGAATTACTGACAAGATTAGAATCATGTGTCAGTGAAGTAATTTGAAAGTTTGCAAGTTGCGATGCAATACGCTGCCATTGTTATTTATTTATTTTGCTAAACAGGCCGTGCAGGCCCTGGGCATAAAATTAACACTTTACATTTTCCTCCAATACTAATCCTTAAAATATAAGAAGGTATTACATAATATAATGTACTCTTTACCAAGTCTGTCGCCAAGCTTTTATAACTGTTATTCGGCTCTCATTACAACTCCTCTCCAAAATGTTCTGTCCACTGCCTTGTTTCTCTAATCACTGATATTTATTGCTTGTAAATCTTTCCTATTGACTTTCTATTTAAAATTATTTTAGGGATTCGAATGTTTTCTAATCTTTGCACATGCCCTAGCTATCTTATTCGCTGTGCTTTTATTAGTGCTGTAATTTTGGGTTCTTTGTAGAGTGTCTTTTATTCCTTGTTAGTCCTTTTTCTCCACTCCATCTGTTTGCTTTTCTCCGTAGATGGATCTTAAAAATTTTCTCTTCCATCGCTCTAATTTTTCTCCTTCCGCTTTTTTCAAGAACCAGGTTTCCGACGCGTACATAACTGTGACTCTAATTACTGTTTTGTAAATTCCCTCTTTGGTTTTCCTTGAGACAAAATTCGATTTCATTAGAGACCTTAGCATGCCATATTTTTTATTTCCTTTTGTAATTCTTGCTTCTACTTCTTTATCTTCATGTCTGTTTTCTGTTACTATTTTTATTAAGGACTTCCTCGTAGGTATAGACCTAAATACAAATGTACCGAGAACATCTATTGGGGCAGAAGAGGTAATTTATTAAATTGGGATTTAAAGGCCTGCAAGTTAGGACGAGTGGGGAAGACGTGGGGAGGTAAGGAGTCCCACAATCTGGGGACCCTGGGGATGAAAGAACGATCGAATCGATCCGTTCTCGATGTCGGGCACTGAACAGTATAAGGGTGCATGGAGTTGGCACGTCGCGTTGCTCTGGCTGGTCTGGCAAGTGGAGGCATTATAGAGCGGAGTTCTTCTAAGCAAAATCCGTTTATGTATCGGTAAAACAAGGAAAGATCAGCCACTGCTCTTCGGTGGGATAATGGGGCTAGGTTTTTGGTGATACTGGTGTCGTCTATTAGTCGAACTGCCCCTCTCTGTATTGCATCAAGAACTCCGAGCCTTGACGGAGCCACCGAACCCCATACATGCGAGCAGTATTCAAGATTAGGCCGTATTTGGGCTTTGTAAAGAGTAGCTAAGTTGGACGAAGAAAAATATTTCCGTGCTCTAAACAGAAAGCCTGCTATGGATGCAATATGTTCGTTCCAGAGTAAGTCCTGGGAGATCGTTATACCAACCAGCGTAATGGAGTCGCCCGCTACCAGTGTCTAATCGTTGATTGTAATGGATGAGTCGCATGTTTGCCTCTTGTTTGATAGGCAACATGTCTTTGTCTTGGAAGCGTTGAAATAAACAAGATTCTTTCTTCCCCACTCGTCTACAATTCTCAAATCTTGATTGAGAGAAGCCGCTGTGGATCTTCTGTCCACTTTCAGAATATCTAGAGCTATGGGACGGTTGTGCGCTTTGCTTTGCTTTGCTTTGACCCCTGGATACGTAAATTCTCTGACTCGTTCGAAGCAATAGGTCAGGTTCTCTATCTCGTGTATCTATAAAAACTGCTCGTTGTCTTTCTCTATATCCCCCATTATCATGTACTTTGTCTTCTTTTTATTTATTCTCAAACCGAATAGCTTTGCTTCTTTTTACAATTCTTTTTAACTTTTTCTCGTTCTTGCCATAATTGTCAAGTCATCAGCAAAGGCTATGCATCGATGTTCATTTTTCATTATTGTTTCTACAGTTTTTACAGAACTATTTCTAATTATTACTTTTAAAATAAAGTTGAACAACGTAGTCGACATCGGATCACCTTGCCTGAGACCTTGTTGATTTTCAAAGTTTTCTGAAACTCCTTTCCAAACTACTTTGCTTTTTGCATTATCTAACGTCATTTTAATTAAGTTGATTAACTTGTTAGGGATTTTCAACTGTTTTAAAGCCTTAACCTTAAAAAAGGTTGTGAAATCCTTATTACAAAATAATTAATAGAAGACAATAATCTGTTTCAATAAAATAATGTATATGAAATATCTAGTATCAACAGCCATTGCACACAGCTATATTTAAACTATTCCATTTTTCGTGTATATACCTGTCGAAATTGGTATATGTATATATATGTAAATAAACTAGATTCAATTTTCCAGAGTTCCCGCGTAGAAATAAGTGAAAATTCCACCTGAACACACCGCGCAATTATCCCGACCCCTCTCCAGGAATTACTCACAAGATTAGGATCATGTGTCAGTGAATTAATTTGAAAGTTTGCGAGTTGCGATGCAATACGCTGCCATTGTGCCGTATCACAATAGAATTGTGACTTTGCATAGATATACGTCCTCACAATTCCGAAACCGGTGGCACGAAATTCAATTAATTCTCTATTTCGCATATACATTAAATTTGAAGTTATTGTGTATTCGTTCGCTAGGTAGGTATTTCAAAAGGGATTTAATAAGATCCAAAATAAACTGTTTAGATTGTTTAGAGGCTGTAGTTTTATAAATAAAAAGTTTGTGATACGACATCGCAAATGCATCATTATTTTTACATTTACATTTGTATTTATAAAAGTTTTGCTAAGGGAAATAAATTTTTAAAATAGAAGTATTTTTACCAATTTACCAAGATCGGTTTTATCCCAATATTACGTACCTTTTAAGGAAGAAATATAAAAATGTACATTTGGTAATCGAATCCCCTTGGAAAAACACAATTTTGAATATTTTTATATCAGAAAATCTAATCTGAAAAATGGCTTCTCTAAAAATACCGGTCGTTAACTGGATGCTAAAACAATTCCTTAGTTGAACTGACAAAAAAGCGTAAAAATTGAATGAAAAATCATAGTCGTTTCCGAGTAGAATCGTTTTGAAATAAAATCAGACTGTTTGGTCAGCAAACGCAAGGGTAGCCTAGCAATTTATACAAATCGCGATCTGGGCACGACATTGACTGGTGGTTATATAAAAAAAAATCCTGGACACGCTGGACACCGACACGGACACTATTATTCCCACCAGATTATAAATCTCCTTTTTCCTGGATCGCTTTTCAAAGTTCTCTCTGCTACAGGCACCTCAGCAGGGTCGGTGCGAGAATAAGCACTCTGGAGCGATATTGCTGTGGATATATTAAATTAATTCAAAAATCGAAAGGCTTAACAATAGGATATCCTCATGTTTTTTTTTTCATTATCATAGTGGTTATCAGTTTGAATATACGAGGATGTTTCTTTTTAATTTAGAACTTGAAACAGCAAGAAGTTGTTTTAAAAAGAAATCGAAAACATATCACGTCTGGTAGAATATGTTAAAAAGAGCCTACTATAGAACCAAACAAAATTTTATCAAAAGCCTTTTAAATATTTTTAAAAAATTTCTTGTTTTAAACATTAAAAAAATTACGAGCTCTAAGTAAAGGGGTGTTCGAGTACTTTGATTGGCAAATGCTATTTGCATGCAGGACATTGTTTCTTTATATTCTTTTCTCGTAGAGTAGTTGATAACATTAAATAAGTATCTACTAATTCTCAGTTTTTGTGATACCTTTATTCAGAAAGTCAATCAGAATTACTCCTGGAAAATCCTATACGATTAAAGAAAGAGCGTTACCAGCAAACTTTTTAATAAGAAGTTTCTTAGGCTTTGGAGAACCTGGTTTATTTTATCGATTGCTACTGGGATTCTGACTAAAAATTTCATCCATAGTAACAACATGACTTAAGAATTTTGCATCTTTTTCAAGCACGAATCGAAAAGTTGTTTCTATTTACAACTCTTTTAAATAAAGTTATTAGTTTCATTTTTAAAATTCCGAATTTTTTTTATTTTTTTTATTAAAGTTAATGTGCCTCAGCATCTGCGGCCATTGGCACAGGTACCTACAATTAGTACTAAATACAAAGAATACAAATTACATTAATAATAAAGTTTGAACAAGATTTTAAATTTTGGATAAAATACTAATTTCTTTTAAATATTTAATCACTTTCTTGATTTGATCTGGTGAGTTGAGGATTTCAGCCATATTATTTGAGAGTCCAATTTGTCTTCTATTCGAGGAGAATTCCTGACATTCAATGAGAAGGTGCTTGACAGACATGGAGCTGTTGCAATGCTGGCATATAGGAGGAGGTCCTGAGATCATTAAGTGGCTGTGAGTGAAATTTGTATGACCAATTCTTAGCCTTCTTATGTCTATTTTATCTCCTTTTGATAATAATGGAAGGTGAAACGGTTTGACAGTTTTTCTGACCTCAAACAACTTGGAAGGAATTCTGGTCCAGTGAGCTTGCCATGAGGAATAGATCTTGTTTTTGAAAAAGTTTTTTAGGTCCCTACTTAACTGAATTTTTTCTACTGGATGATTTGACGTTGCGGCTTCTTTTGCTTCACGGTCTGCCAGTTCGTTCCCAACAATTACAACATGTGAGGGAACCCAGAGTAGAGTTATTGTCACTCCTACCGATGAAAGCCGTTGGCAACGTTTATGGATAGACTGCACTAAGGGGTGAGAACTGTAGATGCTTTGGATGGATTTGATTGAAGCAAACAAATCGGTGCATATTGCAACATTTTTTAAATCTTGGTTTATGGAATTACAAGCTTGGAGTATAGCAAATAATTCCCCAGTGTGAACACTACAGAAAGGTGGTAAGACATTTGATAAAATGGTCATATGGGAGCGAGTAACTGAACAGCCTACATGAATTTTTTAAAAAGAATCAAAACAAGAATATATTAAATGAGATTAAGGAGAAATGGTAAAAACGTTGCATCCAGCAGTGCTCGAACCAACAAGCTTGGTCTCTACGCTGCAACGCTCTAAAACCTAAACTATGAATGCTTAGTAGGTAATCATTTCGCCCATTGGATGTGACATTTTCTCAATTTCTCCCTAATGTCATTTAATATATACTTTCTGAAAATTTCAAAAATTCCATGCGAGATATCTGAAAAAATCGTTTACTGAAAATCCATGGTTCCGGTTGCCTAACCGAATAAAAACATAAGACAGGGCACAAAAAAGTCACTTAGATTTTAATATTTCAATTGTCGATTTGATAAAAATCTCTCTATCATTAACGTCATGCAATATCTGCTTAAGAAGAAAGTGAGTAAGTGTCACATGTGACATGAGTTAAATCAAAAGCGAAATAATTACTAAGAATTCAAGCTTAGTTGTTAGATCGTTGCTACGTAGAGGTAAAGGTTGGGGGTTCGAGTCCTGCTGGATGCGACATTTTTTCAGTTTCTCCCTAATATCATTTAATAGATTCTTGTTTGTATACTTTCTAAATATTTCAAAATTTCAAAAATTTCATAAGAGATATCTCAAAAAAATAATCATTTATCAAAAAATATTTGTTTCAAATTAGACAAAAATATGTTCCTTGGTTCTTAAAAAATTAGAAAACGGATCTGTTTTTAGAGTTATTGAAATTATCCTCGTTTTTCAGATTTAGATTTTAGATTTATGCTTTTGCGGACGACTGATCCCTGATGTTCGAGATTGTGTATTGTCTGGTGTTTTTATTATATTTTTAAATTATATTCTCGTTTTTCTCATTTCAGGCCAACATTTTCATTGTCGGTGTTCTGATTGAATCCCTGATAATTTATCAGAAGTGCTTGCATGCGCAAATGTTAGAACTGTCTGTACAATATAAAGAAAAACTGATCTAATTAAGTAATTTTCTACCTCTCGTATCTCAATAAAACAATTATCATATGTTTAACATATATTTTAAAGGTTACCTAAGTACCTATAGCTATTCATTTAAGAAATGAGAAAATATGGCGAATGCGCCAGGATCAGAGAATTCATCGCTATAGATAGGTACCTGCAAATCGATGTAATAAAGAAGATACTATAAAACAATATTTGTTATATTGAAGATATAATTTATCTTTTTTGTATTAAATTTTTAGTAATTAATATCTAATAACTCAACTCAATATATTTGTTATACGAAGCTAATAGGATTTCCATCTGTTTGAAAACCTTTTCAATAAAAAACCAAAAAGGTCTTCTTTATATGGGTAATTAATCACATCCTAGAGATCTTCTTTGCGACAATTATCCGACAGAAACTTTTGTAACAGTTATTTTGTTTAACAAATAATACCTTTGTCTCTGAATGCTGACTCTATAGCCATATCGACAAGATTAAAAGACAAAGAATTCGAAAAATAACAGCGACACTGACCAACATTACAATTAGTCCTCGGTCTATAAATGTGCTATCTGGGCTATAACTAAGGGCGCAACTTTTTGGGAGCCACCAAATTTTGCTAAGTTAATATATGTGTTCCATGTGCAGCACATTCATTACAGATGGGATATTTTAAAACAATACTTGGTGCCCTTGGTGGACTAAAACATATTTCTGTCTTTAAGTCTCTTTGTGATACCAGATGGTCAGCTAGAGCAGTAGCTCTAAAGCTCTAGTTTAAGAATAAAAGAATATCCAAAATGCTTTAAATCAGTTATCTAAATATTATCATGATGATATAAGTGATAAACAGTACATTGGAAGACACTGACCAACGTTACAATTGGTCCTCGGTCTATAAATGTGCTATCTGGGCTATAACTCAGGGCGCAACTTATTGGGAGCCACCAAATTTTGCTAAGTTAATATATATGTGTTCCATGTGCAGCACATTCATTACAAATGGGATATTTTAAAACAATACTTGGTGCCCTTGGTGGACAAAAACATATTTCTGTCTTTAAGTCTCTTTGTGATACCAGATGGTCAGCTAGAGCAGAAGCTCTAAAGCTCTAGTTTAAGAATAAAAGAATATCCAAAATGCTTTAAATAAGTTATCTAAATATTATCAGGATGATATGAGTGATAAACAGTATTGGAAGACTTAAAGAGAATAACACTAGTTTATAACTACATAAAAAGTAACAAATTGACAAATACTTTCCCTAGTTTAGAAGTGGCTTTGCTAATCTTCCTAACATTACTAGTAGGCTGCAGAAAGGGTTTTTTCGGTATTGACAGGAGTAAAAATGGAAAGCCTTCTCCACAATAAATTAAACACATTACTGTCAATGTCATGCGAAAGCGACATTAGAAAGAATACAAACTTCTCTTATATTATAGACAATTTTGCCAAAGCAAAATATAGAAAAAAGGCATTGTAAAGTTTTTTTTATATAAAGAATGTACTCGTAGCTATAGACCTAAATACAAATGTACCGAGAACATATGTATTGCTGCAAAAGAGACAATTTATTAATTTCGGATTTAAAGGCCTGCAAGTTAGGACAAGTGGGGAAGACGTGAGAAGGTAAGGAATTCCACAATCTGGAGACCCTGGGGATGGAGGAACGATCGAAACGATCCGTTCTCGATGTCTGCCATTGAACAGTAAAAGAGTGCATGCAGTTGGCATGTCGCGTTACTCTGGTTGGTCTGGCAAGTGGAGGAACTATAGAGCGGAGTTCCTCTGAGCAAAATCCATTTATGTATCGGTAAAACAAGGAGAGATCAGACACTGCTCTTTGGTGGGACAATGGAACTAGGGTTTTGGTGATACTGGTGTCGTTTATTATTCGAACTGCTCTTCTTTGTATTGCATCAACAACTCTAAGCCTTGACGGAGCTGCTGAACCCCATACATACATGCGAGCAGTAGGTATTCAAGATTAGGTCTATTTGAGCTTTGTAAAGAGTAGCTAGGTTGGATGGAGAGAAATACTTCCGTGCTCTAAGCAAAAAGCCTAATTTCTTTCCTGCTGCAGTTGCTGTGGTTGCAATATGTTCGTTCCATAGTAAGTTCCATGTTTAATAGAACTATTGCATTATATTTACGTAATTTAATGCTTGAATAATAAAAATTTTAATAAAAGCAGTTTTTACGTCTATCAGTTAAGTATTTAATCTGTTGCTCTTGGTGTCTTTTTTTTAAATAAAACACGAGAAATTTAAACTCTTGGGAGAGATAGAGAGCTGGGGCTCCAAAAACCTAAATCGGGTCCTGGTTACCAAGCATTCCAAACAGACTACATCCTACAGCACCAAAAATGAGCTTCTAGCAGTAGCACGTTTATTCCCTTCTTTACTTTTTTTTCCAAAACAACAAAGTAATATAATTTTGAAAACTGCTTTATGTCTTTCAACACATCTCCTTATTCTTGACTGGCTGTCTCACAAAAAAAATACATCTATTAAGATATCCCTGCAGCAATTCTTATACTCAAAATCAATTTCGCCTCAAACGAGTAGGTATTTAACTGAGGAAGACTTAACTGAAATAACTAGATTAATCTAAGACTTCTGGGAGAGGAATAAAGAAGTTTAATTTTATAGGTCATAATTTAATGTTCTGAGAACATATTATATACGGCAGAACTCTTTTTTGTAATCATCTGAAGTCCTTCATTATCTATTAAATACGGTCTTAAATGTTATAAAACAGATTTTCTTTGTCATTTGTTAAAGCGTATAAGTTTTATAATCTATTTTAGGTCTTAAGTCGCTTCAAGTTTTTCTACAGTTGCTTCATTCTCTTGAAACAGGATATTTGTAGTAAGATTTTAGAACTTCTTCTGTGTACTTGCTGTGATTGTTATAAATTAAGTCCCTTAGGGTTTTCAAGAAACCTAAGTTCTTTTTTGTACTTATTTTGAGATTAATGTATTCGGAAACAAACGGTTTCTTTCTGTTTGTCATCAGGTGTTTTAAAATTAATAAAATTAATTGAATCTGAATGTATCTATTCGTCATCTATAATCCTTATTTAATGAAAATTCCAGACGAAAGATGGAGAGAGACAGCCGTAACATTGCGTCTCAGCCGTCATTATCCCCTTCTTTTATTCTACATATAACCTTTCACATACCGCTCTTTGTCCTCGCATTCAAAGAGACAATTTCATGTAATTGTGCATAAAAGTCCGAGAGTCTATCTCTGACGTAAGAAACCGCACGACAATGGCGCATCTCACGCGGAATGACTTCAGAAATAGCGTTCCATTGTATAAGATCAGCGCCAAGATGAAATCTCATTTGTAATTTTACTTCGGAGAACTCTTGTTAATTCCGCGAGTGCGGGAGTTTTTTTTTGTAGAAAAGATAAGTTAATTCTACAGCAGGTTCTATCGACTGCGCCACATGAGCAATTTTCAGTAATATAAATCTAAATAAATATAGACATCGAATATGCAAAAATTCATGTAATTTTATATATCTAAAGCTAATACATGAGATATTAGAATCTTCCTGAATACTTACATATAATGCATTAAAAGAAAAGTAAACATTTAACACGGGTAAAAATAAAAAATATACTTTATTTCAAGGAGGACTAGAATATAAATTCTAAATTCTCTAAATTCCGTTAAAAATCGGCGTCTGGATGCTCTTTTACATATTTTTCTTACTAATTCCAGCTTTTTAACATATTGGAACTATGTTCCTTACGGCAGGCTTGGATAAGATAGGGATTTTGCGGCGTCACCGAACTGAAAAAAATGTTATAGTAAAAAACCGTAACAATAAAACCGTAACGCTTGTAATAGTGCCACTATATCTAGTAGGCAGATTACCGCTAGTCTCCACACAACGCTAGCCTCCACTCAGAGTTCAATATACGATAGACATAATGTTGACAGTTATGATATAATATTTAACTGTCACCGAAACTTTCTTGAAAGTGTTTACAAAAAATATAATAGTTATAATGAATCAAGCAAAAGATGATCTTCTCATTACAGAATCTCCTAACGAAAGGTAAGTTTAATAGTACAATATAAACATTGTAAACAATATAGAAATATCCAACAAAGTCAACTTTTGTGATGTCCTATAAATTAATGAAAATCATTGGTTTTTAAATGTAAAATGTGTAAATTATGTTGTAATATTTTATTTAATTGGATTATCTACAACTGTTACTAATATTAATCTCAAAATTTGTAATAAATTATTATTATTAATATGATCAAAATTTATGTAGTAAATACATAAAAATAATTTGACTAGCATATGATAACTCTTCACGATTGGATATCGTTGTAGGATCGAATACGCGGGATGGTAATCTTTTTTTTGGTTTTTTCCAGTGTTAAACAAAAGACTATAAATATTTTAACTTTAAATAAAATTAATTCAATTATCTTATTCCGATCATTATCATTATAAAAATTATATCTTTAGAGAATTTATTGATATATAAGCTGCCCAGACGAAAAGTACAAATTATGAAAATATGTACAACCAAAAGAAATGTAATTATTAATCTATAACGTAGTATAATCCAAGGCTTGGAGGAGATAGGGATTTTGCTGCGCGACGGAACTGAAAAAAAAGTAATAGTGTCACGCCTGGGGGGATTTAAGGAATGTGCCATAATGTTTTGGGATACCGGTATTTGACTTCCTAGACGAACACCTTACTACATTAGTTTCCCCTCTTTTTTTTGAACACTCATCAGTGAGTGTTATATTTAAATCTTTACATATTGTCCCAATCCTCTTTTTGGGACCATGGCATATAAAACTCATGGGCGAACCTCTCGCCCCAAATATACAATACTATATGCGCACTGCGCACAAACTCGTCTGCTATCTCCCAGCAGACATTATTCAACTCAATTATAAAACAATGTGCACCCTGCACACCAATTTATCTTCTGTCCCTCAGCAGACATCATTATACCTAAAAAAAACTCATCCAATATCATTGGCAGGAACCATCATCTGCCCTTCTTGGTGATATTATCACCTATTGTGCTTCATGTGCACTTAAAACATTTCCGTTTTCCTTTAGCAGAGACCATCATCAACAACACCAAATCTCTGTGTACACTTTGCACACAAACTTTTCTGCTGACCCTCAACAGAAACAATTATATAAAAAAAATACTTACTAGCAGGAACCCTCAACTGCTCATCCTGGTGCTTTGCTTTAAAAAAAAATACTTTTCTGTGCTTCCTGCACATTCAATTTTCTGCTGTTTCTCAGCAGAACTTCGTAAATATTAAAAAGGAAACTAAATACCTAAAATATAGAAGTCAAATACTACCTTAAAACTTTTTCATGATAGCCTTTTACTTAACAGGTTGACTACACTAGACTGCCAGTCATCTGTTCTGAAATCTAAAAACAAAAATATTAAATAATCAAAAAATTAAAAAAAATTAATTGTTTTCCCTTCCGCTTCTTTCTAGATCTTGATCTCTATAATAACTACCCATGTTAGCATAATAACCAAATCCTTTTAAGTAGAAATACCTTAAATACCAAACTAATAAAGATTAAAAAAAATATATAACAATATTTAAACAAGTGCAATTAAATTTATACCCAATGTAACAGATTCTATATTACAATAAAAAATACTAAATTTCTAAACTCTACAATGTAGAAAAAACGACCATGTTTTGGAGTTTCGAAGTTTCTGGTCCATTGTACTCTTATACTTACTCTTGACATGCCACCTTTATTACTTTAAAGTTTAAAGTTCAAAAAAAATTGACTATACCGAATATTTGGTGTCTGTTTCCTAATTTACGACATATTAAAAAAATACTAGGAATTTTCCTAGTATTTACGGAATTTACTACCTAATTAAATTAACAAAATTTGAAATCTCTAACCAAGAAGATAAATAATAAGATGTCTATAAAGAAAGGTTCAATGTCAATAATATGAACTTGAATTATTGCTGTGTGTGCAGTTTTGTTATAATATTTAATAGACCGTGACCATATCTGTACCCTATATACACTTACACATACAACAAAGTGGCATAGATTATAACGTAGATACGAATGGGGTACATTGACGAATATTTATGACTTCAACTAAGACACTAGAAACAATTGGAAAATTATAATAAATTCACTTGAAGACAGTTTTTGTTTATCAACAATACATATTGTATACATTTCTGAAACTTAATACGATTGACCGTGAAAAAAAAACACACATAATAATTGACCTACATAAATAACTCATATTCAACATATACACAAAAACTGCTAATTCTGCACTTAGGTCATTATTTTAAAAAGCAATTATTTCACGGGTAAATTTCAAATAACAGTATACCTACACACCTAAAAGTTCCATGAAACAAACAAAAAACAATCTTTAAACTCTTCAAGATAAATATAGATAAAAGTATCTCAACATTGTACAAAAGAACAAATACTGTAACAAAGCTCACAAATTAATTAATAATACAAGATATTTCGCTTTAAAAAACATATCGATCAGTTTAGGAAGAAACTTAAGAAAATTAACAGATGAAACTGTTTAGGAAGAAACAGTTCACAGGAACAGCTAACGGCACCTCTACCATGTCACGTCAGTGACATGAGGCAAAAAAAAATGCTATAAAAAAATGGCTACGAATAGTTAAAATTAAATTGATTAGGAAGAATCAGTTCAGGGATCAAAGAACGGCGCCTTCACCATCTCACACCTGGGGGGATTAAGGAGAATGCCTTAGTGTTTTGGGATGAGGGGTAGCTTACTGAAGGCACTTTCCACCCAGGTCGTGGTTATCTAACCCCTGGCTAGGTATCCTGCTGAAGGCAGAAAACTAACCAAGGGGAAGATGAGATAAACAACAGGAAACAAACAACAAATATATTATCGAATAAATAAGCAATAACAATAAATAATTAAAATATGAATATGAAATAACTAAAAACAATAATCTTATCTAATCTTACCAAATAAACTAAATGGTGGCATGTCACACTTATTCACGAAAATACGTCAAGAGTCACAACGGCCAGACCTAAGGGTCTGTTTTAGGGACACCCCAAAGGGTGACCCTTAGGTACAGACAACTTTAGACTCCGAACTCCCCGTGTTCGACCTCAACAACTTGCTTTTATAGCCAATTATTCATATTCTACGTGAGAATAAAAATTAAACTATTTAAACACGTGTTTAGATCTAACGCAATGACTTTGACCTGGTAAAATGTAATACAAAACAATAGGTACAGTAAATTTTTTTTTTTTTTTTATAAAACCTGTACGATGTTTGTTTACTGTGCTATCTGGTCACAAATGACCAATTATCAGTTATTCTCTGACCTAACTTAATAACAACAAATACTTAAATCTAAGGGCATACCCTATGGCTTACTCTTATTATATCTATCAACTAATGCACTACAACTAACATGCAATAACATCACAGCACTATGCTCTGCTTTTTACACTAAACAACTGTTACTCATTTACACTAACTCAAATGGTTTTGTCCTCATGAGTCTTCTCTTTAGTTCAGTGTTGTCAAGAAGCTGGATTGCCTCGACATTCACATGACTATGCAGCCTCTGCTCGTGACTTGCTGCTGTTCTCTTGATCACTTCGGTCACAGTTTCCATAACCAGGTCCTGGTGGAGGTTGCTGTTACGGATATACCAAGGAGCATCAACAATGTTCCTCAGTACTTTGTTTTGAAACCTCTGGATAATATGTAGGTTACTAGCTTGGGTACAGCCCCAGAGTTAGCACCCATATACCCATACTGGCCTCAGTACTTGTTTGTAAATGGATAATTTATTATGAATGGATAATGTAGAATTTTTTCCAATCATCCAATACAATTTCTTATACCTCATATCTAGCTCCCCTCTTTTCTTTTTGACATGGACTTTCCAGCGCAGCCGCGCGTCTAGGGTGATGCCCAAGTATTTTGCTGATGTTGCATAAGGAACTTGGGTATCATTTATTCTAACTGGGAAATTTTCTATTTTTTTATTTGTAAAGTTAATGTTTGCCGATTTAGACTCATTTAATTTTATTCGCCATTTTCTGGACCAGGTATGTATTGTATTTACTGAGAGTTGCAACTTATCAGTCGCTTCTTCACTAGTGTCTCCTATCGCTAGTATAGCTGTATCATCAGCGAAGGGCAGTAAAATATAAACTAATAAATTAATATCTAGGACAAAACTGCCCTCTTATCGTATGTGACAATAGTAAAACCGTAACAAAAAGTCTATGGAATAAAACCGTTAAATGAGACGTGCGCAGGCGCTACAGTCGTATACACAAGCGAGTAGTGTTATGTGTCGATTCTACATTAGCCGAAGGAACTTAGTTCCTACCTGGTGTCCCACGACACCATTATAACTTGTTTTTTTATTATTGCATAAAATAATCTATTTTATAATCTTTCGACAGGTATAGATAATTAATTAATTTTCCCTAACCAGCTCACTCCATCTTTATTATTTTGCTAAGACTTGTGTATTGAAGAGGTTGGTTTAACTTAACGAACAGAAAAATTTAAGACGAAATAATATTTTATAGAAATTAGCCATAAGTAAAAAGGACAAAAAGAAAAAGAACCACAAAAAAACTCTTCAAAACTAACAATGTTCCAAAGTATAGGAAAGAAAGAATAAAAATAGTTGGTATCTTTAGGATTCCAAAATAATTGAAGTTATAAAAAATAAAAATATTCGATTGACAATGATGTATGTAACCATTTAAAAATAGTGTTAAATAACATTATTCTAATGAATAATAAATGGATGAAATCGAATATAATCAAAAACATGAAGATTAGTGTCCAGTTTAGGTAATCTTAACAAATTTCTAAATTTGAAAACCTACCTAGGTATACCTTAACATCTCAATTTAACTAAAGGTTTCTTTTACAATTTTTTTGTATACCTATATACATGCTAAATAACCTGTCGATAAATAAACCGGTGAGCAATCGTAAAAATACATCAAACAGTTCAACAGGTGTCTTTTAAAATTCGAACTCCAAACAAAAACACGCTACACAAATATAATCTTATCAGTTGATCTCCCCCGAGATATCCTTCTTGTATATCGCTTTTGGGAACTGTCACTATATGTATTGACCTACTAGTAAAAATACCGAACGATAAGATGCCGAACAATAGCAATTAGACCTTGTTGGCCCTACATCTCGATTTAGGATTAAATATCAGCCCTATACTTGTATCACAATAAAGTTACATAATATAGAATTAAGCCAGTGCCAAGAGGGCTGATCTCCATCACCGTGGAAACCGCATCTCCCACGCAGAACAGTGTCGTTGTAAAGGGAAAATTCTTACTTCAAATATTACTGTTAAAAGAGAATAAAAATAAATTAAGTACAAAAAACCTGTAATTAATTAAAATTTATTAACTAATTTGATTGTAGATTATGGATTGTAGACTATAAGTGGAGTCGATTGGCCCAGGTGACATTAGTACACTACGACGAGTCCGTAAGATCTAGACTTTTAAGACAGTCTATTATCTGTATATCTACTATGTATGTACGTTTGTAACCCGAATAGGCTCTAAGAAGACCTATCGTTAACGAACGATTAGTATGCAGTTACGGATAATATGTTTAGTCGTTTCAACTGCGTACCTACTTACAGAATCTGCTTATTCAAATGTCCAATTTTACAAAGATAGTATCTTAATGGACACTATGGATAGAGTCCTATGAGAATTTCGACAATTACTTTGAGTTCAGGTTTCTAAAGCTCTAATAATATAAGAGTAATTTAGAGTAGCGCAGTGAGTCATATTAACCTTTTTGCTTATCTATGGCCTGGAATAATTTTTCAGTAGGCTGGCACTAAATTCCTTTCTCGAATTACGAACTTTAACTGTAGTTTTTTGAGATGCCACAGAATTGTTAAGCTCAAAAAAAAGGACTACTGCCACGTTTTTTCTATCTCACTTAACAAAAGGTTAAGGACTATTGAAGGAAAAAAAATTTAATATCAACAATTAAACAAATTGCGCAAGGTTTGTTAGTGGTCACTCTACTGGCAAATTATGCCCGAGCTCAGCCGTAGAGGGATGATAAATAAGTGAGCCGCGCCACCGATTTAGACGGTACAAGCCGGAAACACCTAGATATAATGGGCACTAACAACCCTTCCACAATCCGACAGAATAAGATAAAGTGAGTTAAATAAAACAAATCAGTTTCATAAACTAGACCCTTCTTTAATATAAAAAAATTAAGTTGTAGACCCAAATATAAGAAATTCAATTTAGAGCTGTAACAAATATACACTGGCGCCTTAGTTATAAAAAAAATTATAAATAATGAGTGGTATAGGTGTGATCACACTTGCGAATTACTAAATTAAAATAGCCTAATAGTAAAAAAAATACCAAATACAAGATAGTAAATCTTTAGCTTATCTGTTCTGGCAGAGGTGGCTTCCAATCACCAATTACAATAGGCTTCAAAAAAAACTTTAGACGGGTTCTAGACTTCAGTAATTCAAATGCTGTTATTACCAAAATTAATGCCAGAACCAAAAAATACTCCGGTACTAAATTGCCGGCACCAAAGACCAAGGCACTAAGTTGTCGGTACCAAAGACCACGGCACTAAGATGCCGGTTTCAAAAACCACGGCACTGACGATAGTTAAAATTAGGTAAAATGAATAATAAAAATAATAAAAAACGTTAGTTTTTTATATAAAACTTTCACTTTAAATGTATTTTAAAAAATGACATATGTTTCGCATTTAAGCATCGTCAGATTGACATATAAAGTTACATTTTGTTTATAGCTAACTATCTGATGTTGAATAGGTAATATTAAGGCTATAAACAAAATGTAACTTTATATGTCAATCTGACGATGCTTAAATGCGAAACATATGTCATTTTTTAAAATACATTTAAAGTGAAAGTTTTATATAAAAAACTAACGTTTTTTATTATTTTTATTATTCCCAATAAAATGAACTTTCAAGTAGTAAGGGTCGGTACAATTAATTTAGGTAAAATGAAATTATGGAAAAATAAAAGGTAGAACACGATTAATTACCGATATAATATCTAGGTAAACATTGTAAAAATTCTCAGCAGACAAACAGGTAATTCCCGTATATTTTATAAAATTTGAATAAGTAGTTAACAATAACAATACTAAGAGAAAATATGCCTGTTAAGCTTCATATTTTGCAAAACTATCAGCTATCTCGATTTTAGTAGTTCCTTTATGACCTGATACTCATAGCAAAGCTACTTTGTTGTGTTTAGCCAGTTGTTTAAGAGACTATTTGCAGGTTAAGGTTGTTTTGGACTCGAATGTGGTAGATTGTACAGCCGTGAAAGCAGGTTGCCTTTCGGAGAAAATGTATTGAGGCGTTTTCTTATACACTCTTGAGCATAAAAGTCGATTGCTTATAGCCTAGCTTGGATTGTGGCCATTGTGGGAGTGTTTTCCACGGCTCTTGCAAGCCCAACATTAGGACCTATGACCCCTACTCCTTCTGATTTTAAGATCAATATAAAAAAAAGTTGTAGAGATTTACTGTATTCATATCTGTCTATAGTTTTATTTAATTTTTTTTTATTTGATTTCAACAAAAATTTTGTACAGTAATAATTAGCTTTCCACTTTGAAAATTACGAAATGTCTCATACCAATTTCCTTTCGCATTTTTGGGGGTTGAGAACAGATTTCTAAAAAATCTTGAATCAGATATATAACAAAGATTCTGTATACCAATTTTTGGCTATTTATCTTGAAAACTGACAAAAATCACGTACAAACTATCACCATCTCGCTTGAAGGCAGCTTAAAAAAGCTGATAAACGTATTTTTCATTAGTAAAAAATAGTCTGTATACCAATTTTTATTTTTCTACCTTGAACACTGGGAAAATCTAATACGTAATTTTACACCCTCTTTTAAGGGGACGGGAGCAGGTTTTCCAAAAAATTGATGCACATATTGTCCTTTAGCTACAAAAAGTCCATATTACAAAGTTTTATCTGCCTTGAAAATTGCAGAATGCTCACTGCCTATTTAAGGGTGTGGGGGAATACAAAGGGACAAAATGTAACCTATGTCACTCTCCAATCCTTCAACTATCTCCACATTAAAAAGTCATACCAATCCAGTGCTCCGTTTTATTGTAAAGTAAGAACAAACACACTTTCACATTTATTACAAGCTTTTATTTGACTGGCCGTGTTCGCTAGTTTGTGCGGGTGAAATCTTACCTCTATCTAAATAATACCTCTCTTGGTAACTCATCGTCATTACAATATAAGCGTATACGAACCGGCGCACACTAGTTGGCTCCCGTGGTCAGAAAACCCTTTTAATCGTATACTAG
Organism: Altica lythri; assembly: GCA_964028335.1. Taxonomy (NCBI): domain Eukaryota; kingdom Metazoa; phylum Arthropoda; class Insecta; order Coleoptera; family Chrysomelidae; genus Altica; species Altica lythri. Next base: position 22,904,416 of record OZ034808.1, on the reverse strand, counting down.
TTGGCTCCGATGACCGTATACTAATTGGCTCCGGAGGATTAGGTACCTATCTACTTTTTTCTAAGAATACCAAAACTCAAAATAAACAATTATTCTAATAATATAATATCAATTTATTTTCATATACTTACATAAAATTATTAAATTTCAAATGTTTGGATGAAATTTATATGACATTAATTTTTCAAATTCAAATTTGCTTATTTCATTATTTTTTAAGGATAATATTTTTTCCTCCACAAATTGTTAAAAAAAACGACCCTGCGGTACCTATACCTTTTCCGTTGACTGACACATTTTATTGTATGTATCAATTTGAATATTTTTCAAATTTCCAAAAATCGGTATATATTTGGATGGTGACTATAAAACAGTGAATTAAATTTAGCATGGAAGTTTTCGCAAGCGTTTGTGGTACCCTCCAGTGACGGACTCTTTTTGGCTCACATATGAGGTGGAAAATCAGCGTCCTCCGAGATGTAATTCTCCACCAAGGTATGAGCAAATTCGTAAAGTGCAGGACGATTTGGTAACACTTCAGCAAAATCGAACGCAAAACACTCACCCACCTCGGAGGGATCCAAAAATGGAAGGCCAAATACATATTTAGGTAAGATATTTTCCAACATCTGTGTCTTCTTAAAATGCATTCGATAACCCTAGCTTCTGTATTTTCCTCCAACTACAGGCAAACAAACAATTATTCCTTTAAATGAATAACATTTTATTTGTAATAAAAAAATGGATTTTAAAAACATAACTTAAATATATTTATTATTTAGGTATGTTTAAAATTATTTTTTTAGAAAAGCACAACAAACTTACCATGGTACCTACTTTACCTTAATTTCCAGAATCGGCAACGGGAGCCAACTAACCTAAGACCCTTTTAAAAATAGGGATTAAAATCTGACCGTATATAAGTGCTATCGGTTATACAGTTTACAATACATCGGTGCCTCAAGCTTTTAATAGTATTATACGTTACAAGGTCGGTAGGTGACTTATTACAGTACGAGTTAGTTTACGGACGAGGCGACGTAGGAGCCGAGTTTGGAAATGAAAACGAGTACTGTAATAACACCTTACGACCATGTATTGTATTATTTTTTATTTCATCCTGTTTTTATAAATTAATAAATTCATAAAAAATTTAACAGTAGTTAATTAACTTGACTAAAAATTTTTCGTAACTTGATTAGTTAAGTCAAATTACCTTGAAAGCCATCTGTCACTGTCAAATAATTTTTTTAATATTAAGATTTAATTGTTAATACCTATAAAATTGAATAACATTGACTTCTTTTTAAATATGGCAGTAAAAGTACCTAAGTAATTAATTATTTTATTTTTATTTTATAGTCATTATAGTATCTGTATTTTTAAATGTCAAAAATTAAAAGTAATTGTCTTCCCTTAAGCAATCAGAGCAGCGTTGCTAGGCAACACATTACAGTACCTGATACCGTAATGTTTTACTTACCGGCGCCAAATTGATTAAGTATAGGGAAGTTGTCACAGGTTAAATTCTCGCAAGTGATAAATATTTAATTTGTAAACATAAGCGTCTTCCTACCTTGAAATTTCCCATTATTAAAGATTTACTTGGGTCGGGAACCGGTTGATCTGTTTCGGTAATAGATAGTCGTCAATTTATAAATGTATTCTGGCCATAAATTATTCCTAATGTTGCTAATATTGTTTTGGAAGTAAATTTCATGTAGCTGTTAATTTCTTTTTAATTACTGTCATCTTGCACTTTCATCTGACTGGAATACTTTCTCTTTCTTTTTGTCGATAACTATCATATTGCGGTCCTACAGCCAGCGGTTTCGTGGAATGGTTACTTGTGTAATAAGATTTAAAACAAACGAGGAAATTAAGTAATGTTGAGATTTTTATTGATATCTTGATAAATAATAAGATTAGTCGTATCTAACGACCACTGTTTGTTCGTAAATTGGTAGCTGAAGATCCTACGGTTATTGTCCCTATAGTAGTAGAGGCCACCTCTTATTTCGACGTGTGTCAAATTCCGTGAACGTTGATATGTAAGAATCCGTTCTTTCTGTTACCAGCCTTTGTCTTGAAAACGTGGCAGTGAGAAGATTTTCTGGGTTTAAGTTGTAATCTCTGTTCATCGGAGACAATTAATTTTGGATTTACGAAATTAAACCTCAGTTTTTCCTAACGAATAGTATTGGAGTGAGATTTTCCGTTATTTTGGTGGATTGGTTGGAAAAATTCCTCGTGAAGGGATATTTAGGAAATCTTCTGTGGTGAGTAACACGTTATTTATTCATGTGGTTGTTCAATTCTTATGGTTCTTTCGTTCCCTATGAGTGTAGGTAGCCCATAGAGCAGACAGTAGGGAAATTTTGGTAATTTAAAACCGTTCAGACGGTAAATTGTGGTAGAATTCCGATTGGTGCAATTAGCAACGAGAATATTGTTCCACCCGTTTACCAGCCAGGGGTGTCACGAGTTTAAAGAAATAAAACAACCCTATCTTAATAGGTGAGTTACTATATTATATTTTTTTTATATAAGATTAATAACGCCATATAGTCGCAATTTTAGTTTTAATATCTTGATTTTACATGTATATTTCTTTGTGTATTGTATGTAGGTTTATTTATGTGAAACTAGACTCCTTTTTGCTTATTCTTTTACTATTATAAATTAATTTTATGTTAAATTTTGATTTAATTTATTGTTATAATTTTGTCGTGACTAGCAAGTCAAATTTAAGTTTGTTGAGTACATTTAAATCATTATTTTTGATCATTAATTGTAAATTCAGAGAAGTCAGCTTCTAAATATTGTATTATTCAATTAAATTCATTTTTATTCTTTCATTGTTGTGCAAAAATAAGCTAATGTGTTCAAATTGTATTAAAGTCAGTAAAGTCAATTAATTCGAGGAGTCATTTAAATTTGTTTGAGCTATTATTAATTCCAAATTACGATTTTAGGGTCCTAGTTATAGGCTGAAGTCCTAGTTATAGGCTGAAATCCTAGATACAGGTATAAATCCTAGTTAAGGGTTTAAGTCCTAGTTTTTGGTTGAGTTTTGATTGCTGACCTGATACTTAGTCGAGCTTAAGTTAGTTGTGATAGGTGCAAGCCTATTGGTTCTGGGAACAGGCTAGGACGACGAGGAATTGTATCTAGATTATCAGATAAGCTAATTAGATTTAAGGCGCAACTATAGTTTTAGTTAAGATCTATTTTTCTTGTTTATATTTTTTTTATATTGCGTGTGATCACACATTTTGGGATAAAATTCTCTTTTAATATTATTCATATATTCTTTTTTTTATATAAATATCAATAGCGTTGTCAAGCACGAGGCTTGACAGTTTTGTAATTCTTAATATTTTTATTAAAGAAGGGTCTAGTTGAGATTTTGTTTTATTTAGCTCACTTCATCGTCGCTTTCTTTATTGTGTAATTCAATTAAAGCTGTTTAATATTCAAGATTTATTTAATTATCTCCAGTGGGTGAAGTAGTGCCTGGAACATCAGGGGTTTCCGATTTTAACCGTACAAATCGGTGGCGCACTCACTTTATTTTGGTACTTACCCTCTACGGCTGAGCTGGGCACAATTTTCCAGTAGAGAAACCACTACCGATCTCAGCTGGAGTTGGATTTAAATTGGAATAAATTGATTAACCTTTTTATTAATTTTTCAAAATTTGATTTTGTTATATGTTATATTTTCATTAAAAAAAATACGTGGCAAAGTGTATTTACTGGACAGGATGAAATAAAATTTATATAAGTACCTACTTATATTTTATATTTTGAAAATATCTATATCTATGTAAGTCTTTAGAACTTGCCTATGTACGTACCTACGCCTATATTATGATGACGATGAGTTACCAAGAGAGTTGTTATTTCGAAAGTAGTATATACCTAGGTACTACATACTTATATACATGAAAAATGTTGTTTATAATTCACGTTCACAAAGTTTCTATTTCAACACTAAAAACAGTATTGAAATAGATTCATTGTTTTTGGTAACTTTTTGTTTTGTACAATTGATTGCACTGTACGGTTTGTAGTAGGTACTCGTTCTTTGCGAAACTCACCGCTTCGCGGTTCGCTTCACAAACTGCACTCGTACTACGAAACCTGTCATTGTAATACTTGTATTACAATATACTATTTAATTTATTTTTTGCTTTTTAGTTCATGCTTTCTTAATAAAAGCTTGTTGCCACGTATTTTAATGAATTTAAAAACAAAACAAAATAGAATCAAATTTTGAAAAACAAATAAATCAACTAAATAAATTCAACTCCAGCTGAGTTCGGTGGTGGTTTCTCTACTGGCAAATTATGCCCAGCTCAGCCGTAGAGGGTAAGTGCCAAAATAAAGTGAGTGCGCCACCGATTTGGTACGGTTAAAATCGGAAACCCCTGATGTCCCAGGCACCACTTCACCCACTGGAGATAATTAAATAAATTCAAAATTTTACCCAGAACAATCTGAATCGTACAATAAAAAAAAATAACGATAAAGTGAGCTAAATAAAACTAAAATATCAACTAGACTCTCCTTTAATAAAAGTTAAATTTAAGAATTTACACAACTGCCAAGCCTCGTGCTTGACAACTCTATTGATATTTATATATACTTATAAAGAAAAACAAAATGAATATATGAATAATATTAAAGTTAAATTTACCAATCTGTGTGATCACACTCAATACAAAAAAAAATATATAAGAAAAATAACTCTTAACTAACGACTTAAATCTAGTTAGCTTATCTGTTAAACTAATAAGTTCCTGCAGTCCTTTGCTTGTCTCATACTTGGGTCGGTTCCAAAATCAAGCCTTCTCCAAAACCAAAAGGCTTGCACCAATCACAATAACGTATGCTCGAACCAAGTATCAGGCCTGCTCTCAAAAGAAGCCTGTCTCTAGGACTATAGCCGGTAACAAGAACTTATGCCTGTATCTAGGACCCTAAAATCGTAATATAAAATCAACGATAGCTCAACAGATTTTAATGACTCCTTGATTTAGTTTGACTTAATTAGTTTAATACAACTTGAATACATTAACTTAAATTTATACTGCAATGAAAGAACAAAGTGAATTTACATGAATAATACAACATTTAGCAATTGACTTCTCTGAATTTACATTTAATAAGCAAAACTAATGATTGAAATGTACTCAACCAACCTAAATCCGACTTGCCAGTCACAACAAAATTATAACAATAATTTAAATCAAAATTTAACATAAAATTAATTAATAATAGTAAAAAAAAATAAGCGAAAAGGAGTCTAGTTTCACATTAATAAAACCTACATACGACACAAAGAAATACATATGTAAAATAAAGATATTAACCAAGATTGCGATTAAATGGCGTTATTAATCTTATAAAAATAAAATTACGTGACTCACCTATCAAGATAGGGTTATTCTACTTCGTTAAACTCGTGATACCCTAGCTGGTAGTTGGGTAACTGTAATGATGGGGCAAATTCCGACCACGATTGCTGTCTAAGTGGTGTTAAAATGCCAGTCTTCCTACTGTCTGCTTCATAAGGAACAAAAGGACCATAAAAATCGAATAATTACATGGATAAAGAAACGTGTACTCACCAACAGAAAATTTTACTAAATATCTGGACACAATGCCGTGTTTTCCACCGAATTCACCAAAATTCAGAAAAATCTCTTCCTCAATATTCGATGGCAACCAAAGAAGCTTAATTACGTAAATCCAACCTGAGTTGACCCCGATGCACAGGGATGCAAATTAAACTCTTAAAAATCTTCTCGTTAACACGTGTTCACTACGAAAGCTCTAGGTGAAAAGACAGAATCTCTCCAAATATCAACCTTGACTCGATTTGACACACTTCAGAAGAAATAGATGGCCTCTACTACTATAGGGACAATAACCATAGCTTATTTAGCCAACAACTTAATACGAACAAACAGGGGTCATTTGATACGTTTAATCTTATTATTTAAATAGCTAACAACAAATATCCCAACATTACTTAATTTCCCTATTTATTTTCGATTTTAATAATAAAGTTATAAATATGACCGAACGCTGGCTGCAAAACCACAATATCTAAGTTATCGACGAGAGGGTAGATCAGATGAACTACTGTCAGTGATTTCAAACAAACACAAGAATAATAAATTATTTACAAAACCCATATTAGCAACAACTAAAAATAATTTATGGTCAAAAATAATAAACAACAGTTGGCGATTAACTATTAACGAACCAAATCAGCCGGTTCTCGACCCAGTAAACCTTTAATAATAGGAATTTTCAAGGTAAGAATATACTATGTTTATAGATTAAAATATCTCAGTGTTAACGAGAAATTAGCCCGTGACATTGTTTTAAAAAATATATATTATAGTTTTATAACAGTAATATAGATAAGACACGTTCCTTTAGTTTTCTAATATACCTCGTATATTTCGAAAAAAAAATCCACTGTAAGAAATTACAGGTCATCATTAAGTTTTTCAATAGTTTCTATATAGATCAAATTGTGTACTTAAACAGGTTTAACTTTTTTACGTTTAAGATTGGTTAAATTTATAAGTACAATGGAGCTAATAAGCTATTGTTTGGTAAACGTGAATTTTCGTTAAGTACATACTCGTCTCTCAACATACAAGTCAAATATAATGTTTTTCATCCCAAAAATAACCTCTTCGCAGAACTATTGTTCACATATTAATAGTAAAACTTTTAAATCCTATTCAACATAAATCCATTCTCTATAAACTCCCATAAAATCTATCCAAACTAAATTATATAGTATCGCACTCAAAAAGCCCAACAATAGCATATTATGAGAAACTAGGACCCTCCTTCAGAGCCTATTATAATACCCGCAATATATTTGCCATTCAAATCTAGTTTGTATATTTCTATTGTATATATACACTGAATATCCTGGGAGGGTGGAGCACAGGTATACGTCATCGGTTTGAGGCGGTGGCAACTCATCTTCATCGCATACGATTGGCCAATGTAGCAAGGCGCAGGCGACCAACAGATAGGGTACTGTGTACTGTAACCACCACCGGTTACGGTATCATTTAACAGTATCTGTCAGTTAGTGAAACGTCCCTGCGAGTGCGACAACTTCATCCCTTACGTGAATCTATGGATGGCATCTTGAATTAGTTTCAAATAATGAGCATACCGGGCAGCGGAATGGATATGTCTGCGTTAATGTCACAGCACCCTGTATTAGGAGCAATCCCTCCTGCTTTCTTTTTAAGAGCATCAGAAAGATATCAGAGAACTCCGAAATGTGCAAGATGTAGAAATCACGGTGTTGTGTCCGCTTTAAAGGGACATAAAAGATACTGTAGATGGCGGGATTGTAATTGTGCTAAATGTACGTTAATTGCCGAAAGACAAAGGGTAATGGCAGCACAAGTTGCATTAAGAAGACAACAAGCACAGGAAGAGAATGAGGCTAGGGAATTGGGAATATTGTTTCCTACACAAATGCCACAAAATGTTGGAGAAACTCCAGTACAACCACCTCCTATTAGCAGTGCTCCGGAACTCGGTATTCCTCCTGTTATCCCAAGAACTACTTTTACATCAACTTCTGATTCATCAGAAACATCTAGTCCAAGTAAGTGTATTTAGTATTAATATATTTATGAATTAAAAAATAGTTTGCGATAAACACATAATTTACAAAACTACTTTTAGACCAATAGTACACAAAACCAACATGTTTAGTAGTTTAATAGTAGGTAGGTATATTACTTTACAAGTGGAGTAAATTGCATATTACAGCGAGTGTGAAACAAGCTAAATATGCAATTTGTTCCTCGAGTAAAGTACTATGCTTTACCCACGATTTACCAAATGGTTTTGTATAAAACTAAAAATAGCAAACATAAAATCTAAATTTTGGCATAAGTTGTCAAAAATATTCGATTTCTGTACTGGTTCAGTTATCTAACCAATGTCAAATGTTAATTTAGTGCATACCTAATACAGGTTTCTATTTACTTACTCCACTAATGGAGTAAATGAAAATATAACACAACTCTTCAATAATTTGTAGGGCTTCACACGAGAGCGAGATTTTTCTCGTCTCGTCTCGTTCTCTCCTCGCTTTTCCGAAACGAGACGTTTTGGAAAATACTATGGGCGATACCGAGACCACATACAGGGCGACCCGAGAGTCTCGTTTTTAGTCTCGTTAATTTTTTTTTATGATGTTTTTATTCGAAAAATCAGAAATGGCCTGTACAGAAAACAATATATTTTAGAAAATATAAAATCTGGTGACCATCTGTGATATATTTTATTGTAAATTTAAACAGAAATCACTAATTGAGTATGATTTTTTCACATTTTTACTTCAACTTGTTCACGCTTCTTATAGTAACTCATCTCTAATCATGAATATTTATCCTCGCAGATTTTTATATTTCAAGCTTGAATGATTTTTTTTAAAAGATCGATGGGTTACCTTACTCTTGGTTGAGTATATGTGTCTTTAATAAACTAGAAAGTAATAAACGTATATACTATCAAAAGGGTTCTAATCTAATCTAATCTAAATAACCTGGCATGGTCTCTCTGCGGAGCCCCCTGTTTGTACACTGCTTCCTGTGGGAATATTGTGACCAGGTTCAGCACCAAGAGTCTTACATGCACCCGTGCTTGCAGGACTCTAGTTTGTTCAGCTGCAGATCAGCATCCCGCTGATCCCCAGGAAGGCTAGAATCCAGGTGTCCTAAATTCCTTAAGTTACTGTTGCCACAGGGCTGTTCCCTTTATAAGAGATTTGAGTCCTGTGACTAGCTCCTCAAGGTGGTGATAGGATTCAGGATTCGTGTCGCCGAAGATAAGGAACCGTTTATAGTCCAAGGCCCCACACTCGAATAGAATGTGAGTTGCCGTCTCATCGTCCATTTCACACAGTCGGCACAAGGTAGGTTCCTGTGTCAGAATCCCCATCCTCCGAAGGTGTAGTCTGAATGGTCCATGCCCGGTGAGCAGGCCCACTAGTACTCTGATCTGACTCCTGCCAAGATCCAGTATGTCAGACGTGAGTTTTTTGGAGTATCCTTTGAGCATCAGCTTTGAGTGCCTCAGCCCTACAGTGTTACTCCAGTGTTTGGTCGACTCTACCCAGACCCAGTTCCTGACTTTGGTCCTTACCCAGGCTCTAGGCAGGCCCAATACAGGTTCTGGACCAGTAAATCGTGTATCCGCTCCCTTCTTGGCCAGAAGATCTGCGGTTTCATTTCCTTCAAAACCCTTATGCCCTGGTATCCACTCCAAGAGGACACTGTTATGTCTAGCCAGTTCATTGAGGTTTTGTATGCACTCCCAGATCAGCTTGGAGTTAACCCGGAATTGTTTTAAGGCCAGCAGTGCAGCCTGGCTGTCTGAGAAGAAAGTTATCCTCTCCCCTCTCCAGCCACGACCTCGGGCATGGTCGGCAGCCTTTAGTAAGGCGTATACCTCAGCCTGGTACACGGTTGACTCCGCTCCCAAGCTGAAGTGCTGCCTAAGGTTGCGTGGACCACAGACCCCTGCACCGGTTCCTTCTGACGTGCGAGATCCGTCAGTAAAATACTTGATCCCTGCGTCGTCAAATATTCTTTGAGAGCCGTCCACAGTCCACTCAGCTCTGTCTCTCAGCCGGACTTGGTATCGGCTCTCAAAGTTGTAACAGGGGATCATCTGGTCAGTCGGCAAGCCTGTCAACAGGACCTGACAATCTCCAGTGAACAGTGTGCGATGACGGTGACGATGCAAACCATCAACATCGCACCCGTTAACTTTCAGCCTGTAAGCTCCCGACATCGCCTCCCCTTTAATGTAAACATTAAGAGGTGGCAAGCCCAGGATAACTTCCAGTGCCGCTGTAGGTGCTGTCCTCAAAAGGGTTTCTTAGGCTCGAAATTTTCTACCTGGAATAGCGGTTCATTCCTAAGTGGTACACTTCCTAACTCGTACACTTCTAAATTTCAGGTAAATTTTGTCCTAACTCGTACACCAGTTGCTTAATGACGAATTTGCAATTCCGAACTGGTACACTGTCTTGTTAATTAGCAAAACTCTGAAATACTGAAATATCATACATTTTTGGTTTATATAGAAACTTATCGATAAAACCTCTGAAAATTTTCATTTGGGATGTTTTCTTGTTAAAAATTTGACAATTAAATAATAAAATGGAATTACTGTCCTAATAACGGTTCAACTGGATTATCTTCCATAATCCTTAACCAACCTTCGTCCACATATTCCGGTGGTAAGTAAGCTAGTGCAGCACACATTCTTACGTGACGTCGAACTAATTCATTTTGGACATAAAAAGTAGGTAGACCAATTCTTTGAACTTTCCTTCATAAGCATTGGTTAAAATGAAAATTACAACCAAAAAGTTTTATGTCTTCAAAACATTTTCTGATCGCTGATATGCTCGCGGATTCGTAATCGATCGTGAATGTTTTGGGATTCCATTTAACTTTAAAAGAGTAAAAAGTCTAATATAGGTCGATTCTTGTTTATCTGGTAAAAGTGCATATACGGCGGGCAAAATATTCGTTTTATCTGATGTACTTCTGATGTCTAGAGTCTAGATGTATCGTATACAGTTGTGTAAATTGCGGACAACAGCTCTTGAGAGTTCCGTTTCCAAAAAAGTTTTCTTTTCAGAAAGCACTTTTAGATCATCTGAAGAAGCAAAAACTAAAATTTTGTTGTCTCCGCCATCGTCGCAAATCAGAAAATCTTCAGTAGGTGTTAAAGGAAGCACTATCTATTTCCGAACTTTTAGAAGATAATGAATAATAATTAGGGATTAAAGTACCAGGTAAACGTAAGTGTTTATCTAATTAACAAGATAGTGTACCAGTTCGGAATTGGGATGGGTAATTAAGCAAGTGGTGTACGAGTTCGGACAAAATTTACCTGAAATTTAGAAGTGTACGAGTTAGGAAGTGTACGAGTTAGAAAGACACCGGAATAGCGTAATAAATATAGCATTAAAAAATTATTTATTATTTCAGTTTATATAATATTTATAATCATTATTTACAATTAGGCGAGACGAGACGGGACAACTAGTAACGAGACTCAATTTTTTGGGAATTGACGAGACCGAGACGAGATTTTTGTTACTCTCGCCTACTCTCGTCTCGTGTAAAGCCCTAATAATTTGACACTTAGGTAGATAGAGATATAGGTTAAAAAATACGCAATTTACTTATGAGTACCTAGTGGGTAAACGTTATAAACATTACAGGTTTTTATATTCCAATTTTTTTAACTGAGTGATATTTATAGAATAAAAAACTTAGTAGGTAGGTATATTCTTATGTAGCTCACCACTATATTTGAATAATCAGATTTTATAAAACGAACTTTTCATAGTAGAAAGTTTTTTTTACTGATTTAAAGGTCATATTACTATTATATAAAAAAAACAGAAAAAAAAATTCTCGCGAGATCGATCCCATTACGATAACCCAACAGAACTGTCACATTTAGACGCTTATCCAATTCAGCTACCATCAACTTATATGAAAACTTTCAAAATGATAATATCTATAAACAACTTAAATCATTTTTAATTAATTAACAATTCAGTATAAATTTCGAAAGCTATGTATACCTAAGCCTAAACACATTTGAAACATGCATTGTCAACCAGTTCTTAGCTATCCTGAAAATTTCAGAGCTCTAGGTAGTCGGAAAATAGGTTTAAATTCGATTACAAAATTCCACGGAATGCCAAAGAGACAAAGAACTCGGCGAAAATAAAAATCTTTCTAAAAACGGTTCAGTTTTGCTCTGCTGATACCGCGACGATGATTACCAATTTTTTTCTGATGATTCTGAATCCTTGATCAAATACTTACTGAAACTGAAACGTTTATTTGACTATGTTTTTACAAATTTGTAAAAATTGTATAGCACATATTAAGGTGCAATTTAATAGTACATATATAACTTTAGGTACGAGTGGAGTAAATTGCATATTACGCGAGTGTGTTTGGCCCATTAGCGAGCTTGCGAGCGAATGGGCTAAAGAAACGAGCTAAATATGCAATTTGTTCATCGAGTAAAGTACCTACTATGCTTTACCCGCGACTTACCAAATTGTTTTGTATAAAACTAAAAATAACAAACATAAAATTTAAATTTTGGCATAAGTTGTCAAAAATATTCGATTTCGCAGACAGTTCTGTCTGAGAAATGTCAAATGTTAGTTTAATTAGCCTTTGTTACATTAAGTCGTGGGTGGGAGAATTTTAAAATAAAAGTAGCCTTATATATAAATATGTAGCTCTACAGGCCTAGTTAGCCCAATGCTTTTCGTGTGATGGTTGCCCATTTCTTTCTGTCCTGACTCTTTCCAGTTTCTTATTCCCAATGCATCCAAATCATTTAACACCTTTTTCTTCCATCTGTCTTTGGGTCTACCTCTCCAATTCTTCTCTCTAATATGACATTTGGTATCCTTCCTTATGTCATTCTTTGAATATGTCAATCCACCTAATTCTTCGCGCCCTTACTACCGCTTTTATACTGGGCTCATTATACAAATCTCCTAAATTCTGATTTGTTCTTCTCTCCCATTCTCCGTTTACTTGGTTTCTCCCAAATATTTTTCTTAACACCTTTCTTTCCCATACCTGTAGCTAACTGTTCAATATCTGCCTTTCTAAGTAGCTATCCATGTTTTACGTAGGTACGTAACTATTGGCCTTATTATAGTTTTATAAAGATGTATTCAGCTTCCTGGGTACAAGTTTGGATTTTAACAGATGATTTATGCTTTGAAGAAATTTATTTCCCTTATTTATTCTTACTGTTATTTCTTCCTTAAAATTGGTCACTCTTGTAAAAATCGTTCCTAAATAAGTGAATTTCTCAACTTCTTCAAATTTGGAGTTCTTCCCATTTTTTTTGTTATATTTAGTGTATTGCCTTTCGAGAAATTTGTCCATGTCATATATTTAGTTTTTTTCCTCGTTTATTTCTAAATTCATCGTTTTCGCCACTTCCTCCATTGCTTGTACAATCCTTTGCAACTCTTTCTTACTTCTACCCAAAAAAGACAATATCGTCAGCAAACACCATGCATTCATATTTTCTATTTACATTTTCCTCTCTGATTATTTTTTCTAGAACAAAGTTAAAAGGTACAGATATTATATCTGCCAGTGAGAGTCCCATTAAAATCGGTTCAGCCGTTGCAGAGATAACCGGAACAAACAGACCAATGTTATTTTGCATTTAGTAAAAAGCGGTTATTTTGATATTACAAACTGACAATCCAATTTTATTATATGTATAGAATAGATATAATATAAAACTCTCATATATTTTTTTGAAAACAAACAAGAAATAACACCATAAAGACAACTTGAAAAAAGTCACATACGTCAAAACTCGACATTACTATAACCTATACCACCTTAGACAGTTTAGCCACGGATGATCTTAGCGTATAAGACACTTAGGTATTCACGTTCTCCTTAAGCACAAGTTTGATGTCAATGAGAGATATTTGCCAAATCAAAAATTGGTATATCAAATTGTAGGTAAGTCACTTTTTTGTGCTCTCATATTTTTATTTGGTAAGGGGACCGAAATCGAATAAAAAAAGGCTCAAAAAATGTGATTCAGAGTTTGTTGTGTCGATTTTGCGTAATAGTGTGCTTAGGATCAATTGAGTAAGTGTCTTATACCTACGACATGAATTGAATCAAGATATGGTCAAAAACGCTAACTAACCACTAGGATCACTTATAGTTAAACGGTTTGAGGTGCTCTCAGCTATAGATAGATCACCACTTCTGCCGGAGTAACATTTTTTCATTTTCTATTGAATGTCATTTCTTGTTTGACTAATTTTTTAATTTCAAAAATATAATACTACTACAAAAAAGCCGTCAAATAACGAAAGATTTATGTCATAATAGTATATTACTTTACGAGTGGAGTATAAATTGCATATTATAGCGAGTGTGTTTGGCCCATGAGCGAGCTTGCGAGCGAGTGGGCTAAAGAAACTAGCTAAATATGCAATTTATTCCTCGAGTGAAGTACAATGCTTTACCCACGACTTACCAAATGGTTTTGTATAAAACTTAGAATAACAAACATAAAATTTAAATTTTGGCATAAGTTGTCAAAAATATTCACGGATGTTATATATACTACGCGTAGTATAATAACATCCTTGAAAATATTCGATTTCAATGAGAAGTTCTGTCTGAGAAATGTCAATTGTTAGTTAATGTATACTGTATACAGGTTTCTATTTACTTACTCCACTAGTGCAGTAAATGAAAATATAACACAACTGCTCAATAATTTGAGACAAACTGACAGAGATATAGGTTAAAAAATACGCAATTTACTTATGAGTCGTGGGTATAGAATATTTACCATAGAAAACAACATTTTTAACCGATCATCAAATTACCATTCTTTATTCTTCCAATTTTCTTGTAGTATATAATATTGTTCCATCCTGTTTCTCTATGTTGTTTTCTTGATATTATTTTATATAGTCCATTTCATCGTTTTTGGCCGATTTGATATTAGAAACCACTGAAATAAGATTAAACTGTCATCCAAGTTACCAATGGCAGAGAGTTTTTTTTCTAAATTAGTTCGTAAGTTTCTGAAACTGTCAGTGTGTTTTTACATCTACAAAAATATGACATTAATAATTATTAAATTCAACCCTTCAACAACGAGCCGTACATGACGGTTACTAGGAATGTGAATTAAGTCAAGACTTCCGTATTGAATACTTTTTATCTACCGGTGAAACAAGATGCAGTTACGTAAGTGTTGTATTAAAAAACAAACGTCCTCATTTAAATTTCTAACTTGCCTGTATCTGAGAGAGATGTAACTCTAAATTTACTTCGAGTATGATTTCTGTCATCGGCCAAAATCCGTGAAATGGACTATAGCAGTTTTTCATTCTGTAAATCCTGTTACGATATAGACAAATGCTTTTTCTAATGTATAGAGATTCTATTTTAAAACCTCAGCTAATCAGAAAATATGGATTTGAAAATCCATATAAACTGCTGTCTAACAATATCAGTACAGATCCTAAATTCTTGTTTCGATTCATTTTTCTTATATTCGATTTAAACAAAATGACAAATTTAAACCAAATAGAATCTCCAGTCTAACTGCATTACTGTAATTTAGCACTGTTAAGTGTGAACCTTCTAAAAACTCTTTCGTAACGAATGTTAAACTTCAAATTTTTATATTAAGCTATCCTATATATAAAGTAATATTTTACTCTACATAGGTAATAACAACTAAGTTGTATTATATATAACTACACATAAGCTCATATAACAAAATCATATGAACAAAGTTTTTCAATACAAATATAAACTGTATATTTTCAAGTTGTGCTTGTGACTACATTATATCAAAATTTCAATTGATTCTTTTACTATGGTTTACCCTGTCGGTGTAAGTTAAGTATTCACTAATGATTCGTGTATCGTTTTCAAGAGTCATTAGGGAAAGAAGTGAACAAGGGTTCCCCTGCCTCAATTAAAGAGATTTACTGCCAAGCTATCGAAATATTCGATCTTAGGCTCGTGGTGCAACACTCAAGCGCGTTTTCCATTATTATTTTCCATTATTATCCGAATGAATGAAGCTCAACCACTAATAAAATACTCTATGAGCTCGGGATTCCTACGTTAAATATTGAAATGCTTGCGAACTTCTCAGGCGTTAACAGTAGAAGTTTTTGTTTGTTATTACGACATCGTTGTAAGAATTTTATGGTCAAGTTAATTTAATTAAGGTAAATTATTATTTATTTTCTATATTCTTACTCTTATTCATCATAAGCAGTTTCGTTTCAACCGAGTATAAGAGCCTCATTATGTTTATGGGAGAGATAAAGATAAACTGATAGTAAATTGAAGAGAATGATGAACAGTTTAAGTTAATTAATTACTGGTAAAATAGGTAAAACCTTTACTAAAATAGTATGCCAAATTTCAAATATTTATTATAGCGTAACTACCAGTGTCTTGTGAAATAAACCTATTTCTTTAATATTAAACACGGTATTTATGTGTGTCACTTTTGTGTCTCTAATTTACAACAATTTTAAAAGAATAAACATTGACCATAAAACACCAGTGAGATATCTAAAGTGTATATGTATTGAACATATAATAACATGAATTCGGAGAGGATTTACCTACTCTAGTATGATTATCGCAGAATTTTGAATCTTAGGCAAACCTATTTTACATCTGTTTACTAAAATTGGATCATTTAATCCGTATTTTATCAAAAAAATGAAATTTGAATATATATACCTCTTATCAATAACTTTAAAGGCAAAATTTGGATTTAGGCAAGGATGACTTATTTGTGGATAAAAAATGGCTCAATAAAATGGGTAAAAAGTCAGTAACAATAAGCATTTTGCTTTGTCGATCAAGTCTAAGTGGCGCACTCTGAAAATGAGTTTAAATTTGATTTTATATTTTTATCCATTATCTACAAAAAACATTTAATGTACCTAAGGATGTAAGGGGTAATCGATTAACGGGAGTCTATAGTTGGTACGTTCTAGATGTTAGGTTTAAGGACCCTGTTGTAGGACTTTGTATCCTTTTCAGGGATAGATGGTGGAGTTTTGGATGGAGTGCGAAACATTTATATAAATTTTGACAATAATTTTAATAAGTCGTTTATTGTTAATTAAAAAAAGTATAAATGAAAAATACATGCTAAATAAATATCAAAATTTTGGCACTGATCTGTGTACTCTGTCATAAAATGAATTGTGATGTATAAAATTATTGGAGAAGAAATTAAGTACCTAGGCAACATAAGTTGAATCAAGATTTAACCAAAAACGCCCACTAATCACTGTGAATAGTTAAAGGTGTTTCCAGCTGTATAGGTAGAGATCACAGGTTCGAGTCCGGCCGAATATGTCATTTTTTTGTTTCGATTTCTCCTAAATCTCATCTCTCGTTTATCTAATTAAAATTTTAAAAATCTCATTAGAAATGTCTGAAAATATTTGGTTTAATGTTAAATTCTTCTTTGCTGAAGTGGAATAGGTTCATTTCTAACAATCATTAAAAAAATCTAGTAGCAATAATTATGAACAAGGTGTACAAAAATTATAAACATAAAAATAGACCGAGTTTCTCTGTGGTTTCCTTTGACCCAAGTTCGACCAAAATTATTAAGGCTGACGTTAAAAGACGTGATTAAAAGTCTAAATTGGGAAGAAAAAGGAATCTGAATTGACGGTGAATATCTTCACCACCTACGCTTTGCAGACGATGTGCTTCTACTAAAAGAAGACCCTTTAGAACTGAAGACTATAATTGAAGAATTAACCCATGCCTCTAGAAAAAATAGGACTCGAGATTATCATTACAAAAATAAAAATCCTCAGCACGCAAAATATCCAACTTCCAATCGGCGGAAAAGAGATTGAGAATGTAGACGGAATACATATACCTAGGGCACAATCTCAAAATCGATAAAGAAAATCGAAAAGCCAAATTTCACGAAGAATAGGTCAGTATTCCAACAACAGACATGTCCCTATAAACCTAAAAAGATCAATGTACGATAGCTGCGTACTTCCAGTAAACTCTTACGGGCTTGGAAACAACGATCACTACAAGAAACAGTCTATATCGCGCCTACATGCACGCTACAAGCTATAGAGAGACAAATGCTGGGTGTCCCTTTGACAGATCTTATAAGAAACGAAGAGATTAGGAGTAGAACTAGAATAAGAATGGGCAGGACATGTGGCTAGGATAGATAGTAATAGATGGACATCTAGAGTATTGAGATAGAGGCCCTGAGAAAACGAAAGAAACCTACGTAGATCAATGACATCAAAACCACATAGGAAAGAAACTGGACACAAAAAGCACAGGATAGTTATATCTGGAAAAATCTTGAAGAGGCTTATCTCCAGCAGTGAAGAAACTACAGTTAATAAAGAAGAAGAAAGAAGTTCCTTGTATCAGCCTGGAACAGCAAAAACTTTCCAAATGGCCTCCTTTAAACAGGATAAAGTTGTCACTGACAAGTCATATAGAAAATGCAGAAAAATGGTAAATTGTAGCACTACCCTAAAAAGCACAGTAGGTCTTACAGCAGGTTGCTGGAAAGATATTAATATTTATTATATAATTTTAAACAAAATTCTAACTTAAACAATAAAATATTTTATAAAAAAAAAAACAATAAAATATGAAGATGTTCACATATTATTTCTGTCAAGCTTACACGTACCGTACTCTTAGTAAACGATTATTTGAGATATTGCTCATGGGATTTTTAAAATCTTTGAAATTTTAGAAAGTATACAAACAAGGATATATTAAATGACATTGAAAAAAATTTCGCATCCAGCAGGTCTAGATCCCAGTACCGTTGCCTCTACGCGGAAACGCTCTAACACTTGAGCTATGAATGCTTAGTCATTATTTCGCTTTTTGGTCGCTAAATCCAAACATGTAAAAATATTTAAATCAGTTCCAAATGAATTTTTTAATACGACCAGATTGTAGCAATTAAATAAAAAACAATTTCTAAACTTGATAGTATTGAAGATTGTCTTTATAAAAAACGGGTATAACTTATTTTACTTAATTTAGTTAGAAGTTCAAAAAGTCTTGGAAAAGTTATAGAAATTGTTTAAGACGCCGATTAGAAGCTCTAAATTAAAGATGTCAGTAACAATAGGTCAATAAAGTGGGAAACTTTTTAATGAGAGATAATAACTGAGGAGGGCCTCGTAAATTCCAACAATGGAGAAGATTAACTTCTAACTTCTCAATTCGATATTGAATTATTTTCGTTTTATTGCCGTTTAATTACTAAGACTTTTCTTTTTCAAAGCGGTACGGAAAACTACGCTTAAACGGCATAATCAGGATTTTAAAATTGTTATTCTAGTTTCATTAATTTGTTATGGTGCTTAGTTGTGGTTAGCGTTGTTTGTTACATAAAACGTTATAGATACCGTTGCTCCACTCATTTTATTTCTATATCATATAGGTATAAATAATACTTCTATATATCAGCAAATTACAGTTTTCTGATACAGATTTAATAAAAGAAGCTTTATTTCGTGTATAAATATGACTAGTCTCGTGCTGTTTATTGAAATTCGAACTGAGGCTTTGATTAACTCTGTTATTTTTATTGAAGATGTATTAGTGTAGGTATACTAAGTAAGTATTCTTTTTAATTTTTGTTTCGAAATCGTATCTGATTTCATTGTTTTATAACATTTTTTAATTTTAACCACTGTCGGGACTTACAAGGCTTCCTAAAAACTTTATTGAAGAAAATATTACACTTGGACGTTGGGTATAATATTGTATTTACTTAGCTGTAAAGCTTGCGTTTTTTACATCTTTAAAATACAAAAAATTATATAGAGTACATTACAGAGACAGCTGTTGATTAGCTGATATTTAATTTTTTTACTTCTATTAAATATGCTGAGTGAACTGGATACGGCTCTCAAAGAATTTTCGACGATGCATTTGCCTTACTAAAGGCCCGAGGCCGTGGCTGGAGAGGGGAGAGGATAACTTTCTTCTCAGACAGCCAGGCTGCACTGCTGGCCTTAAAACAATTCCGGGTTAGTTCCAAGCTGATCTGGGAGTGCATACAAAACCTCAATAAACTGGCTAGACAAAACAGTGTCTTCTTGGAGTGAATACCAGGGCATAAAGGTTTTGAAGGTAATGAAACCGCGGACCTTCTGGCCAAGAAGAGAGCGGATACACGATTCACTGGTCCAGAAACTGTATTGGGACTGCCTAGAGCCTGGGTAAGGACCAAAGTCAGGAACTGGGTTTGAAAAGAGTCGACCAAACACTGGAGTAATACTGTAGGGCTCAGGCACTCGAAGCTTATGCTCAAAGGCTACTCCAAAAAACTGACATCTGACATACTGAATCTTGGCAGGAGTCAGATAAGAGTACTAGTGGGCCTGCTCACTGGGCATGGACCATTCAGACTACACCGTCGAAGGATGGGGATTCTGACACAGGAACCCACCTCGTGCCGACTGTGCGCCATGGACGATGAGACGGCAACTCACATTCTATTCGAGTGTGAGGCCTTGGACTATAAACGGTTCCTCATCTTCGGTGACACGAATCCTGAATTCTATCACCACCTTGAGGAGCTAGTCACAGGACTCAAATCTCTTATAAAGGGAACTGCGCTGTGGTAACAGTAACTCAAGGAATTTCGGACACCTGGATTCTAGCCTACCTGAAGATCAGCGTGATGTTGATTTTCAGCTGAACAAACTAGAGCCCTGCACACATCGGGTACATGTAAGGACTCTTGGTGCCGAACCTGATGACAATATTCCCATAGGGAGCAGTGCTCAAACATGGGGCTCCACAGGAGAGACCATGCCAGGTTATTTAGATTAGATTAGAAATATGTTAATTATCAACTGGTTTTGAGCTAATGGTAATATCCATAAACAAACAGCGTAAGTTATAACAGTAGGGGAATTACCATAAATACTTAACAAAAAAAAATGATTTTCATACAGCAGCTAAAATTTTGACTTACCTGTAAGAAAAAAATACTGGACACCATTTTAATTTCTCTGAAACAAAAATTTAAAATTAATATAAAAGAAAAATAAGACGCCCACGGCCAGAATATTTAATATGCCCACTTAATATTTACAAAAATCTTGCTAAATAGAGAAAACCTAAACACAAATTGATACCATTGTAGAACAAGATAAATCATTATTAGTCACCGTTTGTCAGTGTATGACTTAATAAAAAAATTCGAAAAGAGGTTGACCTTAAAGGCCATCCTTGCAACTTCCCGCTAGTTTTAACCGCAAAGCTATAGTAACGTGACGTATTTTGACGTTTTTGTCTTTTTTTGAAATGTTTAAAAAGCCATAACTTTTTAACGCGTTATTCGATTTTGATGTTCAAGATGGCATTCGACGCAGTTTCTTGAGACCTAAAAACGTTACTAGGAGCACAAAATCGATTAGTCAAAAAATCTTTAGGTTATTGAAAAAAAACACTTTTTTTGAAATTTTTCGACAACGATATCTCACGAACGAATCAACTGATTTTAATTTGCAAAACGGCATTCAACGTGGCTTTTTAAGCTTGAGAGCTGATTAGGTTATGAAATTGATCGATAAAATAGCCAAACAGATATGCCCAAAAAACATCTTTTTTACCAATTGTTTTTTTCGGTTATTTTGAAATTTCTCAAAATCTACCGGCTCGAATCGATTCAAGCTTACAGGGAATCTAAGTTAGATGGAACTCTTTGGAATGCTTTTTATTTCATTCAGATCGGTCAAGTACATACATCCAGACACACACACACACATCCACACGTACATACAGACATACAGACACCCTCGTAAAAATAGTCAGGGGAGGTTCGTTCCTAAGACCTCAAAACGTTGAGATCCGATGAAAACTCGATTTTCGAAAAACAGGGTGAAACCAATAACTTCCCGATTTAAAAAAAAAAATTTTTTTTAGCGGGAAGTTAAAAAAGTAAAGAGTCTTTGAAGTCACCCCTTACCTGGGAACAGCGGGTGGTCTATTAATCTGACCCTATTCTAGACCCTCGAGCCCCAATGTAACATGTGGTTGTATGCATCCATAATTTTACAATCTATTGTTTAAATTTAAAAAATATATGTGATCATTTTTTTATAAATAAAAATAAATATTTACCATAAATTTAAAGATAATTTTTTCTGATTTCAACCATATATAATACCTATGCGAAATTTTGAAGTTTACAGAGTGGAAACCAAAATATTCAACATTACATTGAGAAAAGAACAACATTCATAAAAACCTACCTCTAGCGCATGTAAACTTCAAAATTTAAATTATATATACTCAGAATTTTTAAATTATCATTCTGGTTATGAAATACTTATTTATGAAACAGTTCGTAAAGTATGCTTTTTGCGCACGCACGCGATGTTTAGAGCACGAGCGAAGCTAGTGCTATATATCGCTTAAGTGCGCAAAAAGCACTTCACGTACAGTTTCATATTTAATATTTTATCTACGATAATCAAATAAAAAATAATAACAAGAAAGCAATTTATTTACAAGATACTAAAAAAACTAATGCTCTCATAGCAACACCATGGCAAGGCAAATGCTAAGGATATTTGATTATATGAAGGTGTGTCAAAAACAGTGTGAAAAAGTAAATCCCATTTAAAATACATTGTTACTTCACGCAACTTTCAATCCTTTAGGCACTGCTATCTATAATGACAGTTTTCACGAACTAAAAATTGATACATAATATGAGGTAGAGTAGATAAAAATATTTCTTACTTCAAGAATTTTATGATGTGAAAACTAATAACGATTATAGTATGTCAAGTGAAAACCTCTTTAAAATAAAGAAGATACCGTTAAAAGAATTGAATAGAGTTTAAACAATATTCGATTAAAGTATTAATACCTTAAGTGTAGATTAAACAAAGAAAAATTAATTTTTTAGTTGTGACACTGTTACGTACTAAAGTAACTCTTTGAAAATATTTACCAAGATAATGGTTAAGTAAACATTGTCCACTATTTCAATTTTTTTAATAACGTAAGAATTTTTAAAGTAATCAGGTGAAGATATAAGTTAGTTTTAATGAAGAATAAATATTTGCTACTTTTTTACATATTTTACAAAACGCACATATCTTAATTAAACATAGTATTTTAAATAATTTCATAAATCTTAGATTCAGAAATAATTGTTATTTTTGCTAAACTAATATTTGTCAAAGTATTAGGTTTTGTAATTATTAACACAAATTTAATGTTTATGGTAATACATATATGTAAATACATGTATAATTTTTCAACCACTAGATTTTTTTATAGATTTCACGTTGAAAGAAACATTATGTATTAACGTTGTTGTTCTTCTTTCTAACAACCTTCAAATATATGAATTAATTTCTAATCGAATATTTTTGTCTGAAATACGAATAATAGATAAATATGTTTAACTAGCTTTTGCCCGCGACTTCGTCTGCGTGTAATTCGAATAAAAGCAAGGTCTTTATGTATCAATAACTGGTGCCCGCGACTTCGTGTGCGCAGTATTAGTATTTCGAGTAGCTTATATTAGCGTGAAAAGAACTAACATTATGACATTAAAATTATAACATACATAATTTTTGGGTCGTATTTGAAAAATATAACAGTCTGACAATATTGAGATGTTACATTCGCACTGTAATAACGTAACAATATTGTCAACATAAGAAATACAGTAATTAAGCACTGCAAACCCCTAATCATAGGCCTATAGGTAGCTACTCAAATGATGTATTGTGAAGGACAAAATTTATCTCCTTTAAATACCAAAAGCGATAAAAGTATTCATTTTGATAAGGATCCATTTATTACTACCAAATGTGCATTAGAAATAAATTATCAATTTTTATTGTATTTATGGTTCACTATTTTGACAATAATGGCTTACTCATAAAAGATAGATATATATGGTGTCGCAGAATTTTTTGTAGGACTATTTAAGATAAATATTTTCACCATACATTATATACATGTAGCACTAACTGTTTTTGCAGCACACGCCTGAGTAGCTCGCAGATTGCAGAATTTTTTCAGACTTAAATGACATTTATCGTTATATTTTGGACAATTCACACAATATCTTTATAAATTATAGCCTATATGTTATTCTGATCTATAAGCTACATTACTGTAAAGTTTCATTAAAATCCGTTTAGTAGTTTTTGCGTGAAAGAGGAACAAACATCCATCCATACATCCATACATCCATACATCCATCCAAACAAACTTTCGCCTATATAATATTAGTAGGATCAGTGATAATTTCATGTTGAAAGCCATTTTTACTTTCTTGACTATATACGTGAAACAATATTAATTTTCATCAATCCGTGCTTTCGACCATACAGGACCGTGCGGAAAGCAATGCTTCCTTCAACGTTACGAAATATAAAACTTTTCTTCACTCCGTGCGGAAAGCACTGCTTTCGACCATGCAGGACCGTGCGGAAAGCAATGAATGTCCGAAACAGAGTTTCCCAATCAAAAATAAATGAGATAGAACGTGAATGAAGGGAAATTAAGGATAAATTTTCTAATATTTTTGCATCTGATAACGCGGTACTAAATGCACCACGATAAAGTCAATCAAACGTTTCATTACTAAATAAAGATTTTGTTGATTCTCAATTATTATCTAATATACTTAAGTTGGATAAAAAAATGTGTCTAAGGAATTAAGCAACTGTTCAAATATTACATTTAACGTATTTAACAAAGATTCATAACTATACATAATTTTGTAATAAAAAAGTGTAGTTTTTTTGATAAAAATCTTATAATTTCTTAACTCTAAAAATTTTTGTTTTAATGGGGGGGAACCGCCTCCCCCAACCCTCCTTCAGCGCCTTCGCGGTGCCGGCGGATCAGACCTAATACTACTTTTATTATCTTCTTTCCTTTTATTTTAGACAGACAAATTCAAGAGCTTTCCTCACGGAGTGATGAAAAGTAGAATACGCAACTCGTGCAGTGCGCAGGTAATCCCATCACTCGTGCTTTTTATCAACGCACTTGTGATGGGATCACTTGCTTTCCGCACTCGTTACGTAATGTACTATTTCAAATAATTAATCGACCTGTAATATTCCCTTTTCCACATTAAGTTGAATAAATATGCCATACATATTAATTGCAAGGAAATTCTGTATTAATTACGTCAATATTAATAATATAATGACATGATTTTTAATATTCTCAACTGTCAAGACGTTTTTAAAGGTTGTAGATTGTAGATCGGGAGACGATTGTCCATGGTAACCTTATTACACTGCGATCTTTTGTGAGGAGTCAGTAAGGTCTAGATTTTTAAGAAAGTCTATTCATCGCTTAGGATGTAGGTACATTTGTAACCAGATCAGGCTATAAGAAGACCTGTTCCAAATATTTATGTCTTCAGGGAACAGTTAAAGAAAATGTGTTATGCCGTTTTATCAGCATCTTACAGAATCTGCATGTTCCACTGTTCACTTTACCCATTTTATAAAGATGGTACCTCAGTGGACTGCGTCCTGTTAGAATTCCGTTTTAAAAGCTCTAAGAGTCATTTAGAGTAGCGCAGTGAAGGTCATATTAACCTTTTTGCTTGTCTTTGGCATGGAGATATAATCCACTTGGCTAAACTGAGTTTCTTTCCCAATAACAAACTTTATCCATAATGCGACTTTTTGAGATGCCACAGAATGGTTCAAGTCCGACAAAAGAAGTACTATCTACTTCTTTTGCGAAACTAACAGCAGTCTCAATTTCGATAATCCCTTTATGTCCTGGTACTTTGTTGTGTCTAGCCAGTTGCTTAAGAGACTGTTTGTAGTTCCAAGTTGTTTTGGATTTAAACGTGATAAATTGTAGAGCCCCCAGAGCAGCGTAGCTGACGGAGGCAATTATCTGGCTAAATTGAGGCTTTTTTTTATTCACTTTTGATTTCAGAAATTTATGACTAAAAGCTTCGCATGGAAAATTGTAGGAGCCTTTCTCAGGGCTTTTGAGGACCTGCAATTCCTATACCTACACCTTGTGGTGTTTTAGTCCCATTAGTATAATAAGTAAGGGCTTCTTTCCAAAACATTTATTGTGAAATCGAAATTTTGTTTTGGAGACATAGGTTGCCTCGCGAGATGTTCTGTAAGACCGCTGAGTTTTAAAGACTTACTCATTGTTAACCTATAGGCATTTTCCAAAGAAACCCTCTTTACAGGTAAATGTAAGGGGCAAAGGTCTAGAATTATTTCCTAGAACTAGTAAACGATCTCATTGCGCCAATGATCCCCAAACAAGAGCGGGGGTTCTGGCAACCGTTAGATATGACCAATGCATCATTTTAGGTTTAAAACCTTATGATTAAAGCTTGTTCTCTCAATGCGAAAGAGAAAAAAGATCAAATCAGTATTTGTTTCTCTTTCAAATGGGATAAGTATATCTATCAGGTGATATTGATGTAGCAATCAGGTATTGGTTTTTCTTTTTTCACAGGCGATAAATAGTGAAGCAAACACTGATCCTTTTTTCTTTCTCGCACCGATAAAATGGTATTAAGTCGGTATGCTCGGTGTAGATATCTTTAAGTTGAAATTAAGTCATTGTATTTGGCATTATTCGTAGCTGTCTAAGATCAAAACTATATCTGAGTCAGAACGGTGTAACACAGATTTTCTTTAAAGCTAAATTAAGTCGAGGAAGAGCTTAAGAAATATCGGTACTTGTCATTAATTTTGTCAGTATTGATAATAAAACTTAAGTATATTTTTTTTATAAAGGATGTCCTCGTAGGTATAGAGCTAAATACAAATGTACCGAGAACCTCTATTGGGACAGAAGAAAAAAATTGGTAATTTGGGATTTAAAGGCCTGCAAGTTAGGACGAGTGGGGAAGACGTAGGAAGGTAAGGAGTTCCACAATCTGGAGACCCTGGGATGAAGAAACGACCGAATCAATCCGTTCTCGATGTTCAGCATTGAACAGCTTAAGGGTGCATGGAGTTGGCACGTCGCGTTGCTCTGGCTGGTCTGACAAATGGAGGCATTATAGAGCGTAGTTCTTCTGAGCAAAATCCATTTATTTATCCATAAAACATAATAATGACTAATTATTGATTAAAAGCATATACGTACCTACACATTTTCATTCCCATCATTGCCCATGTCAATCGTTAAGTCTTAAACGAAGGCTAAAATTATAAGGAATAACTAGTACATAAATTTTCTTGTTGATAAACACACCAGAACATTGCTTGGTACTGTGTTTTTAAGTTTATTAAATACAAAATATATTTAGTACGTATGTTTTAACCAGGACACTTCTTTGTAAACATAACAAAACCAAATTAAATATTTGTGTTAATTTTTTAAGTGGAATATTAAAAAATATTAATAAAAGTAAGTGTTTACTGCATGTTGGGCAACAAGTCAATATTTTAAGCTATAAATAGAGATGAACCCATTGGTTAGTTATATATGGATAAAACATACATAACTTCTAACGAAATCACGCTAACGAATAACCACTACAGTAGCTTCTTTAACCTTATAGTGTCAATTATCCTAATGTAGAACATCCTTGAGGGGGAAGAGTAAGAGCGAGAAATGATGGTGGAAAAGAGGACATAAAAGAGCTGTCGCCACTTCATTACCTCTAAATGATACTTGTGGAATTCGCAATAACGCAAGAATGCGAGATGTGCGTCTATAAATATGAGTATCTATTTAATATAGAGCGGAAGCGAAGGGCCGTAAACGATCCTTTTATGTTCCATATTAGAAGGCGATTAGTGGTCACTTTTATTCTATTTATTGACACTTTGCAACCGGGATAGCCGTTGGCGTCGGGTATATTTGTTTAAAGATGATTTTAGTTTAATTAAAAAATTAACATTCTGTTGGAGTTCATTTGGGTTAAGAAAATTGCTTTAAGAATAATAAAAACTTATATAATTCAGTATGTGCTCTTCTAAAATTGTATTGGATTCATTTATGCTATACCAGTAATCGGCAAGATATTGAAAATTATCTTGATAAATTATTAAAAAGAAATAAATTTAACCGCTCAATTTAGATTTAGGAAATGCAAGTCACTATAAAGGCTGTAGCCGTGGTAATAAAATAAATAGTTGAGGGCTTTGGTGAAGGTTTAAATACCACTGCCTCAATGTGCGATCTCACCAAGGCCTTCGATTGTGTGAACACTGATATTCTTTTGAGTAAATTAGAGTACCATGGTATTCGATCTAAAGATCTAAGTTTGCTTGTTTCTTATTTGGAAAATAGAATGTAATATATTTTATATTAAAATAAACAATCAGCACTAGATCCAGTTAAAAAAGGTGTACCCGCAGGGTTCTCTTCTGGGTCTTTACTGTTTCTAATATGTATTAATAATTTACCCAATGTTCCTAAACAAGCCATTGTTGTCACGGGAAGATTTAGATAATTATATGGTTCGTGTTGGTGAATGGTTTTCTTTAAATAAATTAAAAATGGATGAGTCCAAAACACAGAGAATCAAATTTTCATCAAGTAAAATCTGTGTTCGCTCTGAGCTGATAAAAATGCTAGCGATAGTGTTATATTCAAGCCTAAATTGGGCCTAACATATTAAAGGTCTTTGCTGTCTACTCAGATTTTTGCGATGAGACAACTTAGAACATGTTTTAATAATGACACCTTAAGAACTGTTAACTTTGCCCTGGTCCATTCCCATTTATCCTATGGAGTACCTAATATTTTGGGAAAGAAAAGGCACAAAAAGCGTTTTGCTTCCAGAAGGCAGCTGTACGGATCATATAGAAGTAACAGAAAATAACACCCCATGCAAACCTTTATTTGTGAAGCACCGTATACTGCCTCTGCCCTGTGTATATATACTGGAAACATTGAGGGAGGTTCATCAGCGACAGGGTGATTTTCTTAGGCATTCTGATGTACATAATTACAATTCACGTAACGCGGATACCTTGTTGCCTCAGAGACCGCCGTTTCTTAACAAATAGACGGATTTTAGTGCAACTTTTATAGCAAAATTATACGTGTCTTATTTCGATGAAACATTTTGATATTTAGCTGATTATTCTAAAAGTCCAATAGTAACCAACACATTTTTTATAAAGGTTGAGACATTCTACCAATTTAATACAAATAAAATTTATTTTTTAGGCAGTTATGAATACCAAATTGCCGATTATTTGTTTCTAAGTGAAATCTAATCAACTAAGCCTGCCAAGTATTTGTAAAAATTAATTAAAACGTTCTAGAAAAGATTTAAATAAAACGACTATTTATTACGGTGCTCTGGGCGAATGTTGCATTTGACGTCTCATTTCTAGCCAAGCATCCCGACGCCATTCACTATCGTCTTTTCATTTAAATTAAAGTGTCTTTTTTTATTTGGTAACGTTTACCGTACTCGAAGATAATTGATTTTTTCTTATATCGACTTATTTGTCAATACTAAATATACAGATTTTATGATATCTTATCCATGCAGACATACTTCAATTATTACTGAAAAGCTAATTTAAAATTTTTCGTTATTATAGATTATTACGTTTGCGGTTATTGTAGAAATGTATATGTTTGTGCGCGCATCACATGAAAACTACTGATTCTATTCGAATGCGGTTTTCAAAGACGTATTTGTCTTCTTTCAACTTAACATCTGGTGTATAAAACTTTCTCCCCCCACCCCTTTAACGGGGTAAGGAAAGAAATTTTTATACAAAAATCAACACGCCACGCGAACGACGTTGCGGGTACATCGAAATAGAACCCAAAAATGTGGTTAGATTTTTTTGTCTGTCTGTCTGTATGTTTGTGCGCGCATCAGATGAAAACTACTGATCCGATTCAAATGCGGTTTACACAGATGTATTTGTCTTTTTTCAACTTATCATCTGGTGTATAAAAATTTCTCTCCCATTCCTTAAATGGGGTGGGGTAAGAAATTTTTATACAACAATCACACGCCACGCGAACGACGTTGCGAGTACAACTAGTACAAAATATTGCCACGTACTTTTAGTAAAAGTAAAATAAAATCAAATTTTGAAAATTTAAACTTATGGTTTAAATTGAAATCTCCAACTCCAGTTAAGATGGGTAAGTGGTTTCTCTACTGGCAAATTTGTGCCCAGCTCAGCCGTAGAGGGTAATTCAAAACAAAATAATGTGAGTCGCGCCACCGATTTTAACGGTTCAAATCGGAAACCCCTGATGTTCCAGGCACTGACCTATCTTACTGGACATAAATAATGAATTTAAGAATCTTAATTAAAAAAAAAAGAAATAATCCCCCCCCCCCCCCCCGCACAATAAACCCAACAGTTGAGTTATACAATATATAAAAATATATATAAATGAAATAAAGATAATTAGCGATTATCAGAAAATTTGTTCCACAATAATGTCAAAACCCTGGCAGATTTAATTATGAGTGATCACCCAGCGCAATATGAAAGATTTAAAAATTAAAAATTACTATAAATAATCAATATTCGACCAACAACTTTTACAATGTCTTAATCTTAAAATTAAATTTTTGGCTTATCTGTTATCTGCAGTGCTGGTAGTGAGGCTTTCGTTATTAGCCTGCTGCTTTGATGTTGGTAAGGCACAAGTTTAGCCTGATCCAGAAATATTCACCCGGTCCAAAAAGAAAACAATATTCGCCAGGTCCAAAAGCAAATGTTCAGCCAATACCAAAAATAATTTCAGCCAGAACCAAAAACAATTTTACTCGCCAGGTCCAAAAACAACAAATGTTCGCCAGGTCCAAAAAACAACAAATGTTCGCCAGGTCCAAAAAAACCCCTTTTATATTAGGAATAGGGGTTAAGCAGCCAAACTGCGATGTTAATTCGCTAACACCCGGTGGTAAATTTCGTGATCTTAAATCGGATGTCCACGCTTCTTCGAAACGAACCCTCTTAGCAATCACACGAAGGAAGCACCATTTAATCAAATCCCAAAAATATGGATTTATCTATACGCCTACTCAAAAATACCACAAAGGAATAACCAAAAATGAGGCTTAGATAAAATAAATTGAAGTGAAGTTCAAAAACCCATACGGATGGCTTGAATATTGCCAAAAGAACCTTCAACTTCACAAAATGGCGTCACTTAATTCGATAATCGCACTGAAATTGCTCGTTCAACTGTTCAAATCGAAAAGAAGGGGTCTCGAATCCGGAAATTTACGCATATGTTTCTCGCAATGACATTTGGGAATAAGAAGGGGAACTGGTGTGTTCTGTTGTGCCAAAAATGACTTTGCTAAATGTTAAATTGATTTACAAAATGATGTTAAAATTAAATCGAATTCATTAAACTAAATGTATTATTAATATCAAGAGGAATCGATGCACTTATTTACTTAATTTAAAATTTTAGCTATTAGTGTGTTAGTTTAAACAGTAAAAACCCGATATGTTTTCGACCTGACAATCAAATTCTCTACTCTCCCCACGGGTCAGGTCAATAAGATTCCCACCACACGGATCGGAACCCGTATCGAGCCGAAACATTAACTAAACTTTTAAATATATTGACGCCGATTTCTGCACGTGACAATATGTAGGTACAATGTTTAAATTATTCAAATTTTTCGAGGTTTTTTTAAATATTGAAATAAATAAGTAAAAATAACTGTTTATAGTCAGAAATAGCTTTAATGTTTTTCTAAATATATTGCATAAAGATCAATCATTTTTGCACGCGATTGAACTAATCTTTGAAGAACTTTTCCACTCCGACTTTGAAGTGTGATTTCAAGGCATTAACTACTTATTCAGACGTCGAAAAATGTTGTCCTCAAATTTTATTTATTAGGAGACAAATAAGGACTATAAGGCGGATAATCCATCAATTGGGTATTTTAAATCTAACAAATTCACTTCTTTGAGCAGATCTTAAAAGCTTGCATTGTCTAGATGAAAAATGATTTGTGTTCTGTGATGGGTTTCCTCGATTTTTCCGAAGAAACAGGTGATTATTTGTTTCAAAGTAGGTTGTAGAAGTGTTTTCAGAGATTGAAATGAGTGACTGAATTTTTGCAACATTTCTTTGTCCAATTACGCTCTACCCAACGCAAAAAAAATGTTTGAAATTACACCCAGGTGTATCTCAATCTCATCTCATCTTACAATATCAGTTTTCGCCCAGCATCATTACTCTTTTAGTACGGTAACCGATTTTGGACAACCTTTACGAAAAATCCGTTCTGTATCGTCCAAGTGTTTAATATCTGTTGTAAACAACACAAGTAAAATGGCAAACTTATGATTTTCCATATTGACTTTGGTGTTACCTTAAAATTTAAGTACAAACCATCGTATAATTATATGCTAAAAAAAGTTTATTAGAGAGGCAAAAATTAATACTAATCATTATCTTTTCTGTATTTGTTTTCATGAAAATATGGTACCACAAGGGTGGGTATAATAATTTATTCAAAGAATAAACAATAACAAGAAACTAAACAAGCGAAGTATAACTAGGACTGATCATCTGGTTAAAGGAACTTTAACTTGACAATGCAACCAAAACTGCTTGGGTAAATCGTTCGCTTTATAAATATACTTTTCAGTTGTTCTAGATGGTTATCGAAATTTTTAATATTCCTGGCAACTTTCGATTAGTCGATGACAATTAATATAAAAGGGTTAAATTGATGACCTCTATCTTTATTAGAGAATCGTAAAAATATTATATAAGTATTAGTAATACAATATAAGGATTCTTACGTAGTGATAATGTTTACTTAGTTAGGTACTTTAAATGATTTTTAAAAAGCCAAGGCTCTGTAAATTTAGAAGATTTATTTGAATTCATTCCGGTTCCTGATTACGTAACTTGGATTGTTTTAAGATTGGACAAACTTGTATCGTCTATAAACAACAAATTATAAAAGTGTACACATCAGAAAGTTATTACTGATTTTCTTCGAAAAGGACTAATAATACCAGATATGGCTTCTATATAGAGGACTGAATAAGAATGATTTATAGGACAAAACATGGGAATTCAGCCAACAGATACATAACCTGTTAATAAACTTCAGGCAAGCATATGATAGTATTGAGTCGAACTCTGGAACGCAATGACGGAAATATCAATACCACAAAAACTAATCAGACTGACCAAGATCTGCGTGGAAAATACTAAAAGTCGGGTCAGAATAGGCTCATCAATATCAAAAGATTTCCAAATAACAAACAGGCTAAAACAAGGAGCCGCGATGTCGCCGCTACAGTACAACATTGTTCTAGATCTAGATAAAGATGTAAGGGAAGCAAATCCCAAAATGCAGATATTTTCAATTGATGGTCCACGTCTGTTGATAGTCTTCGCAAATGACATAGATATAGTCTCTAAAATGACAATAGCAGTAAAGAAGCCTTATGCTAATTTAGAACAACATTACCAATAAAAACCAATAAAAACATTAAAGAAAACCAAACGAAATATATGTGTGGAACCAGGCAACTTCACAGTGGACGAGACAGAATAGGACAAAATATATATGGGAGACTACAACTTTGAAAGACTCAGAAGCTTTGAGTTTTAACAGATGATAACGATATGCAAAAAGACATTAAAGCTAGAATCATCGCAGCAATAAATGCATGTACGCTATGATAAACATTCCTTAATCAAAGCACCTTTCTATAAAACATAAGGTACAGATATATAAAATGAAAGCGAAATCAGGACGCTGATAAAAACAACAATAAAAAGACAAAGATGCTTTAAAGAGAAATCATCAGGAGAATATATGACCCAACCATGGACAAAGACACACGACGATACCGAATAAAAACAAATACAGAACTTAAAGTGTTGTACAAACACCTGGATATTTAAGATGCTTTAAAGGCAAAACCTTCAGGAAAATATGTGGCCTAACCATTTACAAAGATACACGAAGATACCGGACATTGGAACAGAGGTAAAAGCACAGAGAATAAGATGGACAGGCAACATCCAACGGGAACTAAATGACCGATGGGCAAAACTGGCATAGCAAATTAAACTTTAAGGAAGATCAACGGGACAACCACGCACTAGATACAGTGACAATCTGGAAAACGACCTCAATATCATGGGCCTACAGATATACAGAGACCGGATGATGGACCGAAAGAGATTGAGTCAAATAGTATAGTCAAGCAGAACCTACGAATATTTGTAGACTTACCAGGTAAGTATGTAATAAGAATGATCTTTTTTTATTTGAAACGACTATCCGATATTTCTGAAGGATGTTAGAATGAAGAATATTTAAAATGCGTTGAAATATGTCAGAACAAACAGCTATTTATTTAGAACACATTTATCCTTCTGTATTGTTAAAATTTGTGGTATGAATTAAGTAGAGTCACTTTTTATCCATGTATCTGCGTTTTATACACGGCCAACAGTTATAACACGTCCGTGGCAGTAGACTATATATATTCTGACATATTGTATAAGACAAAGCAGACGTTATGATCTCGAAAACCATTCAAACAATAGCAAGCCGAATATACAAGGCAAGGGTAACTAGATTTATAACGTCTACTCTTGACGGTAAGGGCGTTTCTAGGGATTCTGTATCATATTTTGATCAACGAACGATTTACAGTACGGAATATCTGAACGAAATATGGATTATGTTAATTGTCCGAAAATGAATGGAAATAAATAGGACAAACATATTTTATTTTTTTTTAAAAGTGATCCAGATTTGGGTGAAAAAATAGTTAGCAACTGAGCCAAAGCTGTTTATACCGGTATTACCTACATCTATCATTTTATCGTTCAGAAGGTATTTCATGAATATATTTTGGGGTCATTATTTTAATTTTGTATTTTCGTCCAAACGTTTCATTCAACTTTCAAAATTAGAACATGTTCCAACTTTTTTCAAATATTATCGCTAATTCAGGGGTGCCATCCTTATTAAACGACAATGCAGAAAATTAACGTTATTATCAATTTTTATTCCACGTTGTTTTTAATTTTTTATTAATATTTTATTGGCATTTGGTAAGTAGATTTTGTGAGTTTTCACTGTTGATTTTGTTTTTATTTTATGGAATAAAGAGTAAAATTTGACAAATACAAGAGATAAATTCAATTACTAAAGTCTCTAAAGGTTGG
The DNA here is from genome assembly GCA_964028335.1 of Altica lythri. Classification (NCBI taxonomy): domain Eukaryota; kingdom Metazoa; phylum Arthropoda; class Insecta; order Coleoptera; family Chrysomelidae; genus Altica; species Altica lythri. The sequence continues at coordinate 22,869,588 of OZ034808.1, read as the reverse complement.
TCAACCTGCTTTTAAACAATTCCGTAAACTTTATTAAAAATTCTTTGTAAAAGCTTTTATTTTACACAAGCTATTTAAATATATAGTAAAACAAATTTGTTCAAGGGCCATACCCTGAGGAAAACTTAATCCCACAGACTTATAGTTAATGTAAATGTGTATTTTCCCACATGGTTTTTGATCTTTTAGATAATCTTTAAACAAATTAAAAGAACTGTTTTAAGATCTTCTTAACAGTTGCATTGCATACGGTATCAACCACTTTACGCATTATAGGTTCTGCTCAACTTACCACGATTGAGTATCTAAATACAGAGCGAGGCTATGGCAACTGCTCACAGGCTGCTACAAGGCCTACCATATTCTTATTTAAGGTAGTCAACCTGGTGTATCGATGGCACAAAGACTGAGAAAGACAGACGATCGGGCATATATTAGAAGACCCAGTAAACAAGTCCAATTAAGTCTTGGTGCGTATGCTACATTGTTTCAGGATGAAGCAATGGCTATAGAACACGGTGCAATGGAGGTCATAAGCCATAGTCATGTACCTACTTGGACAGCCAAAGACGATAGTTTCGGAACAAATAAGCTCACAGCTTGTGTGGGTTTGCGTTAGAACCTTGACATATTCAGTCGGAATTCTCTGACACTTGCATGGGTATCAGGACACTCAGGGTTTCGGGGCAATGAGGAAACTGATTGGAAGGTAATATCCCAATGGTTGGCCTGGAACCATTTGGCGAGGTTGTTGACACATTAAAATAGACAACCATTAAAAAATGGAGCCTATAGAAGGCCCAGGAGTGGTGTGTAAAATTATTGGGCAAGCGACAAGCCAAAGACTTCATAAAAGGACACTTGGCGAAATTTAATGCAGAGCTGTTATCACAAAGTCCAAACGATGTCAGGTCAGTCTCTTGAGAGGACATTTTCAGCGCAGAAAACTCCTAAGTTAACTGAACTTAGCAGATGAAGTCATCTATCGATACTATCAAGAGGAGGAAGAAATTGCATTTCATCTTCTATGCAAATGTGAAGGCCTTGCAAGGACGCGGTATCTAGTATTGAGAGAGGAGAAACCGGCTGCTCCAAGTTACGTGAAGAGGCCACTGTCAACAGTATTAAGTCTCATTTAGAGGGCAGGGCTAGACAAGGTGCTCTAATCCTATTCTAAATATTAAGTTCCCAGTGATACAGGCTAACAGCCAATCCAATGAATATGTATCTATCTATCTTTCAACTCCTTTAACCTGATCTAAAAACAGAGTAAAAGATAGTTTTCTTCATATGAAGTTTATTAGATAATTAAGTGTTTTTACATTCTCTAAATCCAAATTGCATGCAACACAAAATATTATACTTCGTTACAAAACTTGTTAAGCGAAATTAAAGTTTAGTAGGTATTTCGTATAAAGTGGTTGTCCTTTGATTTGTATTCATAACCAATAATTTAATAATAAATTGAAAATAGTAGGTACCTACAAACTTTTTTATTTTAACGAAGTAGTTAAATATGTAAATAAATATTTACATTCAAATATATATCGATGAGAACACTACTAACAATGATAGGAAAAAGACGATAAAAAATATAAATAGATATAAATGTATAAAATAATAACAATTAAAAATAAATAATATTAGGTAGCTATTTAATCATTCACAGCAATGAATAAAAGATCTGAAATAAAGGACGAAACTCGGAAATTTTTAAATAATATATTATTATCCTTAACCTGCTACAAACTTCAAACACTCCTATTTTTATTTTTATTTTATAACAAAATAAATACTGTTTTATTTATTTATTAGAATTCTAATATTTCAATGCCCTTACTCAATAGACAATGATCCTTTTACCTACATAATTTCTTTTAAAAAGATATATCAAAGCTCGTAATTCTTATTGAATCCCTCTCTACCTATATTACTTCGTGTTACAAGTCACCGAAACGGCATGGTGTACAATTACTCTTCGAAGAAATAAAAGAAGTGTTTGTTTATTGAAATTCTTTTACTTTTTATCTTCTTCAAGTCTCGGCTCTTAGGACAGTCGCTCGACAAGAGGGAAACTGTGTATAGTATTGCCAACAAAAGTATCTTTTTTCAAACGATTACCTCTTATTTGTACTCAAAGTATCTGGTAACGTCCTACCTGAAGTAAAATCAAGTAAATAAAATATGTAATACAAGGAAATAGATATTTCAGTTTGGATATAGAATACACGCTGCAGTTTTTTTTTTAATATAATTAATCGAAATAGTAAATAAAAAATAAATAGTTACAAAATAAAATTTTTCAAGAATATTTATAAAAAGAGGGTAATTGGAAACATCATCCTCATCATGTTTGCCGCTCTTCTACATAGAGCTATTTAATTCGTTTAATGCGGTGAATTAGTCCAGTCCACATTCTTCTTATTGGTTCTTTCTGTTATTATGCGACCTAGCTTTCTCTACGATTTTCTTCCAGTCTTTTCTATTTGTGCATATTTCTCTTCAATTCCTCACTTTTATGGCTTTAATATCTTTATCGACCAGGCCTTCTCATCTTTCTTTCGGTCTTCCTCTTGGTTTTTCTTTATCTGGGTTCCATCTAATGAGTTTTTTTATTAGGAGTGTCCTCTCCATCTTAGTCTTTGATCCTTAATAAAGCTGAAAATATCTTCTCCTATTATTGTATCTCTAATTTCATGATTTCTTCTACTTCTCATTTCCCCGCTTTCGATTTTTATTGAGCCCGCGATTCAGCCCCATCTACCTAGCGGCCCAAATTGAGAAATTTAAGGTTTAAAACAGTGCTCCAAATTGGTCACTAATTGGCATAATTGGTCACTAGCTCCGACTAATTGGTCATTCATACAGAAATTTTTGCAATGAGTTTAAAATATCAAGGTCATCCAAAAAATTTTAGCTGCTCTATTTGATCGTTCAGAGTTCAATCAAATTGAAATTAATTGGTCATAAACTGGTCAACATTGGTCAGTATTTAATGATAATTGGTCAGCGTTATTGACGGAGTTATTAACTAAATAATGACTTTCAAGGACAAGCAAATTTAGAGCGACCCAAAACCAAAAATGTGCGATTAAAAAAAAAGGTTACTATAGCTAAAAACAGTTGAAAAATTGGTCAAAAGTTTTTAACATTTGGTCATGGACACAAAAAAATATAAAAAGTTTAAAAATTTCTGTATAAATGTATAAATGACCAATTAGCCGGACCTAGTGACCAATTATGACCGGAGCACTGTTTTAAACCTCAATTTTCTCAATTTGGGCCGCTAGATAGATGGGTCTCCGCGATTCTCCTTATAATCATTCTCTCAAACATTTTCAGTCTTTCTTTGTCTTTACTTGTGGGGCACATTGTCTCAGCTGCGTATGTAGTTACAGATCTGATTACCACTTTGTACATAAGTTGTTAATTCCTTCATTAGGTTGTGGTTTCTCCAATATTTTCTATTGCCTGCTATTATTTCGTCACATCTCTCATTTTTTCCATTCACTATTACTCCCAAGTATTTAAATTGTTGAATCCTTTTAAAAATGTAATTTCCTATTTCGATTCAATTTATTTATTTTTATTATCTTTTTTAGTATATTGTTTTCCCTTGATTGATTTCTAACCCTCTCTGCCTTGCTTCCTAGGCTATGGCTGTTAGAGCTTTTTCCAGTCTTCCTTTATCTCTGCCCATAAGTAGGTACTATGTCGTCTGCATATGTTAATAGTTGTGTTGAAGAGTAAGCTAAAGTTCCTTTGATTCCACTGGCTTTTACTGCTCCCTCTAACGCGATGTTAAAGAGAGCTGTTGAGAATGCATCTTTTGCCTCACCACTATTATTATTGCGATTGTGTTTTTGGTGCCTTATTCTGATTTTATTTTTGCTCGGGATTTGGCGATAGAAATTTTTGTTACTCTTATTAGCTTTACAGGTACATTTAGATTTTCCATTTCTTTTACCAATTTATTTCTTTGCATGGAGTCGAAGACCTGTCTGAAGTCTATGAAGAGAGTGTGTAGTGTTTACGTAATTATGTGCATTGCATCTGTTATCGATGTGCTTCTCTGAATCTCTGTTGATACTCTCCAACCTTTTTTTCTACGTATTGATTAATCTGGCTTATGAGGGATGTTAGAATTTTGTATGTCGTGTTTAGTAGTGATATTCCTCTATGGTTGTTGCAGCCTGTTTGTTCCCCTTTCTTAGATATTGGTCTTATTATGCCTTTCTTCCATTCTTTGTGTATTTCTTCTGTTTCCCATATTCTAACAATTAGGTTATAAAAATATAGAATCTAATAAACTTTCAAAAACCATGATCAACGAGTGGTAAATATACTCGTACAAAAATTAACAACAGTATGAAAAATGAACAAGCAAATCACAGGAGAAGCTAAGACGAACCTAAAAACTTTTTGCAGGGGAAATTTCAATATTGAAGAACTTTACATGATATATTAGTGTAAATCAGTGTCTTTCTTAAATAATAAAGCTATACAAATTAATATATAATAACTCCAGATTTCAAATTTAATATTCATTCACTTAGTGCTTGTTAGTTGAGTTTTACTAATTATTATTTTTAACAAGAGTGCTACTACCCCACGCACTCAACATAAACCGCTTTGGTCTCTCTGAAACATAAAACAAAATGTCAAGTACTGAAATAAAAAAAATACTTCGTAGTTTTAGTCTTTTATATTCTGTTCATTTTCCACTAAAGGCTTTTCAAAAGGCCTGTTATAAAATTTTCCGTGAAAACAAATCATTTGAAGTGCGGTCAGTCCGAGATTAAATTTATAAAAACAGTTTATATTCGTATTCAGCTTCATTAAAACTCTTTTTCAAATGAGAACAATTATTTATGTTTAAAGTTTAGGTTTGAGTGCGCCTTTTCGAACTGAATCTGGTATAAAAGATATTTCAAAAAATTCTGAAGAACGGTATTAACTATTGTAACCTCGTCTTCACTACGTGAGTAATTTTGCACTAAGAATACGTTGCGAGTTGCGAGTATAAATTTTGTCTGATATTTTATTAGCTTTTTGCCAAATTAACAATAGAGTATTAGCATTTTTAAAAGACAGAAAACTAGACTGAAAAGATTTAAAAAGAAGTTTTTAGTAGTCAGGAATTAATAGTAAGAGTTTGAAGAAAACATACCAATAGAAAGACAATTTAAATTTTATTGTTATTTTTTTTAATCATTATATGTTGCAACATATATAAACGTTAAATGTTTTCTTTATTTTTTTGTAAATTTAAAAATCTATATCAGTCCTATCCTATCCTCTACCTTACAGAATCTGCACTTTGCTTCATCTACCAATCGTAATTTCTTCATTTGTCCTCTTCATCGGCTGTGCCCGGTTAATTTTCCCATTATTATACCGAGGTTCTTCTTACTAAGGTTTAAACAGATGTAAGATCTCTTCTGGTCATAGTTTACCAGAAGCGTCTTCGGTCCTAGTCCTTCTAGATCGTTCCTGTACTTGGATTTTTCTAAATTCACTTTTTTCCTTTAAGACTGTATACCACTGCTGATGGTGTCTTTGTTTCATTTAGATTTACTAACCAGTTATGTGGTAAATTTTCTCACAAAGTTAAATTTCTTTGGCATGTCATCTTGAGGCATTTCCAAAATTTAATCAAATTGAAGTAATCAAGGTCTTTCCTTCTTTAACCATTCTATATATTATTTTCTTCTTAAATTTGTAGTGGCGTGAGATTTAGGATTACTTCCATTGCAGCAGTGGGACATGCTCCAGGCTAGTCTATAAATTTCCAAAAGGTTTGTCCTCGTAGAAGTTAGATTAGCTTTCGTGCCCCAAGCTACTGCCCCATAAGTGATGATTGGTCTCACTATTGCGTGTACATCCATTGCAATGTATTTTGGTTAAAACTTAAAACCCCAATTCTTGCAATGTTTCTGCACACCATAAGGGCTTTTGTAGCTATGTGAATTATTTCGTTTTCATGTTTGTTCTTAAGTAACCTGTTATCTAGGGTTAGCCCTAGATATTTAACCTCTGTTTTCTACTCACAAATATTTACACCTACTTTGACGGTTTTTAAGTTTGGTTTAATTTTTAAACATACATACATTTTGTATAGTTACTTCAATACATAAAATATTTTATAATTTCAAATAACTGTTGTGCAAATATAACCTTCTGTATTTTGAATACACAAACAACACATAATTCAAACGTTACTTGAGCTCTTTGATCAGTAGGTACTATGTTAAAGAAATCTTTGTTTGATTTATATTAGGTATCTATATTTACGCTATATTGAATTCTTTATATTGTTTCTCTACTGACGACAATTTCCGATTCGTTTGAATGCATTAAGAAACCTCAGAAAAAAATGCCGTCTAATATTTAGTAGAAAGATATTATTTACTTTGCATTTTAAGCTTTTTACAGCGTCCCATAATCATTTACCGTTAAACTACTAAAGTGGCGATTCTGTTTAACAAAATTTTCGTTTACATTTATTATTTGAAGATTTAGATGCACGATAAATTTCTATGAATACGAGTTAATACCAATCGAAACGCATTTAGGATTAATTTCTATTAAATACGTACATAGGAGTGTAAAAAAATTGATATAAATATTTTTTGTTACAGCTTCAAAAAGGCCAAGAATAAATGTAGACGACTGTCCATTAGAAGAATCTGATTCAGACCAAGAAGAGATAAAAAGAAGCGAACAATCCTCCCCTATAAACCCGTCAACAGTTCCATTAGCACCTACTCCATCACCTGAACCAGTTACAAGTCCTGATCCAGATCTGGATGTAGAAGATGATACTCAAGGAGAAGCTCCCGAAAATCTATCAGTTAAAAGAGAAAAACCGCCTAGTCCTGAAACACCACCTCATCAACAATCGTCCAATTTTATGCCATTTCCTCAACAGTTCGGACAATTTCCTCCTCAGTATCAACTACCGTTTTCTCAAAGAAGTCCAATTGATGTGCTCATGAGGGTGTTTCCTGGAAGACGGCGATCGGATGTTGAGGCGTTATTACAAAGGTAACCAATTGTGTAACGTATATAAATATAATTCACTTAAAATAAAAATAAAATATATGACAGATATTTTGAGAAAACAAAAACCAATCTAATTTGATTTACTAAAGCTTCAAATTTTTTTTTGCAGGTGTAAGGGTGACATCCTACAAGCAATGGAACTGATGGTAAGTGGTACTCATGAAGAATTATCAGCACCGTCCGCATTCTCTCCACTGGGTCCTCCAAGTAACTTTCACCGTTACAGTCCCTCTAGACGATTTCTTTCCGCTCCATATGCCGGAACAGGTTATCTTCCAACCGTTATTCGACCGCCTCCAGATTATTTATCTTTGGTAGGCCCTGTTCATGATGTTTATAAAAATGAAAGTGCTACAGCTTCATCTCCTGGTTCTAATACCGGATCGGATAAAACGAGTTATTCGGAATAGCCCCGATTTTATGAAAATAGGGGTTGTTATCAATATCAGTGATGGATGAATTGACGTCAGGTAAATTAGAATGTAATTGAACTGGATAAAAATTGAGAAGTTATCTTTCAAAAAACTGTTATAAAAGCAATGGTCAGTAGGTGTGATTTGTGATATTTTTTCTACTTATATATAGTTACAAGATAATTTTTTGTTTCAAAATAAATAGTTATTGTTTTATTTATATACGTTTGATATCTAAAATCTGCTGCTTTACTGTTTCAATTTTAATATAGATGAAAATTTATACACTGCAATATTTGGTGTTTAATTTTTATGGAACATCTACTTGGTAACGTAATATCATCAGGGTTGGAAACACATATGAAGGTAAATAATAGTTTGTGTCTATCCAGATTGGTTCAATATAGATAATTCTGTAAATACGATTAATGTATACAGTTGAGTCCGTGGTTCTTTACCCGTGCGTCATCATTTAAAGCATACCAAGTAAGTCAGAAATTGCAACTTAATAACATGCGGTAGCAGTTTTGTCTTTAGTTTCATGCGTGGAAGACAATGACGCTAGATTAAAAGTATGTGTTTTATCTCGCCAGGTATTAGTGACGCACGGGTAAAGAACCACGGACTCAACTTTATTATCGTATATAATATCAGAAGAGATAAAATTTTGCCGCCAAAATTTTCGACTGGTATGAAAGTTTGTTGCTTGGCAATTCACGCGAATGAAATTTTGACAACATCACGAGACGTCAGTCGAGTGATTTTGTCAAAATTTCATGAGCGAAAATTGCCAAAAAGCAACAAACTTGAATAAAACCAGAGGAAAATTTGGCCGGGAAAAAATTTTCTCTCAAATGGTATTCGACAAGACTATTTCACGAGAAAAACAAGACAATATCAACGAAACATAATCTTCAATGACTGACACCTCAGTAACGGATCTGTCATAATTTTGTCGCTGAAATATTACGTATTGTCAAATACCACGAGTCCTTAAAATTTTATCGATACATTTTTAGTTTCCACGAAAACTTTTTTATTTGGCAAAAATACGAAAACAAATATTCAGTTTGTTTGAGTAGTTTTGCCTAAAATAAAAAAGTTTGAGTCTGGAAAATAAAAATTTATCTAGTAAAATATTACAGGACGAGTGGTGCTGCTATGCAGTTTTGTCAGTTAAAAATAGTCTAGTGAAATAGTCGTTTAAAAATTGCCTGGATTGGACTAGAATTAGAAATCTGGGGTAGCGATTGTCATAAGTTTTATACGGCCATCGGTTTCCTGTCTTTCCGATTCTAGTCTAAAAATGGTTCATCTTTTATCATCCTCCAGTTCCAGAAACAAATCTAAACTTTAATTCGTAAATACAATACATTTTAATACCAACATGTTGTTTTTCATATGGATTAGAGAACAGAGAACTTTAATTTGAGTTATTACTTTCAAACCATTTCTGACATCTTCGAAGCCATTGAAATAAAGTCTTGAGTCATAGGGATAATAACTATTGGATAGCTTTTCTTAGTTTAAATATGGGTATATATGAACATGAGGAATTTTTAATTTTGTACATTTGCACTTAAACGTATTTTATTGGATTCATAATAATTTAAATACAGTTGAATTCAAAATAAATTTTATTAAAACTTTGCGATGTATTTGAACAATTAAAAGAGAAGCGACGCGGCAGGAGTTAGGAGTTGCAGTCGGGAGTTTCCGGGTGAACAATCACATCAAAATTTAATTATAAAATACATATGAATCAAGTCTCATCCCTTGCTTTTCATCGAAGGGCGACCCTGCCCTGTCTGTGTATTGAATACATGAAGCCAGTTATTAGGTCTCTATTGTTAGCCTGTAGCTACCAGATCGTATAAATTATATTGTAAACACAGTGGCGTGTGCACCCAGTCATTGTCGGAATTAAACTGTGGTAATTTTCCCCTCATTTACTACTATCTGGATTTATTCGCCTCACAGAGGGTGGGGAAGATTCGAATAAATTTCATTGAAAAGAGTTCTCTCTTAAAGTTTTTATTATTAAATTACACCAATTCATCCAATAAACTTACTATACTGATATTCTTTTGTGTACCTTTCAGACCAATGCTTTAATAGAACGTAAACGGGATTGAATATTAGTTTAATTTGTTTTAATTGTAAATTATATTAGCAAATTGAATTTAAATGACGTTGTAAATAATTATGTATTATACGAATATTGTGAAAAGTAGAGTAGAAATTAGATAGAAATATTATGTTATTTATGTATTATATACTATATCTAAAAATAGATTTACATTGTACGATTTTTTTGAGAAAACTAAAAAGTGTATACGAAAAAAGAAATAAATGTTATTCAATATAAAATATATTTATTTTAATATATCCTGCATCAAGTTTGGAAAATTACCGTTTTTTTTTCAACAAAGGGTAGATATTGTCGAAATCAATTTTGGGTATTTCTTCAGAAATGGTATGATGATAGGTTTGGCCAAAACATAATATCGTTATTAGCATAATGTTTGTGAACAAACTGACGCATTTTGAAAAAGAAGTTATCAATATAAGTCTGGCACATATATACGTCCGACTTAAAAGATCTATTGTATCTCCCTTTACTTGCTAGAATTCTGAGGTTTGCTCAGACTTATAGCAGCTCTTCTGGTCCTATCTTTCTTAGAAAGTTTATGATTTCGTTGGGCTTAGGTTTAGACAGCTGATAGATCTCTTCTGGTTATAGTTTCCCACGAGCGTCTTTGATTGTCTTAGTCCTTCTAGACCGTTCCAGTACTTGAATTTTTCTCTATCTACTTTTTTCCTTAGTTTTTCTAAAACTGTACTATTGCTAATTCCACAAGATGGTTCTGGTCCCAAATATGGGGTTTCAGTTCTTTTTTTGCCCGCTGATCGACTGTTTCTTTTCCTTCTGTCTTCTGACACCCATAAGAGGGTAGCAGTGTTATTTTGTTCTAGTTCATTTAGTTTGCCTAGGCAAAGTCTGACCGGACAAAGGTTCAACTCTTACTATTTCCACAAAATGTTGGGATTGACCCCTGTTAGAAGTTGCGCACCAGACAAGGATTTTATTTGCACATTTTGCTTCATGTTTGTATTTAACATTGTCAGGGCATTCTTCTACGTTGTCCGTATAAAATCCATCATTTCCTGGTGTTTCAGAAATACTTAAAGTGAAATACTATTCATCTCTTAAATAATGATAATTGGCAATGTTACTTCACCTCAATTAACGACAGCATCTTGGTTTACAGAGGAGTTACGCTTGAGAGTATTTAGGGCACTTACGTCTTTTTCCATATTTTAGACCATTCCTCCATAATTCTAGAAATACCATACTCTTAGAAGATCTGTATTGACAAGCAGGTCTACTCGTTGACATTCCAATTTGCTCTTTTTTTGCGAGATTAAATTCCTTGCTCGCACTTCGCTGTTGTTCTATAAATAGTTCTGCGTAAAATGTTTTCATACTGTAATATTCGACAGATTTTAGGTATGTGTACTCGTCCAACTAATTTTAATTTTTTTTTCTTATTTCAAAATGAAAACTTTAAAATAAAGAAATTTAGACTGACAGTAAAAAAAGGAAACCAACTTTTTTGTCGAAAGGCCACTTAATATTATTTTGTTTTAGTTAAATTTAAGCCAATGAATTATATGTTAAAACTTTTGGGGCTTACGTTACTATGTAAGATTAACATATTTTTTAAATTAGGTAAAAAAATGCATTTGGTGTCGAAATTTCACCAGCTGGTGAATTGCATTCGAAAAAAAAATGAACCAATATTCAACAAAAAATTATTCATCTTAAAGACAGATGAAGGAGAAGGGACCAGAAAGAGAATAACAGAAAGTCCATAGAAAACAGATTACTCTATGAGTTTTAATAACAAAAAGGTAAGGAAATTTTGAATGTTAAAATATGTCTGGTAAAGATGTACTACAGAAAAAGAGATGTGCTTGTTCATGTATCTTAAATCAATTAAATAGGCAATTATATAGTTAAATTAACCGCATACTGACAAATGTCTAAAACCGTCTGTTCTTATGAGTTTTTGTAAGATTTTTTTGTGCTGATCCTACTAGAGCAAGTCAGTACCATTTTTTTAACTGTCTTACACAAGAAAGACAAGGAGCAAAAAAAATATGACAAAATTAATGCGGGTTGTTTCGTAGTAAACCGCGAGAGGAGAAATTATAAAAGACCATTATTATAAATAAAATTCATAAAAAACGAAAGAGGCTGCAGATGTTGACTCAAAGTTAAAGCAGGAACGAAACCTTAAATGTACACGAGACCTGCCCCTAATTGAGATTTATAGATAAAGGAATCAAAATTGAAGGAGTAACAGTATATCGAGAAATAATTGCTAAATTTTGCATTCTATAATAAGAAAATCCATAAAAAATGAAAGATATTGCAGTTCCCGTGTTACTCCATCGTTGATAATTAATAGAATCAAAATAAAATCAGCATAGGACACTCAAATGTAACCGTAGGACTTACTCGATATCTTGCCTTAGTTGAGTTTTGTATCTAAAGGAAATAGAATTGGTGGTATAACACGACATCGATTAACAGTTGCTAAACTTTGAATTATATAAATTTAATGAAAGTACCTACACAAATCGGTATAAAAAAGAAGACCATGAAAAAGAAAAGTGTTGTCTAAAAAAACGTATGAAAACTCTAAATATATGTGATTCATAGACATAGACATTTACTGTTTCCGAAAAATTACCTTTTTCATAACAAGAAGTTCGGTATGATTTTGTATATCGTAAGAAAAATAATACTAAACTTAACAAGCTTAAGTATACACTATTGGTTAAAGATCGAATTAACAGTTTTAGGGGTGATGTTGTGAAGAAGTTCATTAAGATTTCTCAAACTCTTTAAATTAGCAGGTCTCATTGTAGAGTATATGGAGCAGTCATAAAGTAGATCCAATAAAGTTTTATATGGATTTTGATTGCAAACAGAGCAAATCTCATTAGGCTGTGCCAGTTATAACTAAATTCTTTCCTTTTAAGTGCCTGGGTTACAGGGACGTTTATTTTGGAAATAATTAATTTAATCAAATTATAAAATTACTTCAAATTATTATATCCTTACGATAGATCTGTTTTTTATTACTTTAGAAATTATATTGTGTATCATCAGATCTGAAACACAACACTCTAAATGCAAATCATTCTTTCTTCAGATTTTATTAACTTAAGCACCCCTTCACCACAGTTTTCCGTCGGTTTACCAAAGGGTCTGCAAGTGACAGACATTATCGCCGCCCTTCTCACTGCTATCGTTATCTAGATTTGCACTACTTAAAAATGAATTACAATTATAGAGAGAGCAGCCCTCTCTATAGCGACATGTTTGTTACGATTGTAGAGAACGGTCGAACTCTATGACCCTTCAAAAATTAATTATATAACCTATGTTTCGTGGTCACATGTCATTGTTGCACACTCGTGACGTGACGGATACACTGTTATAAGAGGTGAAGGGTCCTCTTTGTTTGTTATAATTAGGGACATAATAAATTATTAACGAGCCACAAATCAGACAAATCGAATATCTGATATATTATGTTGTTTAAATAAACAGTACCTTAAAAATGTTTTCGTGGTTTAGGAAAATTAATTTAAATGAAATCTTAACAAATAAGATCGTTTTTATATAATCACTTATTTTATGTATGCACAAAATTATATCATGTTGGTTTTTATATCGATGAAAGGATTCTGGTCGTTGGGTCACATTTGGGATACATTTATCGAACTTTTGTTGCAAAAACCTACATCATTTTTAATTTGAGGAATCTTTAAAGTTCTTCCTACTTTTTGTTACGTAAACACTTCATATATTCTTTTGTTGTGGTTCGAATATCAATATTAATACCAGGGTTGTCCTTTTGCATATAACTATAAAGACAACAAATATATAGACTTAAAGTACTTTATTGCTTTTTCAAAATATGTCTTACCAAGATCGATACACTTTTTCATACTTTCAAACCAATTACAGTTATTACAGTCTTCAGTTGACACCTTCAAAATAGCTGTTTTAAAGACATCGATGGCTTCTTCTGGCAACTGGAATGACTGTTCACGCATTGAATTCTTGTTCTTTGGGAACGTGAAGAAGTCGTTGGGACGTAGATCGGGACTATAGGATGGACGGTCTAACAATTCGATGTTTTGAAAGTTTGAACATCTAAAAGCTCGATTGTCTTTTGGGCAGTGTGAGCACTTGCATTGTCCTGATGTAGGATGATTCGCCGTTGTGTGTGCTTTGTCGGAGTTTCCCGATAACTTCTGGTCAACAAACGTTTATATGCCAATCGAAAGTAACCGTTCTTCGATCTTTTAAAGCAATTATTGCTACATGACAGATTTTGACACAAATGTTGCGACTATTTTCTTTGACACACTTTGGATAATTTTTTTTTGTTTTTCCTCATTGTGAAACACCTATACCTACAGCGGACGGGCGTTTATCTTCTGGTTCGCAGGAGTAAATCCAAGATTTATCGACACTAACAAAACTATAAACGTGTTTTGAGCTTTCTTTGTTGAACCGTTACAATGTTTTTTGACACCAATTCTCGCGAACCGCTTTTTGCTATTCTGTGAAAAAATGAGAGATCCAACGAGAAATCAACTTCATAACACCCAGTTCTCCATGTAAGATTTTTAGGATCGAGGCCTCTGAAATGCCCAACGATTCCTCTCCCTTCCGGTATGTTACACGGCGATTATCCTTAATTTGCTGACGAACCACATCAATGTTTTGCTGTGTGACAACTGTTTTGGGTGGACCTAGCCTAGATTCGTCGCTGAGACTGGAGCGACTACGTAAAAATTGGCAATACCAGCGGAAAATAGTTGACTGGTGTGGTGCTTCATTCTCAAACACAAAAACCATTTCAGAGAGACATTGCTATTGAGATAATAACCTCCGAAAATTGTAAAAAAGTATTTCTGGAAAATGTTCTCGACCCAGATCCATTTTCCCACCGACTTGCTAATTTCAAAAATTCACTATACCGACACGACTTGTTGTATTACAATGAAACTCTGGATTTATGTCAACAAAATATTGAGATTGGATTTGTGTTTAAAGGTTCTATGGGTGGCGTTTTCTAAGCGGCTATATACAAAACTAAAAGACAACCCTTGTATTATTTGTTGATTTAAATTTCCGAAATGGTGAATGAACTTTTCTGATTAATTTTTGATTAACGTTTCTTATGGTGTGATCTTGGAACTGTATTTTTATTTTTTCCTTATATATACACAGCTTCGTTGTACAAAAGGTTTTTAGATAAATACAGGAAGGCGTAAAAACATGTACAATACAGCAGATTCTATTCTTCCTCAGCATGCAGTAAACGTACATAAAAATATAAATATTCTCCAAGTCTTACATTTACCTTATTTTGTACAAGCAAAATACAAATATAATTTTTATATTAAATAAATAGACAAACAACAATAATTTATCTCATAACTCATATTTAACAGCTGGCGTGTGTGGATATTTTAAAAGTAACTTTATAATGCTACAAAACCTATAGATATAAGTAGCTAAATCTACCTGCAAGTTTAAATAACCGAAAACTGTCAACTTCCAATAATATTTACAAATTATAAAACTACTTTTCAACTGCACACTGAACCGTATATATTTTTACAAAATATTTGTTTTCGGATATTTATAGGTATTAAATATTTACGTAAATGTCTATGGATACCTACTTCACCTAAAATACTGAATAAATGATAACAAAAAAGAACCTACTCGAATTTAAGAAACACCCTCGAAAAAAAATTAAAGCTTTTTTAGGTATAATCAAATTCTTGTCAGAATGAACCCTAAATCGAAGTGGAATAGCATCTACTTTCACATTTTTATGAAAGCTAACCTTTAACTGTTGAAAAAGACAACTTTTAAAAGCGATGATATCCTTTGACCCTAACGGAGCTATAACGTAAGGACGAAATTGTGGCTTTATACATCTCAGTTTGGTCAGGATGAACTTTCCATGTGGACACTCAAGTGCTCTACACTGAAAAGAGGAATTGTGAATAGGCCGATTCTGAAACCTATACAAGTATCTCGTTATACTGAATACGATGAAACCGAACTCATATTGTAGTTTATATCAGAGGCGTACCTAGTAATAAATCGGTAATATATGTTATTGTAAATTTGATTTCTTAAAAAATATTACATTTTTAGCCACAGATGCGTAAGTGCAGAAAAAATTAATTATTACAAAGTATATAGTCCATATTTTTAAAAAACATTTTATTTACGCCTGATAAATCATATTTATAAAGAAAATCAAAATAGTAAAATAAATTGAATAATATACCTATCTGAAATCGCTATGAATTGGAAATGACTGTCTTTTTTTGGTGTTATAAGGGTTTTGAAATCTTCTAAAGACAGGACCGGGAAGGTAACCCGGCAGTGTCGGATTTACCCGCTGTGGCGAGTACCTACCGACTAAAACCATTCCTTTACTTCGATAAGCGAGCAGGAAACTGCCCTGGTGTAGGCATAATTATCAGCTCGCTCACCTGCCTTGCATCCCCTTACTCACACGCACAAACCTACCTCCCCAGGCTTCTGGGGAGGTAGGTTTTCATCCTCCTCTTTCATACTTACCACCAAACATACTCATGCACCTCCAATTACCTTCATTCTCAATCATACATTCCAGCAACTCATGCATCAAGTTGCCGGCCCAAGAAATCTTACCCAACACTCTCCTTTCATCTATCATAACCAGTTAAAAGCATTTTTTAAATTTTTATTTCTAAAAGTAGATACTAATAATCTGGAATAAAATGTCAATCTTTATTTGAAATACATTTAAGTCTAAGGTGAAAGGTGAAAACATAAATTTAGCAAAAAGTAAACCAATTTTTATAAACAAAAATATCGAAATTTGTTTTTTTAAGCCTATAGATTAAAGGTTATTATATTTGTTTTATCAAGGAATCGAAAAACAAACCCATGTATCAGTGCGACTTTGCAATTCTATTGTGAACAGCCATCATCTCTATAATAAGATTAGAGCACCTTATCTAGACCTGCCATTTTAATGAGACTTAATAACCTTGACAGTGGTCTTTCACGTAACTTGGAGCACTTCCTCCTGGGGGCTATCCTGTCCTAAGGCATCTCATTAATTGATCCGCCTTAACCCTATCATATAGCTTGGCTTTCTCTTAGTAAGGTTTGGGAGCCTGTCCTTGTCGCAGCCTGTGAGTAGTTGTCATAGCCTCGACCTGTATATAGATAGGCAATGGTGATAAGTTGAGCAGAACAAGAAGAAATTCCAACTTATCTTAAAAATATTCTACAATTTAACGATTTTCTTCTCCAACGCCAATTACCACATACTTATCCATATCTTCGATCTAGTTACTTAGACAAAAGATTACCGATTAAGTTACAGAAAGGTCAAACCAGAAACAATGAAATAAAATTACTGATTCTCCCAGCAGAAACGAATTTTTAATTTTGAGAGAATAGACAAAGTAGTATGTCTTAATAACGAATTATATGCTAATTATGATGTGAATTTGGTAACGATTATTTTTTATAATAAGTCTCTAAATATCACATTTCGGCGCCAATGATATTACTCCAAAGGGCTTGAATCCGCTGCCACTATTGAGGTATTGAAAGCGTTTAAAAATTTATTTCTGATTTTACATTTTGCATGCTTCTATGACTCTTGTTGGTTGAATGGTGAAATTTTTTGTGACGACATTTTTGTCATTTTGTCAAGGGATGTCCGGTTATTAACAGATATATAAAAACATGCCTTACAGTAGTAGCATAAAATGTTTATTCTTGATTTTGTTTGACTACATTATTCTTCTAGGGAGTATCAAAATATTTAAACTTATACTAAAGTAAATTTTTTTATTAGGTGTTACACAATCCAAATGTTATTCCGAAATACTGAACTTCTCTTGAAGTGATAATTTTTGCCTAGATAACATAAGGTCTCTACAAAAAACAAACAACAATTTATAAATATAAATATTTATATTTTAACCAAATACCCAAAAAACCCGTACTATTTATAAAAATAATATTTATATAGTTACAAACAATCTACAGCTTATACTTAAATAATAAATACACTTTTAAACAAAAATTTTGGTAAACTCATCTAGATTATTTCGTTTCAGTTTAATTATACTCATCATTAACCAAACCATCATATAAGTCAGCAAATCTTCTATTACGTCTAAAGCCTTTTCTGCTGAAAGATGGTAAAAAACCAATATTTCTTTTGTTTCTACTGGAATCATCTTCATCATCTTCATCTATTGATCGTCGGCTACGTCTGAATCCTTTTCTGCTAAAAGAAGGTAGAAATCCTATATTTCTTTTATCTCTAATATTATTTTCTTCATCGTCTTCTATATCAACCGACCGTCTACTTCGTCTGAAACCTTTTCTACTAAATGATGGTAGGAAACCAATATTTCTTCTTTCCCTTTTATTATTTTCGTCATCATCATCTAAATCGAGGGATCGTTTGCTTCGCCTGAAACCTTTTCTGCTAAACGATGGTAGAAAAGCAATATTTCTTTTATTTCTGTTATTATTTTCTTCATCTTCTTCTAACTCAAGTGATCGCCTACTTCTCCTGAAGCCTTTTCTGCTAAAGGATGGAAGAAAACCAATATTTCTTTTACTTCGATCAACAATATCCATTTGAACTTCTAGATCATCGTCATCAGTATCATTTTCTAAATCAGCTTCTCTCTTGTTTCTTCTAAACTCTCTTCTGGCAAACAAAGGACGAAAAGGGAAAGTAGATTCAGCAGTTTCTAAAGATCTCTTATTTCTAAAAGCTTTTCTCGTAAAAACAGGTAACCACAGCTGAGAAGCATTATCCATATCTTCTTCATCATCATCATGTAATGATCTCTTAGAAATTTTTTCAATTCCAGTTAAACTCATGATATCATCATTGTGTAAACTTCTCTTCGAAATCTTTTCAACTCCAGTTAAATCATTGTCATTTTCGGTATAAAGCGACCTCTTTGATATCTTTTCTACACCTGTAAGATCATTATCGGCTTGTGTGAACAGAGACCTTTTGGAAATCTTCTCAACACCTGTAAGGTCATTTTCAGCTTGTGTGAACAAAGACCTCTTCGAAATTTTCTCAGCACCAGTTAAGTCATTTTCACTGTCTGTTGGAAGGGATCTTTTCGATATCTTTTCAACACCCGTAAGGTCATTATCAGCTTGTGTAAACAAAGACCTCTTCGAAATTTTCTCAGCACCAATCAAATCATTTTCACTTTCAGTTATCAAAGAACGTTTAGCTCTTTCCTCCTCGTAAGGATGGCAAAGAGTAAACGTTGCTGTTCCTACCACTAGGGCAAGGATTAAAAATTGCATCGCACTATTTCACTTAATCTTATGTATCTGTACGTATGTAGTTAATACACGACTGAATAATATTCAAACGAAATTATTGTTATATATCACCCGTGGGTGTTAATTTCATTGACGCTGATAATACAGAAAAATATCAACATTCATGTACGCGTTAAAGATTTCGGTAAATAATGTAAGAAAAATGCGTCAACATAACTTAATTTGGTATTGAAAAATTAAGAAGAAATGATTAACAAGAAATTAATTATTTACCGATCTAATAAACGATAAACACAAATTAATCATCTCTAAGTGATATTGAAAAATATTTCCTTTTAAAGTTAATAATAGGTGTAATAACTAAACTGTGCAGTTAATAAAATGTGTTAAATGGTAAACCAATAAATAATACGAATAATGGTAATTATAATACCCATGTCAACAAGATTAATTTTAACAAAGCAAGCGAAAATAAAATGGGCAAGATGATTAAAACATATACAGTGTAATCAGAATCTTTTTAGGCCTTAAAAATTAATTGACAAAATCTACCACGTTCTATTAAAGTTCTTCGTAGTTTGGCAGTTTTATTTTTCTTAATTTTGGATCATTTTAGCTAGGCAGATAAACCTTATTAAGGGGAAAAGAGCAAGCAGAGATGGTATAACTTTGCGAGAAACTTTCCTGGAAACTTTCCTGGAAAGGGATCCATAAAACAAAGGCCTTCAATTCAAGGGGAGTAAATCTAGTATAATGATGGTTCAAAGACTTAGAAAAGTACAGGGTGAGGTATATAATAGAAGACACAGGATACAAGTCCAATTAAGTCTAGGTGCGTATGCTACAGTGTTTCAGTCTAAAGTAATGGCCATACAACACTGTGCAACGGAGATCATAAGTCAGGGTATAACGGGTAAAACCGTAGTCATAAACTCGGATAGCCAAGCAGCTCTAAAGGAAATAGTCTGGCAGAAATAAGCTCACCGATCGTGAGATTGCGTTATGGCCCTGACACATGACGTAAGTCGGAATTCTCTGACACAGGCGTGGTTACCAGGAAAATCAGGGTTTCGGGGCAATAAGAAGGCTGATGAATTGACCCGAACGAGAACAAATATCCCAATGATTGGCCCGGAACCATCTGGCGGGGTTGCTGAATCGTTCAGAAAGGCAGCAATTGAGAAATGGTGGCCATAAAAGGGCACTCGGTGAAATTTACTTCAGAGATGTTATCATAAAGGTGAAACGATGTCAGAATGATTGTCATTCTCTTAACAGGACATGGACGGCTCAGAAAACACGTGAGGCAGCTGATCTTGGCATATAAAGATATCTATCGATACTGCCAAGATAAGGAGGAAACCGCATTTTATGTCCTATGCCAATGTGAAGGCATTGCAAGGATGCGGTATCTAGTATTGGGAGAAGAGAAACTGGCAGCTCCAAGTTACGTGGAGAGGCCACTGTCAAGGCTATTAAGTCACTTATATCTGTTAATTAATTATGCAATAGTTTTTAATTAGATATAATCGCAACAGGCCTGTGAAATACTGAGGTAACCACGTTAAAAATCACGGCAACTATAACACTACCTCAGAAGTGGCGTGGAAAAGTGTGCATAATATGACGATTACAACTTTTTGAATCGTTATATCTAAGAAACAATGGCTCTTAGGAAAAAAATATAGATACTTTTCATAGAATGTTAATGTTTGAAACAATTATCCATATTTTCAGCTTGATCTTATTTTATGTAACTTTGAGTGACTACTATAAATTTTTAATTAAGGAATTTTATAAATCTTAACAATAATAATTTTTATTAAGTAGTTCTCATATTTTGAGTTCTTTACGTTACTAAAAGCAACCTATAAAAACAACCGCCCATTAAGAAATGAAAACAATTCAAAAGTGGTTGAAAACAGACACTATTTAGCCACTAAGTACTTACAAATTCAGCTGAGCTCATTATGCTAAGTAAACCTTTCAGGAAGAATTTAAAAATTCAACTGTACATCTGTCTATGTTAAATGGTAAACGGTTACATTGTCAACTGATTTGTTCAGAAAATAAAAATATGTTTTTTTAATTTTCGGTCTTCTTTCCCAAACGGCCCTCACATCTTGTTGACCTACCCATTAGTCAAATACACTCTTGTAACTGAATACTGTGACTCTCTTTTGAAAAACAAATCATTGTTTTTTTGTACGTTGTAATATTTGTAATGGTTTATTGGTGTACTCTTTACGGATGAACTATTAGAAAAAAACAATTTCTGTGTAGAAGTAGAAAACATTGTTGAAAATTTCAGAGAACGAAAATAAAAAGAAAAATAGAAGTTAAAAAAAAAATGCAATTTTGGTTTATACACGATAGAAGTCAGGATAAATAATAATAATAATATTAATATTAAATTTATTCTCCATAAAGATATTGTATAGGAGTTTGTCAAATATTAAAATATGCAGAGCATCTACAAACAAAATAGGTAATAAAACAAAATACAAATAAAGTTTAATTCTGTATCACAGACAAATGTATATTGTAATAAAATCTAAAAGATAATAAATTTTGTATTACTAACCATCAGATCTTCTGGCCAAGAAGGGAACGGATACACGATTTACTGGTCCAGAACCTGTATTGGGACTGCCTAGAGCCTGGGTAAGGACCAAAGTCAGGAACTGGGTCTGGGAAGAGTCGACCAAACACTGGAGTAACACTGTAGGGCTGAGGCACTCGAAGCTGATGCTCAAAGGCTACTCCAAAAAACTCACGTCTGACATACTGGATCTCGGCAGAAGTCAGATTAGAGTACTAGTGGGCCTGCTCACCGGGCATGGACCATTCAGACTACACCTTCGGAGGATGGGGATTCTGACACAGGAACCCACCTTGTGCCGACTGTGTGACATGGACGATGAGACGGCAACTCACATTCTATTCGAATGTGAGGCCTTGGACTATAAACGGTTCATCATCTTCGGTGACACGAATCCTGAATCCTATCACCACCTTGAGGAGCTGGTCACAGGACTCAAATCTCTTATAAAGGGAACTGCCCTGTGGCAACAGTGACTCAAGGAATTTAGGACAACTGGATTCTAGCCTTCCTGAGGATCAGCGGGATGCTGATTTTCAGCTGAACAAACTAGAGTCCTGCAAGCACGGGTACATGTAAGGACTCTTGGTGCTGAACCTGATCACAATATTCCCACAGGAAGCAGTGCTTAAACATGGTGCTCCATAGGTGAGACCATGCCAGGTTACTTAGATTAGATTAGATTAGAACCATCAGAACTATTAAAAATTATTTACAGAATACAAACATTACACAACTAAAGTTTTCCTTTAAATTTTTTTAAAGACCCATAATCTTAAACACACTTTGGAAGTATATTAAAAGGAAACACAAATAACATTCTTTTCACGATTTCGGAAAACATAACAATATGGACAATAGAGGCAAAGTTCAAAATTTAAAGTTTTTGAAAACTGGTGTACAAGACTCAGAAATAGAAATTCCTGCAATTGCTCTTCTGCTTCTGTGACATATTGTGTATACGTTGCTGCAGATCCCAATGGAGCACTTGCCAGCATAAATAAATCCAGAATCATTTCGTAAAGATCATGCATAGCTGTATAAGTAAATTTTCCAGAGCAAAATCCATGCTGGCTACTTGAAAGTATCTTATGTTTATCTAGATACACAAAAAGGCTGTCCAAAAAAATATTCAAAAGTCTTCGAGAACACAGATGAAACTGTATTCGGTTTATAGTTTTAACTTTATCAGTTACCTACCTGGTTTTTGTGTATGGGTAAAATCTTTCCCACTTTTATTGCATCCTGAAATGTCCCAGTACAAAAGGATAAATTTACTAGATGAAGTAGAGGTTTAACTACACAAGATATGACTTGTTTTATTAGAAATGCCGGTAATTCATCAGGACCACTTGATCGTTTTGGTTGCAATCTTTTACAAATTATTATATAAAACTACTCCTCAATAATTGGACACAAAGAAAATGTTTCCGAATATCTATTAGATCCTGGATCATTCTCGTTAGTATACCAACGTTAAAAGTTTATCTTACTTACTTTCTCCTTCTCTTGGCAGCATTGAAAGATGTCTTCATCTGCCAAGTTTAGCTGACTCAGGTGTTTCCTGAGCCGACAATGTCCTGTCAAGAAACTGACAATCATTTTGAAATAGTTTCACATTTCTGAAGTATATTTCACCGAGTGTTCTTTTATGAACTTTGGCAAGCGTCTAGCCTCCATTTCTCAATTGCTGTCTTTCTGAACGTTTCATCAACCCCGCCGAATGGATTCGGGTCAATCATTGGAATATTAGTTCCCGCTCGGACCAATCCATCAGCCTTCTCATTGCTCCGAAACTCTGAGTATCCTGGTACCCATGCCAGTGCCAGAGAATTCCGACTTACGCGATGTGTCAGGGCCCTAACGCAGTCCCACAACAGCTGTGAGCTTATTTGTGCCGAGACTATTGCCTTTAGAGCTGCTTGTCTGTCCGAATATATGACTAACAATCTCCGTTGCACAGTATGGCCATTACTATAGCCTGAAACACTCTAGACTCTAGCATACGCACCTAGACTTAATTGGACCTGTACCCTGTGTCTTCTATAATATATACCTGTCCCTGTGCCTTTCTCAGTCTTTAAGCCATCGGTATACTAGATTGAGTATCCTTGAATTCGGGTGTCATTATTCCATGAATCCCTTTCCAGTAATTCCACTCGAAAGTTTCTCGCAAAGTATTATCTTGTAAATCACTATATTCATATAACCATAATAAAGAATAAAAAAATAGTTTTTTTTTTGTAGGAAATAAATATCAATATGTAACATTAATCAAAAACCGAATAAAGTATTTCTGGTGATTAAAAAAAATGTTTTTTTTTTTTAAATTTAATTTATAGGTGATTTGCATAACAAGGACGAAGTTATATTTTGCATTCATACGTAATGTTCTTTAAAGAGTCTACTATGGAAAGTACAATAATTCCTCTAATAACGAGCAAAAACTGGCGTACAGAAAAATCGTAAAATAATTGAAATCTCCCGTCCATGCATCCAGCAAGCGTTTCCTTATAAACACTCATTCTACTTCACGAAATACTTGATTGATCTCGTTATTTGTACATTGTGGAATGCGCTGAACTGATTCATGTGAGAGGTTCGTTATTTTACACCATAATTTGTGTTCTTTATTTTCTCGACTAAATGTTCGGAAAATAACTGGCACGTTGCACAACCAAGAGCTACCTATTAAAAGAAATCAATTCCTAGCTTAATCGAAATACCTGACATTCCGCTTCAATATTCGATTTAGGTGACGAGAATTCCTTATTTTAATATCATTTCAAACTTCTGTGTGGAATTAATATATTTCCAGGAAGATATAAAACAAATTGTAAAAAATTTAACTGAACTGCTTTTTGTTTAATTTCTAAAAAATAAAAACTAACTCCCCCTACCCCGTAGGAGGAGTATATACCTACCTAAATGTTTTCAAAAGTGTTAGTATTTTTTGGTAATCATATACTGTTATTTTAATTTAACGATATTCACATGACAATTGATAAGTCAACATTAACAGCCTCCATCCGTTAAGATTTTTTAACGGCCGGCGTTTGCTAAGGAAAGTCTTGTTCAAATGCAAATTACACAGCAGAACAAACAATTTTTTTGTTGTATGAGAGTTTTTACCTGTTGTTTACTAATTTAGGCTCGTTTATTTTATATCTACCTTTAGATTTTTTCTAGTTTAGAAAATACAGGTACTCCCTTAAAATGTACTTTCCATTAGACTATTGATATCGCTATCGTCAACGTCTTACAACAAGCGCTACCGAATTTAGTGTGTAAAACGTGTGTGGAGTCTTTACGATTATGAAAAAATAACAAGAGAAGTCTGTTGAGCTTATAAATCTTATGATTTGGCGTGAACCGTCGAACTACCACAACGATTGTTATTTCTACGGTAACCGTTACAGGAATTAACCACCAAAATAATTACAAGTAGATTTATCCTTCTGTTACCAAACCCTGCCCTACGTTCAACTGATACATTAGATTCCCAACCAAGTACATCTTAGATACGTTCGAACGAAATTGATAAACTTATAAAGAAAAGTTACTGAAGCTGCAAAGATAGTGGTAGCGACTTTGAAGACACCAAAGGACTTTCATTCACAACTGAGAAGACCTAAATCATTTAATAAAAAATCTTGGATTCTCTAAATCTTTATCAGAGCTTCTAGCTTCTTGATTCAAAGAAAGAAATTTATCCCTATCAGGAAAAAGAAATTATTTCCTTCGTTTTCTAAGAATGAAAATTTTGTTTTTTTTGCAATAATATTCCCAGATTAGTGACTGAAATGTGATTAAAAGATACATACGACCATAATCATTGAAGTTTGTTTAATAACTCTTCAAAACGTATGGACTCTTACATAATGGTCATAAAATGGGCTCTTTGCCTATTGCTTATCATTTAACCAGAGCTAAAAAAAATATGTCACAATATTTCTGGTTTTAGACAAAATTAAATACACAAAATACAATTGGCTTAAATGCGTGGACTTTTTCTTGGGCCAACAGCGTTTATTCGAAATATTCGTATTATATTTGGTCTGAAACCAGTGGCGTAAAGTACACCCCCGCAGGCCCCGCAAGGCGGGGGGCCCGGTTCTCTCAGGTGCCCGGCAAGCTCAGAAGCCCGACTTTAATTTTTATGAAATCCCGAAATAAAATAAATATTTTTTCAAAATTGTTTCGATACGTCGTTAACTTGTTCGGCTTTCGGCTAAAGATTTTCTCGGAAAACGCTAAGTGATACGTGTACTCAGTTGATATTTACTAGCTAAATATAAATATAGTGTACATTATAACTTACATAAAAATGAGTGAAATAAAAAAGAGTGTTATGAGTGGTGCACAAAAACGAAAAATCCGCAAGGAAAAGGATCACATTATTAATACTAAATGGAAAACCTCATTACAGTTTTAGATGTCAGTGAACGTGGACATATGAAACAAACCGAGTATTCGGAGTATTCCGCAAAAGAGGAGAAAACTTGCAATAAAATTACAGAAGAAATTAGCAGCGATTTGGCTTTATACATACATATACCTGTAGACACAGAATTGAGGAAAAAAATTTTAAAAATAGGACCGTGTCAGCCAAGTAGAAACTTTAAAACAGATATCAAAGGAAGGAGTTTTTCTTCATCTTATTACAGTTTCACTAGCAAGACAGGGAAAAAAATAGAACGAAAATGGTTGTGTTACTCAACACGTTTAGATGTGGCTTATTGTCAGGTATGTTGGCTCTTTGCTGATAGAAGTAATATTTATTTTAAAGACTGGCAAGGGATATCCAAGAAAATTAAAGAACATGAAATTTCCGTTGTTCATATTCACGCTTGTCGTGCATTTGACATCTGGAAACAAAATAAAACGGTAGATTTGTTGTTAGATTCCAGATACAAGGAAGAGATTAATAAACTGCGGCTGATCTTACGTAGGATTGTAGATGTCATAATGACACTTGCGACGTGCAATCTACCTTTTAGAGGGCATCGAGAAAATAATTCAGATCACTCACAACGGGGAAATTTTTTAAATATAATAGATCTCTTAGCAAAATACGACCCTATTCTAAATGCTCACTGGGACACAAAAAATGAAACTGACGGATTTAAATACCTTAGTCCAAAAATTCAAAATGAATTAATTCATATTATAGGTTCCAAAGTAAGGGAAAATATTGTTAAAACTATTAAGGAATGCCCGTTTTTCACTATAATATTAGATACTACACAAGATATTGCAAAAAAGGATCAATTAAGTGCAATAATTAGATATGTAAAGGTCGAGCTCGACGAAAATAATGAACCAAGTCAAATAAAAATTAGTGAGTCGTTCTTGGGATTTTTTGAAATAACAAGTCAGACAGCTAAACGCTTGGAAAACACTCTTATAAAGTTTCTAAATAATTTAGATATTGACTTGTCAAAATGTAGAGGACAAGTATACGATGGTGCAGCTAATATGAGTGGGGCATATGGGGGATTACAAAAACTTATAAAAGACAGGCAACCAACGGCAAGTTACATTCATTGTGCAGCCCAGCCCATAATTTGAATCTTGTATTGAATAATGCTTGTATTAACGTACTTACCTTTAATAAGAGAATTTTATGATCTGTGTCAAAAAATTTACACCTTTTTTGGGCACAGCATAAAAAGATGGAGTGATCTAAAAATCGTACAGAATAACGAGGATATTTATTTGACTATAAAATCATTATGCACAACAAGGTGGTCCTCGCGATTCGATTCTGTCAAATCGATTCGTTACAATTTTATTGTCATTCTCAAAGTACTGTCTAATATTTTACTAACTAGCACTAAACAAGAAGAGAAACAAGAAGCACATGCCATTAAAAAGCAAATGGAAAAGTTTGAATTTGTATTTTTACTGGTATTTCAATGTGAAATATTAGAACGTATAAATTTAACTTCTAAAATGTTGCAGTCGATACAAATAGATTTAGAACAAGCTGTAATTATGCTCAATTCAAGTTTAACTTCTGTCACAAACCTTCGTGATAATTTTGCAAGTATGAAAGAAGTAGCCAGTACCATAGCTAAAAGATGGAATATTACATCACAATTTGAAGAGAAGCGAAAAAAGAAAGTAACAAAATTTTTCGAGGAACTCAGTACTGACGAAAGGCTACAAAATACTGAACGACTGTTTGAAGTGGAAATATATAAGGCCTGCATTGATATTATTACAACTCAGTTAAAAAATCGTTTTGAGAGTATGAGTAGTACAAATAAGAAATTTAATTTTCTTTCTCCAAACAATATTGTGGAAAGTACAAACGAGATGCTATACACCAGTGCCAATAATCTTCAAAAAAGTTATAGTCATGATTTATCAACTGAATTTCCAAATCAAATTATATCTCTCAAAGCAGTTTTTTCAGAAGAATTAAAGAAGATAAGGTCGATAAAGGAATTAGGCGATTTTTTAATAATTAAAAATAAGTGCGCTGCATCTAGTTTCCCTGATATTTGTAATGCGATTGTATTATTTTTGACTCTGCCGGTTACTGTTGCAACGGCAGAAAGATCATTTTCTAAGTTAAAATTAATTAAAAATTACCTGCGTAGTACAATGTCAGAAGAAAGACTTAGCAATTTATCTCTAATTAGTATCGAGCAACAAGAGACAAGAAAATTGGAAATAGACGATTTAATAAATGATTTTGCTAATAAAAATATGAGACGTCAATCAAGATTCTTGTAATGTGTAATGTTTATTTCATAATAGATAGGTATTATCTCGTTATATACTTAGTTTTATGTATTGTATTTTCTTCATTCTTATGTACTTTAAAGAGGTAGGTAAGTCTTTTTGATCATTGATGTGGTATTAATAAAATTTAAGCGCATAAAATCGCAATTATTATAAAAGGGCCCAAACTTGATATTGCGAGGGGGCCCGATGATTTTGTGTTACGCCACTGTCTGAAACAGCAGAGCTAAAACTGAGCATTGGACCAAAAGAGGTTAACAACTTAGACACAAATTATTACAAGGCAACTTTAATGTAATAAAACCCCCTCAGTGCATCAAGAACGTATAATATTTTCTCCTTTAGACATCAAACTTGGATAGATAAAACGGCTCTAAACAAAGTGGGAAAATATTTCCAGAATATAAGCACCTACTTTTATACTTTCTGCAACTTAAATGGCCACCTTTATCGATTTCCTAGAAATTTTGGAGATTTAAGGGAAGAGCAGAGACAAGGCTTTCATTAGAATAATCGCACCATAAAGGAGCGCTACCTGATCTATTGGAATAAGGCTGTCTACTGTTGGTTTATCCAGAGTAGTAGTAAAACACCAAAACTCAGTCAAAAAAGTCAGACAAAAGAAACTTTTGTCAAAAGTAGAACTGCTAGCAAAAAACTGAGTATAGATTTAGAATCAGTGTAGAAAGTGTAGCTAGATTCGTAAAAACACATCCCATGCAACAAAACTGCTGTTTACAGTGTTATAAAACTATTTATAAATTAAAATAGTATATTGTAATACAAGTGTTACAATGACAGAGGTTTCGTAGTACGAGTTCAGTTTGTGAAACGAACCGCGAAGCGGTGAGTTTCGCAAAGAACGAGTACTACAAACCGTCATTGTAATTCGAGTGTTACATACTATTTTTTATAATGAACTTTTAAAAGTATAAAAAAAATAAAATGAAAGTTTTTCGAAATATTTATTTATGTTGGCAATCTTGACAGTTTTGACACTTTTAATGATTTTAAATTAGAATGTTTGTCAAATTTGTATAAAATATTCCGAATTTAGCAATAACGCTGATAATGTAGTTAGTAATTTACTACAACATACTTTTTGATTTACTACCTGAACTCTTTCGTTGAAAATCAGTGCAGTGCAACCAATTGTGTAAAACAAAAAGTTACCAAAAACAGTGTTACAATGAATCTATTTCGATACTGTTTTTAGTGTCGAAATAGAAACTTTGTGAACGTGAATTATAAAAATGTAATTTGACAATTTGTATTATTTGAAACTTCTACTTCTCTAATAACTATATTTTTACGCCACTCTCCAAAATGTTCATATTCTTTCTTATAACGGTCTTGCGTTAGATTCAGCTGTAAATCGACGATGGCTTCATGTAAATATAATAATACTTCCAATTGAAGTTTCTCAAATTCATCAATTTCATCTATCAACGAACTTCTGAACACAAACAAATTGTGAAACTGTTCCATGACAACATGAGATTCTTTCCTCGGAATTAAAATTTAATGTATGTTTAACGGGTTTACGAAAAGCTTTGAGTGACACACGACCGATACGCAAGTAACAGATTTGGTTGTTATAATCCTCGGCTGCGCCTCGGATTACAATGTTTAACCTCATTCCCTGTAACCTTGTAACGTTTTTAAACTAATTTTGAACTTATCGCGTTTAATTACAACTATAAATATCACTTGATTTATTCTACAAATTAAGTTCTTTACAAATTATAAAACAATTTGTTTTCAACTCTCTATATGTTTATCAGCGTGCAATGAGTAACTATTTTATTGATTTAACTAATTAAGTTATATTCGTTTGTAAGTGGAAAAAATATGGAAAGTCTTGTCTTTAATCAATATATTGATTAACATCTAATAATTTAAATTACTAATCATTAGCTGATGGTTTATATGAATTGATAGTACAAACAGTATTTTGAAACATTTTAATTTCAAGTGATTCAAAAACAACAGAGCTTTAAGCAGATAGTTTGTCGTGTAATCTGAATCCCAAATACAATACAATAAACAAGGAAACGTCTCGAGTGCCAAAGAAACTCTGAAAGAAAATAAAAGAAGGGTATCACATTAACCGACCGGAAGAAGAATGTTAAAATGCAATTATTTCTAAGTTTTCTCCAACTCCAACTCTCTTTTATTCGAGTTTCTTTATGTTGGAAATCTTTTTCAAAGTCGAGTGTACCTTTTCAGTTACAAAACGTTCGACATGGTGATCCCTATTGAAAAATAATAATATAATGGTCCGCAGCATGTGCACACAGCCTCCCACTGCTTTTTTTCTTTGTTTAAACTATTCCAAAGCGTTTTCGATCAACCAAAGCCATGTATAAGCTTTAGAAAATGGGCCAGTAGCTTCGCGCAATCGTTTTTTATTACCAGTTATTATACAAATTGTGATATTTCATTGTTCCTCTGCTATTGTGAGTCAATTTTTCGACAGATTACTCCATTACTCTCTTTTAAAACAATGTCTGATGTTTTTTAGGGGTGTATTCAATGGCTAACACGTTTCTTCTGTTCAAATTTGCGATAATAAGAGTCAAGTTCGTTTCGTTTTAATGCTTATTATCCTTACCAAACAGAAACTGGACAAGTTTATTAATTGTTAATTTCATCATTGTTTTTTATTGCAGAATTTTCAGTGTGTTATTAAAAAAAAGGTTGGTTTTAATGTAGCAAAAGAAAAGGTGATTCGACAAGCCACCGAGAAGGTCTAAAGGTCTAACATAGCAGTAAAAGTGTCACAAGGAAATTTTGTGGGTGAAGTTTTATATCATCGTACATCGATGGCACTTATGTGTGGGTTTTAAAACTGAACCTTTATTTTTCAACCGAACTATTGGGTTAATCTTGATTAGTTATTATTTCGTTGATTACGGTTCACTAAATAGAAATTACCACGTGTGGGATTTATTACAAATTTTCCGTTTCATTCAATCTAACATTCCAATTCTCATTACATTTTCTTTCCATCAATTCATAGATTTAACTGCAGATCGTTATAAGGTGGTTTAAACCTCAAATTCAAGCCCTGAATTAGCGAAGTTCTCGAGATATATACCCTTTTCCATCTAGGTGAGTTATTTTATAGTCTAAAAAGTATTTAAATAATTGAACTAAGTGAGAAATTAGCCCGTGACAACTTAATCGTAGAGCAACAT
Source organism: Altica lythri (assembly GCA_964028335.1). Lineage (NCBI taxonomy): Eukaryota > Metazoa > Arthropoda > Insecta > Coleoptera > Chrysomelidae > Altica > Altica lythri. The sequence continues at coordinate 22,838,112 of OZ034808.1, read as the reverse complement.
GTCTTCTAATGAACTGACTATGATATACAATAGTGACAGTTTATATGAAATTCAAAGATAATTTCCCTTTTTCCTTTTCCTTTATAATTTTTATATAACTTAAAATGTAGAGAAGAAAGCAGAGGTAAAAGAATGATATGATTCGAATAGAAATGTCTTCAAAGAAGTAAAATTCATGGGAGTATAATCCTTAACCCTATAATCAAATCTGGTATGCGCGATACTTTCGGCAGTTTGTAAGCACGCACACCAAGAAATTCATGAATCTAACACTACAACGCATGAAATGAAAAAAAGGTTTCCATGATAATGGATAAATTTTACCCCTATCGCACCATTCGAATAGGTATGCGCGACTTTTCCAGATGAAAATCATTTTTTCTTAATGCAAATAATATTTCACACGAAAATTTATAAGATTTATCAAAATCTGTGATAACAGAACAAAATTAGGGAAATTTGGTAATATATTATTCATTTATAATATTTTTAACCAATTAAATCGACGCCGACCAAGTAAATCTTCACGCCTCAGTGTTAACTTTTAAGTTTTATTAAAAAATTTAATAGACTTAATCACGGTGCTTTCAGGATTGGTGGCTCGGAGACTAGTAGCAGACATAGGCATTTTAATAAAAATGTTAATCCATTCTAACGTCGTTAAAAACTTTTTAATACCAAAGAAAACTCAAAGTCTAGTACCACAAAAAACAAAAAACATATTTAATTTAAGGGCTAAGTATCAGGAATAAATATTCCCATCAACAGACCCTCAAAAGTATGCACAAAAAAGGAAATAGGTAACATTCAAAAATGTGGAATTAAAGCAAACTACTGAACACCGAATATGTGTGAATTAATTTCAGTCAAATCGATTTCTGTTTTGCAGTTGGAGGTAAAGATGTCACTAATGTCGCAACGTTTACATTTACACCACTCTGTGGTTATAAATACGTCGTGATTTTAGTACATTTTCAGTCAGTGATTATGCATTATGCTGTGCCTTAAGCTCGATGACGACAACATATACCATTTACTGACGAGGCCCAACGGTCTATAAGTTATGTTGTCCCTCTAAATGCAAACAGGAATAGTTGGCTTTAATTTCACATTTTTGAATATTTCTTTTTTTGTGCATACTTTTGAGGGTCTGTTGATGGGAATATTTATTCCCGATACTTAGCCCTTAAATTAAATGTTTTTTGTGGTACTAGACTTTGAGTTTTCTTTGGTATTACCATTGGACCACATTTCTAAAATTTTTTTAATTATTTCGTATTTTCTTTACTACTTAAAACATATGGTATCTAATCTGGAATCTACCTAAAACTGTATGAAGTAAACATATTTTCTACTATTTGGTGTTCCTAATTATTAAAACATAATAAAGTATTCACAGAAGAATTTAACGAAGCATGTTCTCTTTGAAAAAATAAATATACTAAAGAGAACTTTATCTGAAAATTTAATTAATAATATGAACACATGAAGACGTACTTCTAGAAGAAAAGTAGAAACATAAAATGTATCTATAAACATATATTTGTTGGTGCTAAAATTACTCGAGGATAAAGCGAAGTTATCTACTTGGAAGTTGAGATTATTTTAACCTAGCAATTTGTTGATATAAAAAAAATATTTCCGAATTACATAAAATCAATACCAAAAAATCTGGAACGGTGATAATAACTTAAAATTCAAATTAGATTCGAAACCTAGAAAACAATGATATAAATCCAAAACCCAATCAGGATTCGATTATTGAATATTTTCAAGCGAAAAATAAGTCCGAAATCTCAATTTAGGAAATTAATTATAAAAATTCAGAAGAAGAATATCGACAATGAGAATACTAATATTATTTCAATTAACTTTTCTCGCTTTTCTGAAGAGTTTTGGAGGAGTTCAGTCTGCGACTGACAACTGCGAAGATATCATTTCCCAATTTTATATCTATGATTCAATAAAGTCTCAACACCATCGGCAACCCTTATACAAATAGAATCGATAGCCAGCGACGGAGATTCTTTAAATAAAAGTAAAAAAATCAATTGCATATTGCATAGAATAATAAAACAAACATTAGCTGTAAAAAAATACGATTAATAAATTTCTTTATCTACTCCTTTGACAGTAAGTGTCATTTATACTCATTGTCACCATGCAGGGTAAGTAAGCTATAACGCACAGTTGTGCGTAATGAAACGTCATGTTGGAATGACATTTTCTGTCAAAGGAGTAGATAACAGTACAGTACGTACGTCATATATTTTTTAGAGATGTCAAATATTTAGAATTAAAATTAAAATATTGAGTCGTAGATAAAGCATAGTACGTAACTCGAGTGGTAAGAGGTATTACGTACTCGTGTAATTACGCACTCGGCGCTACGCCGCTTCGTGCGTAACTTTTCCACTCGTAGGTAATGTCCTACTTACTACTATTGATACGTAATATACTATAACATCATACACACAAAACAACGTATCAGAGTAAAATAAGAAGAAAAAATACATAACTTTCTACCGTATTAATTCCATTTTACACCAAATTTGCTTTATTTTATTTGTAATACTTTTATACATTAAAAAAATATCTTTTCAATTGTAGAACGTCCGAAGTATGTACTTAATATGGACCCTACTTTATAGAGCAAACATCCCATAAAGAAATTGTACGGCCCCTGATATAAAGGAGCCGTATCATTGGCCGACATTTTACTGAAAGAAATACGGTATACTATATAGTAATTGTTACCATAAAGACCCTAAAAGGATCTGGTTACTGTCACCAACTCATATAACAGCTTTTCAAAACTTCTCAGCTACTGTAATTTAAAGCCTAATACTGTGAATGAATAACCCGACATAGTATCATTATCGAATTATGACTGTTTTGGACCTCCCCATACGATGATATGGTTTTTGTACATATATGTTGTCGGTAAAGAATAGAAGTACGGTAAGTATACCATTTTCTATTGAATGCAGATATACTAGCAATACATAATTTGGTCTATAATCATTTTTAGTTTTAGTAATTGAATTTTTTCCCTATATGTTGAAGTAAAAACAAATTAAATTTTCAAAGGGTAAAAAAAGTCGAGTTCTTCCCTATTTTACTAATTCTGAATCCTTAATTATGTATAACAGAAGATATTCCCACTGACTGAGGTATAGACGCATGCAAAGCAGTAACCGCTGATGGTAGAAACGTGAAATTTTGACAGATCTTTATTTTCATAATGCGAAATCTTAAATCTATACTAATATTATAAAGAGGAAAGGTTTGATTTTTTGTTTGTTTGTTTGTTTGTTTGTTTGAAATGAATAGGCTCCGAAACTACTGGACCGATTTCAAAAATTCTTTCACCGTTGGCAAGCTACACTATTCCCGAGTGACATAGGCTATGTTTCATTTTCAAAAAAATTAGGGATCCTTACTAAATGCCATTAATGTAACCAAAAATGACCTTAAAATCCTTAGATCGTGTGCGCTGAGATTACTATTAATTATAGGTTGAAATAATCTACTACGATTTTAAAGAATATATAAATATCTACAAAAAATGCCGCGACAGCATATGTCTAACTGTTATAATTACGTCACAATAACTAATTTTTAATCTTTTAAAAATTTTTATCTTGGTATTAATCCTTATCAAAATAACTTATTTCATAATCACGAATTTAGCATGTGCAATGGGACGAGGCTACTTATAAAGGAATTAAAGGACAATTAAGTTGTAGCAACCATTATAACTGAACCACCAGCTGGTCAACTAGCTCATACACTGAGGATAGCGATGATCCCAACTGATCTACCAAATCCATTTAAACCGCTTCAATTTCCTATCAAAACATCTTTCGCTTTTAGTAATAATAAGTCTCAAGGTCAAACCTTCCAATTAGTAGGGATCGGTTTTCCTCATGACCAACCGCCTAAGGCGGGTCGGAGCATCTGAAAATCAATTTATTTTGCTGCCAGAAAATAAAACAACATGTAATATCGTTTACAGGGAAGCGTTAACCCAATAAATTCAATGGCTTTTGTTATTTTTCTTTAATCCCCGTGCAAAGCCGTGGCGGGCTGCTAGTAGTATATTGAGATGATATAAGTTACTATGCTATTTCAATTAAGTACATATAAAGAAAATTAATAAAAATAGAAAAAAGGAAAATATATTCTCAATCCAAGGCAGAGTGCAAATGTAGTAAATTTGGGATAATTTATAATCGTCTTCTTCTCAATACCTAAAAAGAAAAAATAAAACAAAATGAGAAATTAAAATACACAAGTACCTACATATAAGAGATATTCAAAGAATCAAAATAATATAATTTATCTATAACATATAAAATTCTAATAATCATGTATCAAATAGATAATGAGAGTAAATATTAAAAAAGTTTATAAATTTTACGATACCTTAGTAATTAAAACCGATTTTAAATAAATTAAGATAAAATGAAATAAGAAAACCAAATGTTAAGACATCAATGTAAAGTTTTACATAAATTTCAGTATAAAATATTAGAACTCATAGAAGGAAATAAAAAAAGTTTGTACTTACTTTTAGAATAGACAATGTTTGTTCTCAAGACATATTGTGATTTGTTATTAGTTTAATTTCCAAATAAAAAATTCTGAAAATAGAAAGACATTAGATTATATTGTAGATAAGATATTATAAAATTAACAATTCATTTAAAGTATAGCAGATTTTAAAAGAATGATTATTGTATTAAATGTAAATAATGAGTTAAGTATTAGATTTTTAGTAATTTGATTTGACAAAGAATTAGTAGGCGAAAGATATTATAAAATTAACAACTCATCAAAAGTTTAGCAAATTTTAAAAGAATGTCTATTGTATTAAAATGTAAATAAGGAATTAGGTATTAGATTTTTAGTAATTTTATTTGATTAATAATTTAGTAGGCGAATAGATCATAATAATGATAGTGTAAGATTGTTTGGGGATTCAGTTGTTAAATTTTTGATTTTCTGAATCTTTCTCTTGTTTTTGGGCTTTTGAAGTGATAACATGTAATAAATTTTGCTCCAGTAAAATTTCGATTTTTTTTTAAAATACTTATAAAAGAAAGTATAAAAGTAGAAAAAAGTGTTAGTAAAGGACCTACAAGAGAACGAGCCCAAAATCCCATGCTTTTTCTTATGAAGGTCCGAAAAGCGAATTTTGTTACCGTTCAAGGTCGTCTGACGTCATAGCCCCACCCGGCCCCACCCACTTTCACTTTTAACCCGATTGCTTGGTTCTGATTGGCTGACAGACTCCGCCCTTTGATTGCTTATTAATGACTTGTTAATTACTAGTGCCCCATTGCTTCGTTCTGATTGGCTGCCTGACTCCGCCTCTTAATTATTATTAATGACTTGTTAATTACTAGTGCCCCATTGCTTGGTTCTGATTGGTTGACAATCTCCGACCCTTAATTACTTAATAATTAGAAATGCCCCATTGCTTGGTTCTGATTGGTTGACAATCTCCGACCCTTAATTACTTAATAATTAGAAATGCCCCATTGCTTCGTTCTGATTGGTTGACAATCTCCAATCCTTAATTACTTAATAATTAGAAATCCCCCATTGCTTGGTTCTGATTGGTTGACTGCTAGCAGACAACTGTCAATTTTCGAGTGGCCTTTGACGTTTGGCGCAAGCAGCCAACCCTCTTTTCTTCTTTTTGTATATTTTCGAATTTTTTCGCGCTTTACTGACATCCTACCAACTTTACATGCTACCAACTTTACAGTGCTACCAACTTTTGACCTTTTACATTCGACGCAAGCAGCCAATTCTTCTTTTTGTATATTTTTGAATTTTTTTTCGCACTTCGCTGTCATCGTACCAACTTTACATGCTACCAACTTTACAGTGCTACCAACTTTTGTCACAAATGCCCCATTGCTTGATTCTGATTGGTTGACAATCTCCGACCCTTAATTACTTAATTACAAGTGCCCCATTATCCGCTTCCGATTGTTTATTATTTAATAAACCCCACCCATAATTTGATATCGAGTAGCCATTGTTTTAAATAATTAATATTAAGAGTAATATATTGATAAGCATTATAACACTATTAAAAATCATTAGGGTGATTATAGGATTAAATAATAAAAAAATATAATAATAAGAAGTTTGTTTTATTAAAAAATATATACATATATTCAAAATGGTAATACAACAGTTTTAAACTAATTATTTATTTCTACTTAATAATTAAATGTGTTTATAGACATATTATACATAATCTAAGTCGTTTAATACTTTTGCTTTATAGAAAAACATGTATTCTCTTAAAGCTGTAACTAATAAACAATCAGTACACATTTCACAAAATTTTTTTAGAACTTCAAATAAAGTGAAATTATTATTATTAATATTATTATGAAAAAGAGTCTTAATTATATCTAACACATGATAATAATAACTACAAAAGTTTATACTGTCCAATAGTGAGACGTGATATGATAATAAATTTTGATCAGCTTCCAAAATTTGTTTTATATCTTCCTCATTTAAATGAAATTCAACATCATGCTTTCTAACACTTAGCAGTTTTATACCATCATATACAACTTGAGTAATAATGCAGTAATCACCACATTGAAATGTTATAGGAATGTGCTGATCCAATGTATCACTTATAAAGAAATCATTTACGTTATTATTCAATAATTCTATTAGAATGCTCCATTCAATAATACTAAACGATATTTTAGATGTGTGATAATATTGCGATAAAGTTATAGCTGAACTGAATGATCTGGCTGGTGATATTCCAACTTTTATCACATAACTTCCAATAGGAAATGATGTTTGTAATAAATTATAATGCTCCAGTTTAGCTGCAGTTTCATATCTTTCTAAAATTTCATCGATTTGATCATTATACTCTTGACCTACTGATGAGGATGTTGATGCACTAAAATAACCTTCACTACTCATATTTAAACAAAATATTGATCACAACTATGATTTATTATATTTTAATCATACTATTTATAATACCAACCCCACTACAATTACTTTTTATAGAACAGCATCATTATAATGTCATTACAAAATAAATCATTAAAAATATTTTTATAAGATTATTAAAAAACATCATTATAAGACTATTAACAAGTTATAACAGGTCAACATGTTCAATCCAAGAATTATGTTTATTATCAAAACCAAGCCACTTAACAAATATTTTGTTTCCCTTTCTTTTTAATATTTTTTCTACTAGATAGATGTCTGCATTATTTGTTTTCTGTAATTCCTGTTCATAGAAAGCCCCTTTAATCGGATTTCCCTGTATATCCTCCAACAAATAAGTTGTAGGATTAGTAATATTAACTTTTATGATTTTAAAAACTTCTGTGGTCCAATTAGGAGTATAACCTTTTTCAAAAATATGTTTAGCCTTCGATATTCGCACCAGATCACCTATTTTATATTTTCTTGGTCCTGATGTTTTTATATAATTAAAACGATCATGTAAAATCGTTTTTTCATTTAGCTTATTTATTTCAGATGGTCTAAATTTAATTGTAGAATGTATCGTATTGTTGTATTCTTTAGTAATTTGAGGTAATACATTAATCCATTTATAATTACCATGTAAACTAAAATATTTGTATAATTTTGATTTCAAAGTTCTTATAACTCTTTCAGCTATCGCAGCTTTCTTGACAGTATATGTACTATAATGGTTGATATTATACTTTCTCATTAAATCTTGAAATTTAACGTTATAAAATTCAGTTCCCTGATCAGTTTGCAGATTTTTAGGATAACGTTTTGAATGTTTCAATATACTTGCAAAAGCCTTTGTAATTTCTTCTCCAGTTTTAGTTTTTAAAGCTACTGTCCAAAGATATTTAGACAAGCAATCAATGACTATCATTATCATTTTATAACCCTTATTACTATTAGCATAAGGTCTCATTTCCGCAAGATCCATTTGCCATAAGTCATCTAATCCTTTGAGAATTATTTTTCGACGAGGATAATTTTTACGAGCAGGTTTGTGAAGCTCGTTAACTAATTGAAGCTTCTCTTTCGTCGTCATGATAATGACTAATACGATAGATGAATATATTATTTAGTGTTTAATTTTAGATTTAATATCATAAATTTCCTTAAATACATCATTAATTTTCATATCATGTAATTGTAAAAGATCAGAGGTTTCTCTAAATTTTTGTAGCCATATTTCTATTTGATTATTAATTTTACTTATCTCATATTCAACTTTATGTCTGCTAGTATTCTGTTCATCCTTATATTTGTTTAGCTCCCGTATTAATTCACCATGTAGTTTTGCTAAATCAATATTGTAAAGTGTATTTGCATCATCTACGTATTTCTTTGTTGCCATATGTTTTTCAGAAGTAGGAGGATGTCTTGAAATAAAGTTTTCAATTGAATCTATTTTGTTTTTTATAGATAAAATTTTAATTGATATTTGATCTTGTAGTTTTGGTAAATCTTCATTATACAGCTGATTTTTTAGAGATAATAAACCAAGCCTAAATTCTCCTTTTAATTGTTTTAATCCAATTATTTGACTTTGATGACTACGTCCAAACTTATCAAGACTCATTATGAAAATGATCACACTACAACGTTACATTAGTATATAATATCTGCTTCTCGTAATTCATTAATGATGGAAACAATTTCATTAGAATGAGATGTATTACCAGCTTCTTTCGAAGCATAGAGTAATTGCAATCTTTCACATAATTCATTTGGATCATCCCAATACACATATTCTACAGGATCATCATTATATGTTAAATACATTCCATTACCTAAAGTCTTAGATGTATACATAGGTTTTATAATATACTTATACTTAAATGTCGAACTATTTTTTAAATATCCTCGCTTATTTCTATGTACATTTGTTGCTTCTAATAAGAGTTTGTAATTTTCTAAATCTTTAGAAGTGTAGTCTTGAGGTGCATCATAGAAAAGTAATTCATATAGTTCAGGTGATCCTGAAACATATCCTTCTTTTGTGAAAACTGCTCCCGTTTTAGTATCAAAGTTGATATTTTCTGCTCCAAGAAACCATTTAGATGTCGATATATCATATGTTGGACCATATACTTTATCTATTTTATCATCATTTTGCCAAAATTCTTTTAAATATTTTAGAACTCCTTGTGGATATTGCTCGAGGTACTCATTTAAAACAGTTTCTGGAATATCTTTATCATCTAATTCTTCCGATACTTCCGCGTTATCCTCAACCTCATTCTCAACATCACTATTATCACCTGCTACATGTTTAAGTTCTAGAAATGATATGTTTTTATTCTCATGTTTTTCTTTTTTAATATTAGGTTTTTTTTCATGTTTACAATAACTTAGATTAGCTGTCGATTGATTTAAAAATTTTGATGATTTAGCAATATCCTCCAACGGTTTTGATATAGGTTGAAAAAGCTTATTTAACGTTTCATCTTCTTCTGTTCTATTAAGTTTTAATGCAAGATATTTTTTTCTAATATCTTTGGTTAGTTGAGCTATTTTTCTTTTTCGGGCAGCTTCCAAACTATTCAACATTTTGTTGTAGACTGATTAATATTATTCAAAGCTTAAATTTTAATATATTTATCAAAACCCTTACGATAGCGACCGTTATTTAGAGGGAACTCCTTAACAATAACCATCATACCATGTTTTTCATTCCAACACTGTGAACATATGTTTTTAAATTGATCAAAATTCATATCTGGTGATACATGTCCATCGAATATATGTTTAAGATTTAATTCATCTTGTTTGAATATTACAATCATGTTACAATTATCTCTTATTAGCACTTTCGGTATTTTAGAAAAGGTCTGACAAAGATATGCAACATCAATATTTTTATGTCGACACATAGAAAAATATTCACGAATTTTTTGTTGTTTGTCACATGCAACGTCATCAAAGATGAAAACTGAATTAGATTTCGCATCACTAACATTTATGATTTCATCATTATCTCTAAACGGAAAATATTCAACACCTTTCACATTATTTAATACTTCTGCTAATAACTGATATTTAGGTTGATAGAGCGATTTAGAATATACATAAACGTTTTGAAACTTTATCCCATTTGGATTAAAGAGTAATGACATCATTGCGTTTGTTTTACCACATCCTGATGGACCGCATATGATAATACGAAGAGTATTTGGTAGCAATTTGCTATGTTTACTTTCTTCACATTTTATATTAAAATCTAAGTTATCCACAGGTAGCGACTGTACTTGTCGAATGATTTTCATTTTGTGTTAAAATATATAGCACGTTTTTTAATAAATATATGTTTATTGAAAACAAAACAGTTAGTTCTCATGCTACTGTTTAAAGGTGAGGGTCTAGTAAATAACTTAATAAACAAACTTCCCTTCGAAGCACATTTATTGGGTGGTTATCAGTATTGTGGACGTAAGTATTATAAAAAAAATGTTTAATTTTTATTAACATTTTTTTGTTTTTTTTAGCTGGAACAAAACTACAAAAACGTCTATTACGTGGAGATCCTGGTATTAATCCATTAGATGTTGCTTGTAAAGAGCATGATATTGCATATTCAGGCGATAATACAATAGCGGAGAGGCATAAGGCTGATCAAATTCTAGAAAATAAAGCTTGGGAACGTGTCAAAAATAAGAACGCGAGTTTAGGTGAACGAGCAAACGCATTATTAGTTACAGGTGTAATGAAAGCTAAGCGAAAACTAGGTATGGGTATTAAACGAAAAATTTCTTTTAAACGTGGAATTATAGATAAAATTAAAAAATCCTTAATACCTAACCTAACATTAAAAAAGACTATTCAAAATGCATTAAAATTTGCTAAAAAGACTGTTTCAAAAGCTGGAAAAAAGAGTATTCGAGTACCTAGAATTATACCGTTTGAGAGCAAGATGGGAGGTTTTTTGCCGTTGATTCCTATATTAACAGCTTTAAGTGCGATAGGGACAATAGCAGGAGGAAGTTCAGCTATAGCAAAAACTATAATTGATGCTAAAAACGCTCAAAAGAAACTTGATGAAGATCATCGTCACAACAAAGCTATGGAGTCTATAGGAAAGGGATTGTATTTAAAGAAAAATATCAAAGGAGGCTACGGCTTGTATCTGAAGAAAGAAAAAAAAAACTTCCAATAAAGCTACCCAATAGACCACTAACTAACATCGATTTAATTAATTATGCAAAGAAATTAAAAATACCATATTTTCGTGGTGTTTTTATGCGAGATAGTCTTCCAATTAACGGATCTAGAAGATGCGAGTGTTCAATTGTTAATTTAGATATATCGCAAAATGCTGGAACACATTGGGTAGCTTATAAAAAGATAAATAACAACGTAGAGTATTTTGATTCATTTGGTAATTTGAAGCCGATGAAAGAGCTTGTTAAATATTTTGGTTCAGGTGTTAGAATTTTCTACAACAATAATCAATATCAAACATATAATCAAATTAATTGTGGACATCTGTGTTTGGAATTTTTATATAATGGCAGCTTACTTATCCAAAGAGGCACTTAATATCATTGAAATACTTATGGAAAATATTTCACCTTCAGTTTGGTATAAACTGCCATGTGAAATACGTGAGGATTTAAAAGAATATTTACCATGCAGTATAGATCCGGATTGTCATGAATGGTCAGATGTTTGTGGAAATATGACGTCAAAATGTCTATTTTGTTTTATATGTTATAAATAAATTTAATGATTAGCATATTAGTCTATTATTTAAATCATAACATTTTCTGATAATGGTTAGTCATGTCGCAACTTTTAACCTTAACGAGTACCAATAACGAGTTCTCTTTTACACCGTCAACACCTCTTGTACTTAATCCATATAAAAGTTACTATTTAGCAGTGCTAGGGTTTCATTCCTACAATTCAATACCTAATATTGATGGTGAAAAATTTTACTACTTCGAGTACGACAATTTAGAACAACTTAGAGAAAGAGAAATACTTCTACCTGTAGGTTGTTACGAGATTAGTGATATAGCTGCTTATATAAAAAAACAATTGATGTTAAAAAAAAACATTGCTGAAGAAGATTTTTTCTTAGAACCAAATAATAATACCCTTCAGTGCGAAATTTATAGTAAACTATATGAAATCTCTTTTGAAAAGACTGATAGTCTTGCTAATCTCCTAGGATTTTCTAATAAAATATTAGAACCTGGAATAGTTCATTCTTCAGATCTACCTGTGAATATTAATAAAGTGACAAGTCTACTTTTTGACTGCAACATTACTGAAGGAGCTTTCTATGGAAATACACCAGCTCATATAATTTTAGATATTCCTATAACAGTAGATCCTGGTTTTGCTATCAACGAGAGACCTATCAATCCAATATATTTGCCTATAAAGAATTTGAAAGAAATTAATCACATCATTGTAAGGGTGTCTGATCAAGATTTAAGACCTGTTAACTTTCGCGGAGAAAGAAGCACCCTTCATCTAGTTTTACAAGAACGATAAATGGGTCTCATTATAGAACATAAAAGGACGGTTCCAACTAAAAAATCATCAGTTTTATCTAGATCTTGCAAGCATCGTAAACTAACTAGAGTAAACAGAGATTTTTTACAATCGATTGGACTTAAAGTTAAATATGGTAAACCGTAAATATATACGATCTGAAGTTGAATCTAAGCGACTTAAAGTTGACCCCATTTTTGATCTACATCGTGAACCAAAGTATGATGATTCGATTAGAAAAGAAGAATTTAGATCGTACACTCCATATGTGAAATCATTTAATAACAATGATGTCGTAGAGTTTGTAATAAATCAAGCTGATTCGTTTTTTGCTCTACATGAATCTTTATTAGAAATTAAAGGTAGATTAGATATAGTTGGAGGTGGAAACGTACATCTAGCTCCCAATTTTGGGGTATTTCTATTCGATTCCTGTTCATATAGTGAAAGTTCAAAAGAAATTGAAACAGTGAGAGATCCCGGAATTGTTAGCGCCGTACGTAGTATGCTATGCTATCGCAGTGATTATGCAAGATTTATGAGTATTGCTGGATGGAATTTTCCTAACCATCCGTTCTTAAATGAAGATGATAAATCTTTTAGTTTGTTGATTCCTCTTAAACATATTTTCAACATTTTTAATGATTATACAACAATAGCTTATGGGAGACAAACATTTCGTCTCGTACGAGCTAGTTACGATAATGATAGTATTATTGTAAATGAGGTAGGTGCTGGTAGTACCGCAACTACAACAACTGTTAAGATTATTATAAATAGTATGGAACTGAAAGTGAAACATGTGTTTCCCAATGATGAAATTAAAATTAAATTGATGGAACCTATTAAAAATAATATACCAATATATATTCCATTCAGAAAGTGGGATCTTAATGAACTACCCTCAATTAAAGACGGTGCAAGAAGAGAAATCTGGAATGTTAAAACAAGCTCATCAATTGAAAAACCGCGTTATGTTATAGTAACATTTCAAACTGAGAGGCGCAATAGAAAAGAAAAGGATTCAACAATTTTTGATAATGTTAATATATCAAGTGTTCGAGTATCTCTTAATGGTGAATATTGGCCTAATGAAAGAATGCAACTGGACTTTGAGAAAAATGATTATGCTGCAGCTCATTATAACTACACTGAATTTTATCCTAGTTATTCATATTCGACTGAGAGACGATCACTTTTAGATTATCAAGCATTTAAAGATCATGCCTTATTTGTAATAGATTGTTCAAAACAAGAAGATGGAATGAAATCTTCAACTGTCGATATAAAATTAGAAATTGAAGCTAACAATGGTTTTCCAAAAGATACAAAAGTATATTGCATCATTATTCACGATTGTTTAATGGAATATTTCCCTCTTACGGAGGTAATCAAGAGTATAATATAAATACCTAATTTAAATGTGTTATATTACCTATGTAAATATTATACTTTTTTATAATAAAAAAATAATAAAAAAAATGTGGTTATTAATAATAAAACAATTTTACAATTATTAAAAAATATATTTAATATTTTATACTTCTATAACTTCAAATGAAGCCGCAGGCTTCGGTTTTCCGGTGTCCACTAACCCGTGGAACACCAAGCCATATTTTTGGCTTTTAAATTCTTCCATGAATGGTGTATAATCTTCAACCACACGTTCTGGTAGAAAAACAACCATATCCAACATTTCTAAAAGTACAGTTTTCCCATAGTTTGATTTCACAATTTTTGCATCTAATATTTGATATGATGTGCCCACCTCCAAGGAGGATAACTTCACCACAGGTTTCTTTTGCGATAAAACAGACGATTTGTTTATTTTAGAAAAATCCATCTATAAGAAATAAATAAAATTGTAAGTATATAAATATCGTAAAGCTCATTATATATAAAAAACAGATAAAATGTATAATAAATAAATAAGTCAATAAATTAATAAAAAATCATGTATACCTAAAGGATATAGAATAGTAGACGCATATATATAACTGATAAAATGTATAATAAATAAATAAATAAATAAATAAATAAATAAATAAATAAGTGAATAAATTAATAAAAAATCATGTATAAAGAGTATAGAATAGTAGACTTACTGTAATAATTATAGGTAATAGCACTTCAAGAAACAACTGGAACTAACTTAATAAAATTGAATATTTCGCTTATATTTATACCCACTCTTTATATTAAAATCTAATTTACAAGAAAAAAATAAATATAAAGTAAATAATTTTAGGGAAATTTTAGTATAGGGCAAATTATATATAAAGTACTTTGTAGGAATTTTTACTAATTAATTTTTAATGGGAAAGTTAGAATATAAAGTATATGACAAATTATATATAAAGTACTCGAGGAAATTTTTACTATTTAATTTTGGTAATGTGAAATTTAGTATATTAAGTATCGATTTAGAGTCGAATATGACAAATTATATATAAAGTATTTGGAGAAATTTTTACTATTTAATTTTGGTAATGGGAAATTTAGAATATTAAGTATCGATTAAGAGTCGATTATATTTTTTTTATCTGTAACACTTTAAAAATTAATAAATTTCCGTTAATATATTTATTGTTAAATACTTAAACGTAAATTAATGACTTTATATTTCATATTTTCTAATTATGATTGAAAAAACTATTTAAAATATGGTGTTAACAGTATGAGAGTCTTTATTGTCAAAGATTTCATAGAAGTTGGTTGATTTTAATAGTCTGCGAAAAGTGATAATTGAAGTGTGTGTATAAAATTTTTTGGTAAGTTTTTTTATTAAATAATTTTAAATAGCTATAACTGTTTATATGGATTATTTTGTATCATATTGAATTTCAAATTAATGTTTTTTTTTTTTTACTAATATATTTTTTTTTTTAAATTTCATTATAATATTTTACCATTATTATTTTTAAAAATTAATTATTTAATATTTCTCTTGCAGTGTAGTTACCTACTTTATATCAGACACATAATTAAATTTCTTTTTTTTCTATCTAACTATTTAAAATTTAGCATTATGTCAATAATTACTGATCTTATTCAACATATAACAGCTATTTTAGGATTTATAAGTATTACCTATGATGGTAAAACAGTGGAGGAGGGGTTGCTGGAATGTACAAAGGCTGTCAGAAAGATAAATAAAGATATTAAAAATGCTACTTCCATGGGCGAAAGACAACACCTAGAGGCTTGTTTAAGAAATGTTAAATCGTTAAGATCTCAGATTAAATTAACAAAAAAGAGAGGATCTGGAATTATGACTAGGGCAAAAGAGTCTGGAATTAAAAAAGTAGAATGGGATGATTTGACTTCAGCTTTTAAGTCTAGAATTCGAACTGGAGTCATTTCAAACCTTAAACATAAAGATCCTATAGCATTTCTTGTCGATTGTAAGACACTCTTCAAACGTAGAATTGGTAACGCACTCAAGAAAGATGAGTCTGTTAAAGTGAACACAGTTTTTTGTGGTGAATTTGAGATATATAGAGGCCTACAGATCATAACTGAATATAAATATTTCACCACAGCTAACTGCCCCATCTATAGAGATACAAATTTAAATAACTGGTTTGATGATAATGTGACAAAACTTATTCTAAAAGACCTGGAAGAATTCCAGGAACGTGATAGCGGGTGGTCGTTAAAAAGAGTAGTAAACTTGGGCGTAAATATTAATAAATTTGTTCCACAACTTGGATCATCATATATTGAACTACCACCTCAAATTAAAAGAAAAGAAGCATGCATTAATGTTAAAAATGATGATCAAGCCTGCTTTGCATGGGCAATTACATCAGCTTTGTATCCTGTTAATAATAATCCGCAAAGAACAAATAAATACCCACATTATTCTGAGGTATTAAAACTTAAAGGTATTCAGTTTCCTATAACTATCAAGCAGATTCCAAATTTTGAAAAAATGAATAACATTTCTATCAATGTTTATATCCTAAAAAAGTATAATAAACAATTTTCGACCCTCCCTACATATTTAACAGCGGAAAAGAAAGATAAGCATGTAAATCTGCTTCTAATACAAGATCAGTATGACAAAGAGTCTACTAAATATCATTACGTTTGGATAAAGAATCTTTCACGACTTTTGTCTAAACAACTCAGTAATGAAAATGGTCAAAAGTACTTTTGTGATAGATGTTTACACTACTTCCGTTCGGAAGATAAGCTAAGTAAACACATAGTAGACTGCATTAAAAGAAATGATACCGCCACCAAAATGCCTACAGATAGCAAAAAGATGCTTAAATTTAAGGATTTTAAAAACAAAATAAAAGCCCCCTTTGCTGTATATGCAGATTTAGAGAGTATTTTAAAGCCTTGTGCAGAAAAGACTGCTTATCAAAAACATATTCCAGCAGCAGTAGGATATTATTTTAAATCTTCTTATGATAACAATCTATCATTCTACCGTTCATATCGAGGATCCGATTGTATGCAGTGGTTTGCTGATGAAATGAATCAACTTGCTGAGGATGTCTCTACTATATATCTATGTCCGTATAATATACACATGACTCCTCAACAAGAGAGTGATTTTCAAGCATCCACCCGCTGTCATATTTGTGAACAACCCTTTAAAGTTGGCGAGAAAAAAGTGAGAGATTATAATTACTTAATTTCTGAAAATAATTACCGTGGAGCTTCACATAATGAGTGTAATGTTAATTATCAAGACACGCACACAATCCCGGTAATCTTTCACAATTTGAGTGGTTATGACGCACATTTCGTGATAAAAGATATTGCAACCCGAATGAAAGGATCTATAGACTTACTGCCTCTCACTAAAGAAAAATATATTTCGTTTACGAAGCATATTGATGAAGCTCGAATTCACTTTAGATTCATTGATAGTTTTAGATTTATGGCATCATCCTTAGATAAATTATCATCTTCTTTAACAAAATTTACAAATCTGAGGTCTCAGTTTAATAACATACCTGAAGATAAGTTTAATTTGTTAACAAAGAAAGGTGTGATGTCATATGATTACATCAATAGTTTTGATCGTTTTAGTGAATCCTGTTTACCTCATCAAGATGCTTTTTATAACAAATTAGATAATAAAGCTTGCCCCCGCCGTATGTATAAAAGAGCACAACAAGTATGGTCTTCGTTTAACTGTAAAACTCTAGGTGATTATGTAGACTTATATATGAAAACAGACATTCTACTCCTAGCAGATGTCTTTGAACAGTTTAGATCGAGCTGTCTTAAGACGTATGATCTAGATCCAGCCCACTATTTTACGCTACCCGGATTTACTTGGGATGCTATGTTAAAGTTTACGAAACAGGAGTTAGAACTTCTTACTGATATGGATATGTTTTTGTTTGTAGAGCGAGGCATTCGAGGTGGTCTCAGTCAAGTCTGCTCTAAAAGAAGGGTTCATGCAAACAATAAATATATGTTGAATTATAATCCTGCAAAACCGGAAAACTATTTAATGTATTTTGATGTCAACAATCAGTATGGTTGGGCTATGAGTCAAGCTCTTCCATATGGAGAATTTGAGTGGGTGGATTCAAATATTGATGTCACTACAATTGCTGATGATAATAATGTAGGTTACATGCTTGAAGTTGATTTAGAGTATCCACATGATTTACATGATAAGCATAAAGATATACCTTTCTGTCCAGAACATATCAACCCTAAGACTATGAAGCCTCCTGCAAAGTTAAAAGAGAGTACTAAACTTATGGCTACACTTTATAATAAAGAGAAATATATCATACACTATCGATCACTAAAACAAGCTTTAGAACATGGCTTGAAATTAACGAAAATACACAGAGTATTAAAATTTAAACAGTCTCCTTGGTTGAAACCGTATATTGATTTAAATACGGAGCTTAGAAAAAAAGCTAAAAACGAATTTGAGAAGAATTTATTCAAATTAATGAACAATGCTGTTTTCGGTAAAACTATGGAGAATGTAAGAAAAAGGGTTGATGTAAAACTTCTTACCGAATGGGAGGGTCGTTATGGAGCTCAATCATATATATCTAAGCCTGAATTTAAGAATTGTATAATATTTGACGAAAATTTGGTGGCGATAGAGATGAAAAAAATTGAGGTTTATCTAAATAAACCTATATATGTAGGGCAAACAATTTTGGATCTTGCAAAGACTACAATATATAGCTTTCAATATGATTATTTACAAACACGATTTGGAGAAAACTGCTCTACTTGCTACAGTGATACAGATTCCGTTTTATTAGAGATACGAGGAAAAGATCCTTATCAAATTATAAAGAATGATTGTGAGAAATACTTTGATACTTCAGACTATCCTACAAATAATGTGTATGGAATACCACAACTAAATAAGAAAGTTTTAGGTATGATGAAAGATGAAAATAATGGATGCATTATGACTGATTATGTAGGACTGAGATCAAAATTATATACTATGAAAGTGGCCATCTCAGAAGATGAGGTGCAAAAACTGAGGGCAAAATTAAAAGACGAAGAATATGATGATGATGAGATTGAAAAAAATGTTATGAATTATGGTGTAACCAAAAAAGCAAAGGGGGTTAAAATGTCGATAGTAAAAAATAGTATAACTTTTAATGACTATATTGAATGTTTAGAAACATCTAGAAGTAAGACCACTTCACAGAATCTCATACAATCGAAACATCATAAAGTCTTTTCAATAGAACAAAAGAAAATTGCTCTCAGCTCTGATGATGATAAAAGATATCTGATACCAGGGAAAGATGAGACATTACCATGGGGGCATTACTCTATTAACCCTAAAATAAATGTTTATGATGATGATCAAGTAATGGATTGTTTATAGAGTTCAAAATTATTATTTTAAATTTAAATTATTTACATAAAATTGTTTTCTTTTTTTTTTATCATAATTTAGTATAATTGTAATATAATAAAACTACTTGTTTTATATAAATTAGTATGTATAAGCGTGTCTGATATTATGAAGTTTGATCAAATTGGATAGAAATTTACGTACGACTATGGATTAAAAATGAAGATGGAATATATAAAATGCAGTCTGATAATAGATGAGAGATATATGGATAAAATAATTCTACAAACTGTTTTGAAAATATTTTTAAGACCAAATTGGATAGAAATTTACGTACGACTATGTATTAAAAGATGAAGATGTAATATATAAAATGCATTCTGATAATGGATGAGAGATATATGGATGAAATAATTCTACAAACTGTTTTGACAATAATATAAATTTTTTGAGTTGGATATTATATAGGTGAGTCTAAAAGTTACTTTAATAATTTTTTATTATAATAATGTTTTTTCTTATATATGATTTTAGATCGATTTCAAACAGATGGGAATAATATTTAATCAATCCGGAATCAATCAAAATTTTTATATAAACCTATCATATAGATAAGAAGATTAAAAGTGATTGTTTAAAAGGAGAAATATTAGATTGAAACCCCACTTATCCAGCCTTAAAGCTTAATATAAAACGAAACTTTTATACAAATTTTCAGTTTCATAGAAGGCATCATGAGAATAGCACTTGTAGATATTCAAGGAATTATCTTTGAGGATATATTTTATCCGAAAGAATTGTCTATACTGATTGGAAAACATATTACTAGTTTTCTGTTTAAACCACCAGTACCCTTCCACACATTGAGTTCTAAGGATAAGAGAACTAATAATTATGTTGAAAAATATGTTCATGGAATAAAATACGACTCTGGTGATATTGAATATAATGAAATTAATAACATACTGGAAAAATATTTATTAAATTCAGCAGACTGCATATACGTCAGAGGTAGTCAAAAACTAAATTTTTTAGAAACCAAATGTCGAGAACTTGGAATTTCGACAAATATTTACGATGTTACAAAATATGATGGAACCCCCTGTTGTACTGACGTCTTTCAACCTGTATTCACTCAATGTTTCAACCACGCTTATGGAAAATATATGTGTACTCAACATAATGTAAATTGTTTAAATAATTGGTTAAAAAATGTTGTCTTACCATTTTAAATATATATTTTTTAATAAAACAAACTTCTTATTATTATATTTTTTTATTCTTTAATCCTATAATCACCCTAATGATTTTTAATAGTGGTATAATGCTTATCAATATATTACTCTTAATATTAATTATTTCAAACATGGCTACTCAATATCAAATTATGGGTGGGGTTTATTAAATATTTATCAATTATATATTTTTATTATAATGTAATTATTTCATAATAATAGTTGTGGGGCTAATTAAATAATCATCAATCAGAACGAAGCAATGGGGGTAGTAAACATCAAAAAATAATTAAATAAATACAAAATGGGTGGGGTTTATTAAATAATAAACAATCGGAAGCGGATAATGGGGCACTTGTAATTAAGTAATTAAGGGTCGGAGATTGTCAACCAATCAGAATCAAGCAATGGGGCATTTGTGACAAAAGTTGGTAGCACTGTAAAGTTGGTAGCATGTAAAGTTGGTACGATGACAGCGAAGTGCGAAAAAAAATTCAAAAATATACAAAAAGAAGAATTGGCTGCTTGCGTCGAATGTAAAAGGTCAAAAGTTGGTAGCACTGTAAAGTTGGTAGCATGTAAAGTTGGTAGGATGTCAGTAAAGCGCGAAAAAATTCGAAAATATACAAAAAGAAGAAAAGAGGGTTGGCTGCTTGCGCCAAACGTCAAAGGCCACTCGAAAATTGACAGTTGTCTGCTAGCAGTCAACCAATCAGAACCAAGCAATGGGGGATTTCTAATTATTAAGTAATTAAGGATTGGAGATTGTCAACCAATCAGAACGAAGCAATGGGGCATTTCTAATTATTAAGTAATTAAGGGTCGGAGATTGTCAACCAATCAGAACCAAGCAATGGGGCATTTCTAATTATTAAGTAATTAAGGGTCGGAGATTGTCAACCAATCAGAACCAAGCAATGGGGCACTAGTAATTAACAAGTCATTAATAATAATTAAGAGGCGGAGTCAGGCAGCCAATCAGAACGAAGCAATGGGGCACTAGTAATTAACAAGTCATTAATAAGCAATCAAAGGGCGGAGTCTGTCAGCCAATCAGAACCAAGCAATCGGGTTAAAAGTGAAAGTGGGTGGGGCCGGGTGGGGCTATGACGTCAGACGACCTTGAACGGTAACAAAATTCGCTTTTCGGACCTTCATAAGAAAAAGCATGGGATTTTGGGCTCGTTCTCTTGTAGGTCCTTTACTAGTGTTAACAAAGCCACAAGACAACTCCTGATAGCCGATGGTAAGACTTAAAGTTTATATATATGGAGAAATGAATGTTAGAAATGGTATGATGAGCACTTCATTTATATAAATACCTCCATCAAGGTGGCTGACCCAAAGTGGAGAAATTTGTCGAAATTTATTTCAAAATTAGGTGCATTTTAGGTGCTATTTAGGTGCGCAAAACAAAAATTAGGTGCACTAACCGTTTTTGAAATATTTACGAAAAACCATGGGCCAGCCAGCCTTTAACAACCTAGCTGACCCATAAGAAAAAAAAACAAAAAACAAGGATTAAATACCTAATCTTTAAATTAGGTGCTAATTAAGTGCTTTTTAAAACACGAAACATAAAATAAAAAATTTAAAAATTAAACGTCTTAAAATTGAATATATTGATTGTGTATGGCAAAATGCCACATTTCTTCTTACACTTTGAACCAAAATGGACATCGGCAGTTTAAGAACAGTTAGAAATCGGTAAAAATTTCTTGTCCTGTAATTTTTTTAATGGATAATTCGGAAGGTCACCACAATTTTTTTTTTATTTTTTTTAACTCGGACCGCTGAGCGAGACTTGCAACCGGTCATTTCCGGAAATGATGATTAATATAAAATTCACTTTGTCAGAGATTTAAGTGCTTATTAAGTGCAATAGTTTCACGAGCCAAATAAACTGCTAATGAGCAATTTCAACTGAAAATATTTGTCCAAAGTTTTCTTTTGTCTCAATTAAGGGTGTCAATCTGCACTTTTTAAGCACATGATCAAGATCAAGATCATTAAAATTTTCTTGTAATTCTATTACTTAATAATTCTCTCCTCCGAAATAATTTAAAACTAACCTGCTTCCTGGTTCTGCATGCATTTAAAACTTTTATATGCCTACAGGCAAATGTGGTCTTGTAGGTAAACTTTAAATAGATATACCTAATAATTTTTATTTTGGTAATTTTCTCTTTAATAATATAATTGTATAAATAGGTATAAAAATAAATATTTATTCAAATTCTAACCCTGTTTTGACGACGCTCACGACAACTGACAACTGACAATACTATCTAGTGTACAGGATAAGTTAATAGGAAGGGGTAACGGCATTTCGTTTGTGTTAATTATGAAATATAAGTTGTTCTAGGAAGTTTTTTAAATAAAGTAGTTTTTGTACAGAATGGTTCAAAAAATAATCTTCTTAAATACCACTCGTCCTGTAATATTTTACTAGATAAATTTTTATTTTCCAGACTCAAACTTTTTTATTTGGCAAAACTACCTACTCAAACAAACTGAATATGATAAAATCACTCGTCCTAGAGACTCGTGATTTTATCACATTTTAGTTTGTTTTCGTATTTTTGCCAAATAAAAAAGTTTTCGTGGAAACTAAAAATTTATCGATAAAATTTTAAGGACTCGTGGTATTACCTTTGATTAAACATTTCTAGCTAAAATTTAAATAAAAAAAATAATTAGCTATTGAGAAGTCTTTTAATTGGTCGAATTTTTTAGTTGAAATGTCTTGGAGGAGAAAAGTAATGGTATAAATAATTTTTGAGTAATTCAAATAGGTGCGCTTCATTTTGAGTACAGATAAAAAACGGCAGAGAAGTTTTAAGTGCAGATTAAAGTCAATTAATTATCGGAACTATGCGCAAAAAAAATATGGAAATTTTATGGGATTATTTCGTAGGTATTTGTACCAGTTTTTAAGTGCTTAGAAAGTGCAGAATGACACACTTGGTTTAAGACTTAGGCTAAGAATTTCAAGTTGACTTGTCTCATCAGCGGTTTGTTCTGCTATTGAGTCTGTTGCCCTTACTGAGCACTTAAATATTTGACAAAAAGTTTTTTATAATAATTATTATATTTGGAAGTGACCGGTAACAAGCTCAGCAGTCCCAGTTAAAAAAAAATTAAAAAAATTATTTCATTTCGGACGAGAGAATTATTAAGTAATAGAATTACAAGAAAATTTTAATGATCTTGATCTTGATCATGTGCTTAAAAAGTGCAGATTGACACCCTTAATTGAGACGCAAGAAAACTTTGGACAAATATTTTCAGTTGAAATTGCTCATTAGCAGTTTATTTTGCTCGTGAAACTATTGCACTTAATAAGCACTTAAATCTCTGACAAAATGAATTTTATATTAATCATCATTTCCGGAAATGACCGGTTGCAAGTCTCGCTCAGCGGTCCGAGTTAAAAAAAATTAAAAAAAAAATTGTGGTGACCTTCCGAATTATCCATTAAAAAAATTACAGGACAAGAAATTTTTACCGATTTCTAATTGTTCTTAAACTGCCGATGTCCATTTTGGTTCAAAGTGCAAGAAGAAATGTGGCATTTTGCCATACACAATCAATATATTCAATTTTAAGACGTTTAATTTTTAAATTTTTTATTTTATGTTTCGTGTTTTAAAAAGCACTTAATTAGCACCTAATTTAAAGATTATTTAATCCTTGTTTTTTGTTTTTTTTTTCTTATGGGTCAGCTAGGTTGTTAAAGGCTGGCTGGCCCATGGTTTTTCGTAAATATTTCAAAAACGGTTAGTGCACCTAATTTTTGTTTTGCGCACCTAAATAGCACCTAAAATGCACCTAATTTTGAAATAAATTTCGACAAATTTCTCCACTTTGGGTCAGCCACCTTGATGGAGGTTATATAAATGCTTCCTGAGTGATTTAACTAAAGTAAAACTAGTTTCTAATAAGAAAGAGAGTATTAGTTTACTTACCATTTGATGCAAGAGCAAATAAGTTTCGGATGAGAAGCAAATTTATTCGTCTAAATCTATAAAGTGTCCGTATATCACTGATGTCCTGGGAAATGGTTGGATTCCAATAGGAAAGGATAGCCTATGCTTTAGTTTGTCCAGAGAGAATACCAAAGCTTTAAAACACGGTATCAATTTCCAATTTTTTTAAAATAAAGAACATTCCTGTGTTTGATTTTTCTGTATTTGATGAACATTTACTTTTACTTATACACTGTTTCACTGTTTAAATAAGTTGTTTTTTTTTATTCTTTGATAAGTTTAATTTGATTTAGTGATTACAAAATTCAGAATTTTTCATAACCCTTGATTTAATGATGTTTGAAATTTGAAGGTAATGTGTCTATGCGCACAAAACAATAAGAAAAAGTGAGGTTAAGGTCAAATTGGAATTATTGTACAAAAACATAATTTGGTATATTATTGTTGAATTTTATTATTTTTTTTTTTGGAATTGTCAATATCAGTTAAATTTGAATCCATTTATTAGTTGAGATTTTTTGAACTCTGACCCTAAGAAAGAGAATAGATAAGAATATATGTCAAAGTAATAATCGTTAAAATAAAAGAAATTAACTTGAATCTTACCTTATCCACATCTATATTAAAATAAAAATTTTCAAGGTATTTTCATATAAGTTATAATATATATGTATTTTCATATATGTTATAATATATAATTGCAAGAAATTTTTGACAATCTTGAAAAACTGTCAGAAGTCATACAAAAAATTGAAAATTGTAAAAAATATTAACAATTGTGAAAAATTTATGAAAATACAGCAAGGTTGTTGGAAATCGTGAAAAAAACCTTGAAGATTCTCATCGTTCATAATCTTAAATCGTAAAAAAATATGTTGAAAATCTTGAAAAAAAGTTGAAAAACGTAAAAAATTGTTGGCTCTTGAAAAATTGTTGAAAATGATGAAAAAATGTCGATAATCGTACAGAAATGTCGAAAAAACGTAAAAAAGTGTGGAAAATTGTTGTAAATTCTTGACAATCTTAAAAATGAAAAAAATTTTAAAAACTGTCAAAAATCATAAAAATAATTAAAAATCATAAAATAGTAGGAAATCCAAAAAAACGTACAAAACCGTAAAATATTATTGAATATCATAAAACTGTTTAAAACAATAAAAAATTATTGAAAATCGTGAAAAATGTCAAAAAAGAAAAAAAAAGAAAAAAGTGGGTAAAAAAACTGAGACAAAAATTGAAAACACAGAAAAAGATGGAAAAACCAAAAAATAAAAAAGTAATGGATAAAAATTAAATAAAAAACAAAAAAGAAACCAAAAAAGTGACAAAAGCGTAAAAGCTAAAACCTACATAAAAAGCAAAAACCATTCTTTAAGGATGAGAGAAAATGTTCAAAAATTGAAGAAACCTAAATACGACGATTTGGGTCAAGCTGTACTGCCTATCTCGGGACCGATCGTTAAAGCTATATGGCGGAAAATTTTGCTGAAGAACTTGGTTTAACTTTTTTCAAAGCATCAGAAGGATGGCTCGGAAAATCCAAGCAACGGCATAATATCAACTCTGGTATTATAAAATAAGTGAAGAAGTACGAAGTGTTGATACGACTGTTACTCGCGATTATGGGTGGATATAAAGTGTGCTTACATTGATAGAAAAATGCGCCCAAGCACTATTTACAATGCTAATGAAGCCTTAAAGAGGAAAAGTGTATGAGAGGAAATCTATCCAATGAATAAATTACAGTTATATTTGTGGCTGCTAATATGGATGTAATGGTCCTGAAAAAAGAAAGCCGATGGTAATAGGTAAATCAAAAAATCTGCGCTGTTTTAAGAAGATTAAAAATTTGGGACTTGGGTGAGTTGTCAACTTTTTGAAGAAGAAGTGTAAAAATGGGATTCAGAATTAAATGGACAAAAAATTTTACTTCTTGTTAACAACTGCCGTGTTTACCCATTTTTGACAAACCTTTAAATATACAGTTGACTTTTTTCTTTTAAAGACGATTAGTGTCTTACAGACAATGAACCAATGTGTAAGCCTCAAAGGTCAATACCGAAGTAAATTATTGATGGAGCTAGTCGAATCGGAGGATAAAACATCTTTTAATATTCTGCAAGTATTAATTTTTTTATCTAAAGCCTGGGAAGAACTATACAGCACTCTTTTTGACATGCTGGACTTTTTACCAGTTCTGCGAGTGATGATGTGGAAAAAATCTGAGTGTAAGAACGATGAAGACGATCTTCTATTAACTCAGTTGTATTAACAGTTCAACATAGCAGAAAATTTTACGAAAACTTTTTAATCCTACATCGAAATAGACGATTACCTGCTTGCATCGGCTTCACTCAGAGACAAATAAATTTTTGATTCAGTTAAAAAAATTGTCTTCGCCGAGCATAAAAACAGCTCTGAAGCAGCATAATTATGGGAAAAGTACTTCCTTCAACACCAAGATACAGCAAAATAAATCAGACAAAAATAACAGAATATACGCAATAATGTTTATATTAGATTGGTTTTTATTGAATTGTTTATATTATACTATTCTAAAATAAAAATTTTCTTTTTCTAATTATAATTTTTTTCTCTCCATTTAACGTCAATTTTCTATAACATTATGAAATGCTAAGTCCCGTTAGTGTCGTTATATAAAGGTTACACTGTAATTTGACTACAATTACCATTCTTCTTGGTCCTGAATATAAATCTATCTAAAAAAATTGTTCTAATTTCTGACTAAAAAGAAGGGGATATTTGATAGAAACTAAGTTGTTCATAATTGGAAAGTATAGATATTATTTATTGGTAAGTTATAAATTACATTATAAATATTATATATTTTTATGGGTTTGCGCAAATGTTTTTTATATTTTATCGTTTGCCCTATAGGTACACCACCCTCTTTACAACACTATACCTTGTCATGCTAAAAAGGCCTAAAGCATGTTTTCTTAACTGTATTTTGTGACTAGAAAATTGGATAATGAAGCATCTACGTCTTGAATAGCCCCGGGTATAGAGAGAGTAATCCAATACTTTTATACAATTGTCAGAATACTCAATGAAGTGCCCTGATGTTTAGGACAAAATTCGAGTACACAAACAAAATTAAGGATAATATTACCAAAGGATTTCACAAAATGTCATCTATTGTCCTGTTAACAACGATGTTCTTTTTGTTAGTATTTGATTTTAATTGAAACTTTAAGATAGAATTGTTAAGGATAATTTAATAAAATAGGTACCTACGTTAGAAGCAGGCGTGGTTTCAAAAATATCTGTTTCACTGATTGACCTAAATAAGTAACAATAGTACCTATTATTACCACAAAAGAATATAGTTTATTTATTGTACTATAACAAAAAAATAGTTAATCATATAGAATAGATTATTAGTAATTTATTGGAGGTATTTTTCATTGGAGTTTTGAAAATCTATGGTTTTCGTTATTATTTTTTTTTCTTTCGAGTGGGATAAAGAAAAACCATTATTGACCCTAAAGCAGAAACAAAACAGGATAAAATGGGTTAAAAACCATCGAAATTGTGATATGGAGAGGTGGAATCGTGTGCACAGAAGAGACGAGTCACGAATCGAAATTAGGGTCGGTGATAGTCGAAGCAGGGTTATTCACCAAAAACATGAAACTTATCATCCTGTTCATTTTTCAACAATACGGTGCTGCCTGCCATACCACCAAACTAACATGAAATGGCTTTCAGACCATAAAGTAGGTACCACTCCTAGAATAAGTATTTAGTAGTCCAAACCTTTCGCTCATCGAGACCTTATGGCACATCATGAAAAAGAAGCTGCAAGCCAATTCTGCCAAGTAAAACATGCAGAAAATGTATACTTATTTCACTACAGATGTGTGTCAGGACTCAATAAATACTTTGCCTCGACGAATTGAAGCTCTTATAAAAATGACGGTGATGTACCTACTCAGTGGTAAAATGAGTCATGAATTCTTGTTTCTTAGAGATAACAAACCTTAAATTTTAATGTTTCCCCTTTTTTCGCTCTAGTCAGCTCTAAGTGTAATAATTAGTTTAGTTTTTTTGTGTAATAGAATTTTACGATGTAATATAAAAATTAAGAATTATGCCTCCATTAGTTTCAATGATCGTCAATATATGCCAGTAATTGTAAATTTAACGAATGGGCCAACTGAGCTGGACGCGGTTTGTAAAGGCGGTTTGTAACGGCTGCTTGTGCGCGGACTCACAACGCGCGAGTTGGCTTTTGCTGAGGACTAGTGTCCGATCGAATGTCTATTTTTGGCCGAAGCCGAAGGTTTATAATCTCTCAGTAATTAATTTTGTTCAATACTGTCTACAAGCTACAATTAATATTAAAATTATTTCAAAACTTCAATATTAAAGGTTTATATTGACTGTCTCCTGTCTTATATAGAAGTTGATTTTGTGATTTATTTGTAAAAAATAATCATTTCTTTATTATGTAATTCACAAATTACAATTAGACCACTTGTCTTGATGCGCATGTGATATTTGACAGTGATTCCCCGCGGCCTCAGCAAACACGACCGGTCCGTCGCTCTCTCACTCAGTCTTTCGTAACAGTTCGTTCAATCTCGACGGTTATTCGGACCTTCGGCGAAACCTACGGCTTCGGCCTGGTTTTGGGCCGAAGCCGAAGGTTTCGCCGAAGATGGTTTTTTTGGCCGAAGGTGGCCGATGCCGAAGCCGAAGCTTCGGTCGGACACTACTAAGGACTGTGTCTCAACGACTTTAAAACTTGATTTCCATTACTTATATCATACTTTTTCAAACGCACAAGAAGTTGCGGGTACATCTAGTTTAACATAAATACTGCAGTCTCTAGCATGATAAAAATAGATTTACGCACACTGTGATAAATAAAATAATTCAAAATACATACTTCTACTGTCTTGGTTGGAAAAAAACATACCGTATGGAGTAAAAGCTTATTGTAATACTAGCTGTACCCGCGACGTAGTTCGCGTGGCGTGTTGATTGTTCTATAAAAATTTCTATCCCGAATTCGTTAAAGGGGTGGGGGGAGAAATTTTTGTATACCAGATGTTAAGTTGAAAGAAGACAAATACATCTGTGAAAACCGCATTCGAATCGGATCAGTAGTTTTAATGTGATGCGCGCACAAACATACAGACAGACAGACAAAAAAATCTAACCACATTTTTGGGTTCTATATCGATGTAGTAACACCCCACGCCAATTATTTTTTAAATATCTTTAATGTACAGAATTTTCATTTCTACAGATTTATTATATGTACCTATAGATTATTTTTCAGGCCCCCGCATGCCCCCTTGTGGGAGGAATTTTCTAAAATCCGTTCACAATTGACCTCCAAATTATAAAAATAACTATTGTGCAAAGTTTCAAACCTGTAGGACTTATAGATTTAAAATTTTTATTTTTCATGCCCCCGCAACCCCCATTGTGGGTGGAATTTCGTAAAATCCGTTCACAATTGACCTCAAAATTATAAAAATAACTATTTTGCAAAGTTTTAAACCTGTAGGACTTATAGATTTTAAATTTTAATTTTTTTTATTTTTCACGCCCCCGCAACTCCCCTTGTGGGTGAAATTTTGTAAAATCCGTTCACAGTTGACCAAATTATAAAAATAAGATGATTTCTGTATAGCTTTAACCATCAAGGTTGCACACGCGTCGGAAGCTTAAAAAATGAAGTAACTTCTCCCGTTTTCCTTCACTGCTCTGCTCCTATTGATTGTAGCGTGATGAAAAGTATACTATAACCAGCACAGGAGTATGAAAAATAATTGTACCACATTTCGTTAAAATCCGTCGAGTATTTTTTGTTTCTATAGTGGTTATACAGACAGACAGACAGACAGACAGACAAAAATTTTACTGATTGCATTCTTGGCATCAGTGTCGATCCCTAATCACCCCATAGTTATTTTGGAAATATATTTCATGTACAGAATTGACCTCTCTACAGATTTATTATAAGTTTAGATAACATAGGAAACCAATAACAAAATAAGAAGTGAAAGATGAAGTAGATTAAACGACAAACTAGCAGTGGAATAATTTTTAAGTGGAAAGATAGATAAAAAGACAACTAACTTAAAAATCCAAATTTAGGAACCAAAATTAAGAGTAGGATTAAATAAAAATGTTAACTGGTAGTTAAATTATTTTCTAACAAAATTATTTTATATGCCCTAACATATTAAATTTCTTACTTCCTGTAAAATCATAGTATTTAGTTTCATAGTGAATTTATAAAAAAACTAACTTTTTCTTTCAAGTGAAATAATTGAAAGAATACAAACAATCAAAGGAGGTGTTCCCACGCATTTAACAATAAAGAAGCAAAAGAATCGAACTGAACTGTTTCCACGGGATCTCTGATTGAATAGTGTTTTGAAATTGCCAGAAGCAACTTGATATTCTTCAGGATTCAATAGAAGAAAAAGGTTCATTAATGAGTGGTAACCCACATAAAGCTGTACGTATATTTTAAAATAACGTATTTGAAACGATACGGTTCGTTTTTACCTGTAGTTGAATCAAAAAGTATTTATATGTTTTTTTACTAGCTATTGTATATAGTGACATAATATGACAGCCTGTAGCTGATCTCACAAAAAAAAATATAGACAAAGAAAGTTAGAATATTTAGAAGCATATAGCAAAAAATCTCCCATTTAAGATCATCATCACTGAGTGGGTACACGCTTAGATTGCACGTCAGAGTTTTTACGCGTTTTAGCTAAAATGTGTAATTTTTAAAATATCTACAACTGGATGGATTAAAAACAATAGATAACCAATTTCTAACATTTCCAAACCGTCACAAACAAAAAGAATGAAAGGAAGTCTGAGGAGGAGCATGGAAAAAGCAAGGAATATCCAACAGAGCGCGAAAAGCTCCGAGGGAACGCGTTAAAACAATTTCCAAGCCACCTTTGATGCAGGAAAATCATTTGCCTGAAGTTACAGAACATTTCACGGATGCTGGACACCGTCTTTTCGTAGCCAACTGCGCGTTAACTTCAAGTTCTACGCCCGCCTCCGTAACCAAAACAATCATGTAACTGATAACAAGAAACGGCAACCGTTTTTACCGACTCGCTTGTGTGTTCACTCTGCAGATAAAATTAATTTCCTCGTTCTTGATAGAAACGTCTTATTTTTCTTTTAACAGAGGCGTACATTTAAAATTGTAACTTATGAAGAAAATTCATATAATGATTGTTAAAATCGTTTTAAAGTTCAATAATGAATCAAACTTTTTTATTATTGGAACTAAGTTCCTTACGACAGGCTTGGAGGAGATAGGGATTTTGCTGCGTGACCGAACTGAAAAAAATGTAATAGTAAAAAACCGTAACGAAAAGTCCGTGGAATAAAACCGTTAAATGAGCCGGGTTGGATTCCCGGCCGATGCAAATTTTTTTTTGTATACTTATCTTTTAACATTTACCTTGTTTTGTTAAAGTAATCTGAGATATAATTTTTTAAAATCTTGATAGTTGAAAGTAGTTGGGGAAGGTGAGAAAAAATAAATGTATACATTACTCTTTAAAGCTCACCTTGAATTTTAAAGAAGCTTCTTTCTTAACGCCAAGATTTCACTGATTTTGATATATTGACCGTTAAATGAGACGTGCGCAGGCGCTACAGTTGCATACACAAGCGAGTAGTGTTATGTGTCGATTCTACATTAGCCGAAGTAACTTCGTCCCTACCTGGTGTCCCACGACACCATTTTAACTTGTTTTCTAAAAACCTTCTGACGTACTGGAACCTAAGGTTACGTTTATTGTACATCTTATATACCTTCTCCACTATATAATTCAGGTGTCCCTGATTGACCAGTAATCCTGAGTTTATTTCTGCTTACTATTCATTGTACTTGAGCTCACAATTCCACAATAAAGGCCGAGATAATAAAATACATAGTTAAGGACTTTGCATGATAAAGGTTTAAATACCACTGCCACAATGTGTAATCTCACCAAGACCTTTGACTGATGCGTGTCAAAACTGAGATATTCTCTTGTGTAAATTAGATTTAAATGGTATTTAAAGTTCTACTTTTGCTTGCTTTTTATTTGGAAAACAGAATGCATAATATAGAATCAGGACTAGTTCCAGTTATAAAGGATGTACCACAAGGTTCTGTTCTGGGCCCCTTACTGTTTCTAGTATATATTAACGATTTATCCAATGTTTCTAAACAAGCATTCTCTTTGCAGACGATACTACATTATTGTCAGGGAAAGCTTCAGATAATTATATGGTGAATGGTGACTGGTTTTTCAAATGGATTAAAAATGAATGAGACCAAAACAAAGAGAATCAAATTTTCATTAAGTAAAATTTGTACTCACTCTGGGCCGATAAAAATGCTAGGGATAGTGTTGGATTCAGTCCTAAATTAGGCCTAACATATTTCAGGTATTTCCTCAAGGCTGTCTAGTCAAGTTTTTGCGATGAGACGACTTAGAACATGTTTTGATAATAACACCT
The DNA here is from genome assembly GCA_964028335.1 of Altica lythri. NCBI lineage: Eukaryota > Metazoa > Arthropoda > Insecta > Coleoptera > Chrysomelidae > Altica > Altica lythri. The sequence continues at coordinate 22,805,002 of OZ034808.1, read as the reverse complement.
TAAGAACTGTTTACTTTGCCCTAGTCCATAGCCAGAGAATTAAATTTTCATCAAGTAAAATCTTTACTCACCTTGAACCAATAAAAATGCTAGAGATAGTGTTGGATTCAGGCCTACATTGGCTCAACATATTACAGGTCTTTCCTCAAGGCTGTCTAGACAGGTTTTTGCGATGAGACAATTTAGAACATGTTTTGATAATGACACCTAAAGAACTGTTTACTTTGCCCTGGTCCATAGCCATTTATCGTATGGAGTAACATTCTGGTAAAGAAATCATTATGAATTTTGCTTCCAAAAGGCAGCTCTACGGGTCATCGAAGCAGCAGAATATAGCATCCCATGCAAACTTTTATTTATGAAGCATCGTATACTGCCTCCGCCTGAAAACATTGAGCGAGGTTCATCAGCGACGGGGTGATTTTCTTAGGTATTCTGATACACATAATTACAATACACGTAACGCGGATACCTTGTTGCCTCATAGATCAAGGATTTGTTTAAATGGAAAAAATAAATTAGGTTTAAATTTATATAACTTGTTTGTAAGATATTTCAGGGATAAATTCATAACAGACATTAAGGTTTCATGTGCTGGCAAAGCAATTTCCTTTAGACCAGTGCTTCTACACTGTACTTACATGAATATTGTGATTATTTTTGAAGTATTAATTGTTGTTTTGTTGTGAATATTGGTGCTGTATTTTATCTTTCATCGTTGATTTGTATTTTTACATGTAATACTGAATGACTTCACCTATATCTATCTATCTAATACATATTGAATTCTGCTATGATCTTCTGTTATCCGATCTTATGTTTTTTGGCACACTGGACCATCGTATTTTGTAGCTGATCATTTCCTTACATAACATTAGTCAGCTTTTTCATTGCCATGTTTTTTCTATATTATTGAACACTAACTAGTTGACGACTGTTGGGTTCTTTTCAATAATCGCCTTGTCTAAAAAACACCTTAAAGTCTCTTATTTCATCACTAGGGACACACTTATCCTAGGACTACACGGATACAAAACATAATCCACAACGTAGAAAGGACACCTTATTTTGTATTTAATGTCCCATTTTTGATAAGACATAGCATAAAGATGTCCTAAATTGGGGCGTATCGGTGCCACCGGAGGACTAAGCTAGAGACTCTTTTTTTCTACTTGTGTAGTTTTGATAACTTTCAACAAATGTTTAAAATTTGCAAATTTAAAGTACAAATTCTGACATTGGCAAAATTTTAAACATTTTTAGAAAGTTATCAAAAATATACGTAGAAAAAAATTTCTTTAGCTTATGTAGCTCCCATCAGCCTTCTGGTGCGAGTGGCACCGTTAAGCCCCAAATTAAGCCATCTCAATGCTTTGTCCAATCCCAAATTGGGCATTAAATAGGGTGTCACCTCTGCGTTGTGGATTATGTTTAGTATCTGTGTTGTCCTCCTGAGGATGCGTGTGCTCCTAGGATATTTTAAAAAGAATGTATTTTCACTGTTTTTTGCTTCCGTTTTCATGTAGTTGTGAATAATACAAAGATACTGTATACAGCCATCCTAAAAAATACTTTACCTGAATGAAGAATATTCAGAAAAGCAGAATAACGAAAATGTATACTAACAGTGAAAATAGTTTTAATATTTCGGGTTTCGTATTTTACTAAAATAATAAAAAAAATTAGATAGGTACCTATGAAAAGTACGAATATTAATATTACAATATATTTTTAAATATCCCATAACAATTATTTTTAATGTTAGTCGTGTGTACATTTATCTTAATATATTCGAAATTTTAGTTATATATTTATTTGAAATTTACGTATTATATAACGGAAAAAATATATAAAAACAAATTTATTTTTCCAAAAGTATTTTATAGCAAACCCATCGCAATGAAGTGTGTTCTATTTTTTATTGTTGTTGGTATTTTTATACCGTACACAGCTTCACAGGATTTTAATACTACCAAGTCAATTTTTAGTAAGTTATTCAACAAGGAACCAGGACAAGACTGTAACTGCGCTACTTGTTCGTGTGAAAAGAATTGTCTGACAGACTTATTAGGACTTCCATTTTCGTAAGTATTAATTTAGACATTTTTTAAGCAAATACTTCGATTAATATTATTTTGGCAACAATATTTTGTTTTTTTTGTAAATTTTAAAATTCTATTAACAAAATTTAACAGCTGATTTTTAGTAAACGATTATTTTAGGACATCTCGTTTTAGATTTTTAGATTTTGACATACACTGCCGTGCAAAAGTCTTTGGACACCAGATTGTTAAAGGTTTTTATCGCGATATTCCTTTTTAAACTAATAAATACTTCCCAAAAACCTAGTTTTGAACTTTTTTATTATAGAAGACACTTATTTAACATCAATATATAGCAGTTATGTGGACCACTAAATAAATACATCAAACATTCCTTTCATCGAAAAACCCGCCTTTCGCTTTCAGCACGGCTTTCACGATGCGAGGCATTCTGTTGATAAGATTTTCGATTTTTTGCTTGTCGAGCTTGTTCCATTCTTCTTCTAAAATCATCCACAAGTTTTCTTGCGATGTTGGAAGGCGTTTTCTTACCTGACTATCAACCTCTTCCCATAATAATTCGATGGGGTTTAAGTCAGGAGATTGAGGTGGCCAAGTCATAATTTTCAGGATACCATCGTTTTCTTCTTTTTTTTTTAATAATCTTGGCAAAGTCCCGAAGTATGCTTTGGATCATTATCCTGCTGGAAAATGAATCCTTTGCCTATAAGCTGCTTTCCAGCTGGCACAGCTTTGTGGACGAGAATGCTGTGATACTGGTTTTTATCCAGAATTCCTTTGATTCTGTACAGCTGACTGACTCCATTGAACGAAAACCCTCCCCAAACCGGTACAGAACCTCCTTCATGTTTGACTGTTGGGGTTATGCAGTCAGGCATCTTTTTTCATTTGTTGAACGTCTTACATAACTCCTTCTCTTGCTGCCGAAAATCTCGAATTTCGACTCATTCGTCCAAAGATTTTTTTTGAAGTACTCATTAGTCCAATTTTTATGTGTCTTGACCCATTGAAGTCGTTTTTTCTTATTTGTGGCCGCAAAAGTGGCTTCCGTACTGCAATCCTACCATACAAACCTACTGAACGCAGCCTTCGCTTAACAGTGTCAACAGAAATTTCTTCATTGTGACAACTATTAAACTCGGCAGTAATTTCGGTGGCTGTTCGTCTTCTATTTCGCTTCGACAGTAAGACGATTGTCTTGTCTTCTTGCTCTGTTGTCTTACGCGGTCTGCCACTGCGTGATCTGTCAAAATTGGACCCAGTTTCACGATATCGTTGAATTGTATAGGCCACTGTTGATTTGGAAATCTTAAGTTTCGCTGATATTTCCCTCAAAGAATGACCATCAGAGTGATAAGAATAAATGACAGCCCTTTTTTCTCGATCAAGATTAGCGTGTGACGGCATTTCTTATTCTGAAACGTATATAGCCTCACTTAGTAAAAAAAAGTCAACTCTACTGTTTATTTTGACAAAAAAAATATAACACTTACCAAAATATGCAGATTTCAGTACACGTTTAAACCAATAACACAGCGGAAATGTTTCTTGACACACTAACTATTAGTTTTCAGTAGGTTTTGAAATAATATTGTCAAACTTAGCAAAGCCAACTTTAACGCATTTAAGTCTAAAACGATATTCAACTTGGTGCATTGTTACTGCTGTAGTCAAAACGTGTTCAGATTATTTCTAAAGCTGCTATCACGTCAATATTTTTAATTTTCCATCAAATATTTCTGAAGTTTTAGTCTTATCACTTACGAAAAATTAAGTGTCCAAAGACTTTTGCACGGCAGTGTATCTCAAAATAATCCATGGTTTTGGACTCCCAATAGAATTAACATGCAAGATAGGGTACAAAAAAAGTAACTAATAGTTTGATGTTTTGTCGTTCTGACAAAATCTCTCTTTCATTAACGTTATGCTATATGTGCTTAAGGAGAAAGTGAGTAAGTGTCACATGTAACATGAGTTAAATGTAACGAACAATAAGCGAAATATTTAGTAAGCATATATACAGCTTTATAGCGTTGACGCGTAGGGGCAAACGTTGTGGGTACGTGTCCTGCTGGATGCGACATTTTTTCAATTTCTCCTTAATGTCATTTAATATATTCGTGTTTGTATACTTTCAAAAATTTCGAAAAATAACATAGTTATTTAAAAAAGAAAATAAACTACTCGATAAATATTAAATCTAAATGAAAAGAGTTGAAATTGGTTAACTAGGTTTTTCTACCAGTGTTAAAAATTTGTGAATGTTGTTACAGATTGATAGAATGTCCTGGAAGTACTACATGCTGTGTGAAGTTTCCTCAGAAAAAGGAAAATACTAATTTAATTACATATTTAAAGGATTGTTTTGAAACGATTGGAGAGGGATTCAAACATTTGCTGAATAATTTTTTTGCCAACCTTGACATAATTCCCATATTTCCATTGCTAGGATAATATGAACCTAGTAGCAGTGCAAAAAATAAAATTTATTTGCTTTATCCACTTTATTTACTTAATATGTCTTATTATGAATGTAAATTTATAGTTAATTTTTAATGATTCATACTAATAAAAAATAAAGATTAAAAAAACTCATTTTCGTAATAATAAGTTAACCAATCAATCCACATTTTGGTTCTTTTGGAGCCATCTTAAAAAAATCATGTCATATGTATATTATAAAACTATTTGGTATAGTTTGCCACGTATTTTAATGAATTTAAAACAAAATCTAATTTAGAAAAATAGAGAAATTTAACTAAAGGAAATACAACTCCAGCTGAGTTCGGTAGTGGTCTCTCTACTGGCAAATTAGTGCCCAGCTCAGCCGTAGAGGTAAGTAAACAAATTCTAGTGAGTCGCGCCACCGATTTAGACGGTCAAAATCGGAAACCCCTGTTGTTCCAGGCACTACTTTACCCACTGGAGGTAATTAAATAAATTTTGAATATTTAACGGTTCTAATTGAATTACACAATAACTGAAAATAACGATAAGTGAGCTAAATAAAACTAAAATATCAACTAGACTCTTCTTTAATGACAAATTTCTAGAATACAGACTGTCAAGCCTCGTGCCTGACAACACAATTGTTATTTATAAAAAAAAAATATGCGAACAATAAAAAAAAGAAGTAAATTTATCAATAGGTGTGATCACACGCAATACAAAAACAAGGAAAAATAGATTTTAACTAAAAACTAAAGCCCGACTTAAGACTAATATAGCTTATCTGTAAATCTAAATGAGTTTCCGCAGTCCTTGGCTTCTCCAATACTTAGGCCGGTACCAAAATCAAGCCTTATCCAAACCAAAAGGCTTGCTCCAAACACAATAACTAAAGCTCGTACTAAGTATCAGGTCAGCAACCAAAATTCTGCCTATCTCTAGGACTTATGCCTGTATCAAGGACTTATGCCCGTAACTAGGACCCTAAAAATCGTAATATAAAATCAACGATAGCTTAAACAGATTTAAATGACTCCTTGAATTAGTTTGACTTGATTACTTTAATACAACTTGAATATATTAACTTAAATTTATACTGCAATGAAAGAACAAAGTGAATTTACATGAATAATACAACATTTAGTAAATGGCTTCTCTGAATTTACATTTAATAGGCAAAACTAATGATTGTAATGTACTCTACGAAACTAAATTCGACTTGCTAGTCACAACAAAATTATAACAATAAATTAAATCAGAATTTAACAATTAATTTGTAATAGTACAAAAATATCAATTTATAATAGTTAAAAAAAAACTAATAGGAGTCTAGTTATACAAAAATAAAACCTACATACAATACATAAGAAATACACATGTAAAATAAAGATTTTAACCAAGATTGCGATTTAATGGCGTTATTAATCTTATAAAAAAAAAAAAATTACGTGACTCACCTATAAAGATAGGGTTATTTTACTTCGTTAAACTCGATATCCCAGCTGGTAATTGGGTAACTTAAAAAACAATATCCTCGCTGCTAAATGCAATGGTGAGCAAATTCCGACCACGATTGTAGTCCAAAAGGTTTCAAAAATACCAATCTCCACTACTGTCTGTTTCATAAGGAACAAAAAGGACCATAAAAATCGAAATAACTACATGGATAACGAAGCGTATACTCACCAACAGAAAATTTTACTAAAAACCGGACACAGCCGTATTTTCCACCGAATTTACCAAAATCCAGAAAAATACCTCCTACTCAATTTTCGATGGAAACAGATTAAGCTTAATTACGCAAATCCAACCTGAGTTGTCCCCGATGTACAAGGATGCAAATTAAGCTCTCAAAAATTTTCTCGTTAACACGCGTTCACTACAAAAGCTAGAAAAGAGAAAAGCTCCCCCAATTATCAAACTTCACTTCGATTTGACACACTTCAGAAAGAAAAATGATGGCCTCTACTACGATACGGACAATAACCATAGCTTATTCAGCCCACAACTTATGAACAAACAGAGGTCATTTGATACGTTTAATCTTATTATTTAAATAGCTAACGATAAATATCCCAACATTACTTAGTTTCCCTATTTATTTTTGATACCAATCATAAAGTTAAAAATATGACCGAACGTTGGCTGCGAAACCACATTATACAAGTTATCGACGAGAGGGTAGTTCAGATGTACTACTGTCAATGATTTCCTACGACAACACAAGAATAATAAACTTATATACAAAACCAATTTAGCAACAACTAAATATAATTTTATGGCCGAAAATAACAAACAACAGTTGGCGCTTTACTATTAACGAACCTAAATCAATCGGTTTTACCTCGATAAATCCTACAATATTATAAGGTAAGAATTTAGCTGTTACTAAGGTAAATTTTAACCCGTGACAAGTTTATCCAAAACCACTTGAATGGGCGTGGTCAACGCGCTTTTCGAATTTCCAAGAATTCTCTTCATGGACGTACAGGTGTGAGACGGGAAGTTAAAAGCAACATTAAATAGAAATTTTACTAGGTTCGTTCATATAATGACGTTCTTTTTAGTTCCCCCTGGTAAAATCGTAAAAATAATTCCTATCCAAGTGGGTCTAGTTCTACTGTATATTACTGTATATTTAATTTTGATCAAACTAGTAAAGGGTTTACAAAAGGATTAAAGGTTGCAATAGTTTATTCTAGATTTGTTTGTCCCCACTTGCAATAAATTTAAAACGTATAAATTCAAATATACTATATCTAGATTTCAAATTATTTAAATACAAAATTGGGCATCTATACTGTTCACGTTAAATTATCGAGATTGTTTTTTACTTTTTAGTGGCTATTAGCAGTCGGTTTTTTTGTTTTTTTTTTATTTTTGAATGATCTAGTGTTTAGTGTAATTCTTAGACCTTGTAAGCTAATGACTTATTTGCTTTGTATCTAGGTACTCATAATACATTAAAACTAATAATAATACATATTTTATAAAAAATATGTAACAGACAGCTTAATTTGTCCTTCCAATATGATGAACTCGTTAAATTATAATTTAATCCTATTAAAAAGGGGTTGAAACTTTTGCATGTGACAGCCCGATATAAAATTCGACTTTAATCTTCGAACTCTTGCGCTTCCAACATTCAGTTCCAAATTCTTTAAACAGTTTTCTACCTAAAGTTTGTTCTTTCAAAAGCAAGACAAAGAGGCAAGTTTAAAGAAGTAAAATTTATCTTAGAAATCAGTGAAATATGAATTCCACCTACCTATCAACTGTCTATTGTATTATTATAAACGAAGCTTTTCAGCTTTTACGAAATTTTAAGGTTTGCTGTAACACGCGCCCACTTCTAAATTAATGTTGTGTAAAATTATAAAGAAATTAAGGTAACAATGAATAAAATATTATACAAATTTATAAAGGAAGTACATTCAACGTTATTAATGTAGAATACTTCGAAATTCACTTGAGTGTCAAATAAAACCAAATTAAGAATTTGGAAAAAGCTCAGGATGGTAAAAATTTAGTTTAAAAGGAATAAAATAATTTAAAAACCCCTCACTTAAAGAATTTATGTGACGAGGAATAATATAATTAACGACACTTCCAGACCGACCAGCGCAATGGAAGTCATACTCGGTCTCACCCCCTTGATATATTTGTTAAGGAGGTTGCATTGACGACCATGGTACGCTTTTGCACGGTTGGTATCGAAATCGAACCCACTGTAGGGACTGACACCCGTAGGAACAGTCTGTGGAGGGAATCGATAAAAGTGATACCACTCCTACAGGCAGACACGGATGCCGTCGCACCAAGATTTGTCTTTGACAAACCCTACAAAATATTAACAAACAAGACAGCAGACCCCAACGTAGTGAACGCTCTGAGCGTATATACGGATGGATCAAAAACAAAGCAAGGTGTATTATGTGGAATTTACTCTAGATCCTTAAACCTAAAAATAAAATGGGCTATGGATGGCTTGTCAAGTGTGGTTCAGTCAGAACTCACAGGCATAACCATAGCTGCAAAATAATTAATCAATAGGAACATCACAGGCAGGAATATAAATATATACACAGACTGCCGACAAGCACTACTGACCTTGAATAGACCACGTTACCACGTTTCACTTCAAGTTTAGTACTAGAATGTCACCAATCTCTAACTGAGGCCAGCCAGAATAACGTGGTCACTCTCAGCTGGATCAAAGGACATGGGAACTCTAAAGGCAACCGCATTGCGAACAATTTAGCAAGGAGGGCTGCGGGCTACAAATATGTTAGCCCTCGCCCTTCTACCAAGCTAACATTGTCCGCAGTCGTGGACCTTATCAAACAGCACTCTCACCAAAAATTTATACAGTGCTGGGATGAAACTACGAACTGTAGACTGGCCAGAGAGTTATTACCTCATCCTGGCGAGAAAACAGCAAAAAATTTAAGGCATTGACCCGACAAAATCCCCGAACAGCTGTGGGAATCTTGACAGGTCACTGCCAATTGCGACAACATCTCTTTAGGATGAAATTAACAGAATCGCCGCTATGAAGAGGCTGCGAACAAGAAGAGGAAACAGTAGAACACATTATGTATGACTGCTCTGCTTTTTCTGAAATCAGAAGATCCGTGTTGGGCGAGTATTGGCTTACACCAGCCGATGTCAGGGAGATCCCCCTCGGGAGCCTCATCACCTATTTTAAATCAGTAGGCCTGGTGACAGCCTGAGGTGAGGATATCCCTACAATACGGGAGGATGCACAATGGGTCATATGTGGCCCCAGTGCTGGCTAAGCACTTGCTCGCCCCTCCCCAAATTTCCAAATCCAGATCCAGAATATAATTAACGTAAAAAGCTTTTACATAAGCTGACTTGATCTCTCTCTCTCTCTCTCATACTAAGACATTAAACAACAGATTATTCGTTTTCATGATATTTCCATACGAATCTATTTGGTTCTGAAAGATGTAGATGTGGGAATAACATAAGTATTTAACTCCCTAAGAACTTAATAAGAAACAGAAAAAGATCAGTCGAGAGATGCCATTAAATAGATTATAATTCGTAGTTTTCTACTAACGTGAAAAATTTGCCTCAATAGATTTTCTCGCGTTTTTATTTCATTCATAGGGAGTGAGATACCTAGGTTATTGCCACATCTACTTCTTCAAAATGAAATAGGTACTTTTAGTCGAGACAATAAAGCACTAAAATCGGCCTTACCTACGAAATTTTATCGGCAAAACGAGTTTTAATGATTCTTTTTGCATTCGATTCATGAGAGCGTCAGGAAACTTTGTGACCTTATCTGGTGCCCAGGATCCTACTATATTGTAATGCAATTGGTCAAAACACATTCCTGGGGGTTTTTAGGCACGCTAAAAACAATAATAACACCGACAGTGATTTCCGGAGTACCTTCATTCTCTTTTTCTACGCTTTTCAATGAATTAATTTGACTATAAGTATTAGTACCAGGTACTCCGAAGATGATTTACGATATCATAATCGTTATCACTGATTTCAAAATCCAGAAGTATTAGTTTTTACTAATTTTATAACGATATTACTAATTATCACTAATTTTATTTTTCAAACCGCATCCAAATCGGAGTAGTAGTTTTAGTATTGCACAAGCAAATGTTAACTGCAGTTGCTTCTGGTAAGTTGTTACCATAAAACCTTCCTGTATACCAAACCTATAACTAAAAACCGCATCAAAATTCGGCTAGTAGTTCGGCAGATAAATAGTTTCTACAAACAAATGTTTACTGCAGCGCCCCTCGGGGCGGTTACCCTAACATGCACCAATCAAACCAAAATTCATCACTAAAAACCGCAATAAAATCGGACAAATGGTTTTGGGAATAAATGGTAATGTTGGTTTGCAAAAACAAATGTTTACTTCAGCGCTACCCGGTGGGTTGTTACCTAACAACTATCTAAAAAATGCACCAATTAAATCCAAAGCTCTCTAAATAAGGAAGAATACCTAGAAGGAGAGAAAGGAGATTTAAATCAAGAGAAATCTCTATAAGAACTAAAGTATAACATGTTACTATCAAGTAAATGCTATTTAAAAAAAAATGGCCCTTGGTAAGCCAGGCGCATCAGTAGATTTATATTAATTGAATATATTAAAAGTATACGTTTTAGAAAAAAATGTTTTAGATAAAAGTTGTAGGTCTCTTTAAGACAAACAAAAAAGTCCCCTAACATTTTTTTGTACAGGGTGTAGTAAAAAAGTTACGAATTTTTTTCCATTTTGATTTAATGTCACGCCCAAACGGCCTTACCGATTTGGCCCATTAACGAACTCGACCGAGATTTTTGGACGATTGATTTTTGTACCAAATTTCATTTCGATCCGTTAAGAAATGCGACCGCTATCGTGTCCACAGATTTCGTTATATCGGAACTATACATATATATATATATATATATATATATATATATATATATATATATATATATATATATAAACTTTTGAACGGAAGGTGTTTTTGAAGTCAGGGGGGCCCAAAACGAAAAACTGTAGTGAAATTTTCCCGAAGTCGTGACTTGCGAACCAGCTGAATAGTAGATATAAATCTACTAAAAAATAAGCAAGGGATATAATGTAAAAATTACAAATGACTTATAACAACAACAAACAACGAAACTAAAAATAAAAAAATATACAGGGTGAGGAAAAAGTATGGAAACCCCGTGATAACTCAAAAACCATGGATCACAGAAAAAAACTTGCAAAATATAAAATTTATGGTTTTTCCCTGGCTATCGGATGGTTAAGATGAATTTAACCATGACCATGACCATCATGGTCAGGTTATTTTTTTTAAATAGAAACGTGTATTTTTGACAACGGAAATCGAAAGAGCGTTAAATTTTACGTCCAAATATGATCTTGACAATTTTTAAAATTTTTACCATGATGGTCATGGTCAAGGTCAAACTAAAAATTCTTAGACCATCGCAATAACTCGAATTGTATTATACGCAGAGAAAAACTTCCTAGACTTAAAGCTTATGGTCTTTCCCTGACCCATGGTTTTTGAGTTACCACGGGGTTTCCATACTTTTTCCTCACCCAGTATATAAATGTAGAAGAAAGTTAATCGCTGATATAAGTTTGCATATAGGTATTATGGATACATGCCCAGTGTGACAAAAAAACACACAAAACATATAAACCCATCTCATATGATTAGAAGTACCTAAGGTTGAAAGAAGCAATAAAAAAATAAAGAAGACGAGTGTGTACACAACTCAGAGAAACAGTGGCTTATTTGAAACATCAAAATTTAAACAAAGAAAAATTTATGAATAATAAAATTAATGTTAAAAATACAGGAAAAAACAATGATTGCAGCTTAAAAGTGTAATTTTAATCTTTGTAATATTCAATTTTACAGAGCTTTAAAAAGAACAGCACAACTACATATTAAAAAAAAAATAATCAGAAAGAAGTTTTACAGATTTTCTGCTAATATGAGTAAACGCAATTTATTCAGTATTTGAGTATTATGTGGTTGGCAAATTTATCGAAATATGGAACAACAGAAGGTAAACGCGTAGCATTGTTGTAACGCCGCTTAAGTGATTGATTGCTCTATAGATTTCCATCCCCTTATGACCTCAACCGGAGCAATTGTTTGGCTATCGTTTCCCAATTATCGCGACCCAATAATCAAACGGCTCTTCCAATGACCCCGTATATCCGTCCAGTTTTCTCACAAAGACGCTAATAATGTGTCAAACGCAAGGCTAACGCTTCCGATGTATGACCGTTGGTTATCGTTCTGTACAAAGGATTCAGCATTGAGTTGACAACGTATGCAGGTTGACTTGACACGTCACAGTTGTCTGTCAATGTTGTACACGTCACTTGACGCCGGCATTGTTGCATTGTTTCAGCATTCTCTTCGTCTCTCCATACACACTAAAGTAGCGTCTGAATGTATTAGCCGTCAAATGAACGGAGTGCTTCTGTTGAATTTTTGTTTTCTCATGACAAGTAAAAGAAAAGTTAAGTAGATTTTTATATATACCATTATTTTCATAAACTGAACAGCCTATTTTTCCGTTTAGAAAACTTTAAACCGACGATCTTTCTATAAATCTGAGCACTTTTGCAGCTTAATAGACCAAAGAAAAATAGGTGAAAGCTTCTTAACTCATTAACCCCATCGTTCTATTAATTAATCATTAGGTTTCAAGCGTGCTGTATATGAATATTGAATAGTGACAACGAAAATGATGATTATGTCGATCAGTTTTCAGTTAGAGCCATGTACATCAACGTATTAAAAAAAAAACTAAAAAAGAAGGAGGAAACCATAGACAAACAGACAAGTTGGAAGAAAAAATCGCCTGAATTTGACTATCAACTTGGAAAATGCCTCTTTAAGGGTTTTGGATAATAATGCCTTAGAATATTTTTACCAATGATGTGTATGAAATATTTGTTTTGGAATATTGATTTACTATTACTATTTATCTTGATTACCGTACACTCCCGATAACACAATTTTAAAGCCGAAACCGCTTTTATGGAGTCTACCACAATTTTCAAATACCGGACCTGTAACAAAATATTAATATTAGGTATGTAGTACCTGGATGACCAAGCTTTGCTCGTGAAACATCTAAATCATTAGAGCTTTCTGCTCGTACAATGTTAGTCAAATTTTGCAAACATCTTACTTTAGCTGCGCAGATTGGACGAGCATAAACCTGATCCTTTGTATTCAGGTTTCCTTGAAATGATTCTTGAAAGGGCAAATCGGGAAACCTGACTTATTTATGGTTGTTTGATGAGGATTTTCTTTAAGATGTTCTTGAGGCGAGTCGCAGAATCGAGAAGTTAAATTATTTATAAGCGATTTTCAAATATCTTTTAGGCATTTTTAATTAAGCTTTCTGCTCGTACAAAGTTAGTCAAATTTTGCAAATATTTTACTTTAGCTGCGCAGGTTGGACGAGCATAAACCTGATCCTTTGTATTCAGGTTTTCTTGAAATGATCCTTGAAAGAAAAAATTGGGAAACCTGACTTGTTTATGGTTGTTTGATGAGGATTTTCTTTAAGATGTTCTTGAGGCGAGTCGCGGCTTAGAAAAGTTAAATTGTTTATAAGCGGGTTTCAAAAATCTTTTAGGCATTTTTAATTAACACTTTATTTAAAAACACGCATATGTTATTAATAATATAAGTAAACAATTTAATTTCTCAAATGCATTAAACTGAAGTAGCTTTAGTTTTCCTGAGTTAATTAAAAAAAATGTAGTAGCATTAGCTCTCGCCAATTGATGTTAGGAAAACTCATATTTTTCAGTTATTTGTAGCAGTTTGTCATTGCCTGAAAGCAAGGATGAAATGAAACCTAGCTAGATCGATGTATCGTCTCTAAAACTTCTTGAATACCATATTTCATAAAAATCGTTGAAACCGTTTCCGAGATTTAGATTAAGTTAGGAATCGAACCTAAAACGCCAAAATAAAAGGCAAACACGCTGAATGGGCCAACTGTTCTGCACGGGCGACGCCAAAATTATCGTACTTATGTGGGAAAATGATTTTGGGTGAAAAATGGAAAAACCGAATTTTCTCAGACGTGGTACGCAGATATTTCAAATTTCAATGAAATGATTAGAACCTTTTCAAAGAAGCGAAACAAATAAATATATTCAATAAAACGTCATACTCATGGGCGCCGGCAGCACGTTGCAAGAGGGTGCACTTGCACCCCCTGCTATAAAAGAAAATACCAGAAAATAATCCTGGAGGCGCCCATGGTCATACTAACTTATTAGGTCTAAATATATAACCATATGTGTAAAAAATTGGTTAAATTGGTAAAAAACGAGTTGAAATAATAAATTCTGTTATAAATTTTTACTGTTTATAATAGAAGAACTGCATTGTTTCTCCGTAATAGTAAAACTAAAGTTGCTTCTTATATCGTTATAAACAACATATTTCCATAACGAGAAAACCCTTTGATCAAATTGTAAAAATGTATATGAAAGGACAGGCGTTTATAAAAACGTTTACTTCACAAAGTGAATAAATGAAAAATTATGACTAAAACACATTCCAATTAGTTTCTGGAAAGTTACAAACATTCATGACACCTTTGAAGTTTTTGTTGTTTCTCTTTTTTAAACAAAAAATCTTAACAGAGCAAAATTTCTTTAGAAATTAGTAAAAAATACTTCAATTAAATGAACTTTACTAACCAAGGTTGGTAGGATAAAAACACAAGCCTACAGAAATATTTTTATACGTAAGATAATTACAGATAACAATTTATAAAAAAAAAGTAAACATATCCCATTGGTTGTATTAATAAAAAACTTATTATTGACAATACCTAAGTAGCAGTTATGCAGTGATGCGAAAAATCATAGTGGGATACACTCAAAGAAATGTTGATATCATAGCATACAATCACGTGGACCTCTACAATACCCTTTTTTGCAGTTGAATATGAATATGGTCATTCAAACATGGTTTATTGAATATTATCTGATCGTATACAAGTAGGATGTTTTCCACTGTGTAAACCAACGTTTAATCAACCATACGGATTTTCTTAAGCGTGTGAATATATGTATATTTATTTTAAAAAGAAGTTTATCTGATTTGTAAACTATACCAAATGTTCTCTTTGATTGTGCATTTACATTATTAAGCTTTAGTTTCGGTTAATAACGACGAATGGAACGACTACCTGTTTTAAACAAAAGATTTATTTACTTGCCCCATATTTTTAGTATCGTTGTTTAAATTAAGGCTTTTATAGATTCAGCCACTAGTCAAAATTAAATATATTTTTCTTTTGGTTGCTTGAAAAGTTTAGCTTTCTAATTTGTTAATAGTGTAGAAAAAATGCAAAGAAAACAGTGCTAATTCTTCTAACGAATGAAAAACTGTAGTAAAATATACTATACAAAGATCATTTCCAACAAAAAATCGCAAAATTAAAATTCATTAACGGTACCAAAATTTATACAGAATTAAAACAATTGTTAAAATTATGAATTCTAAAAATTTGAAATTATAAAGGGAAATCTAAAGTAACAAAGTTCATCTGAGCAGTGAATTAGTTACACTAATTTTAACACTTGCAAATTTTACAAAAACTAAACAAACAGATGCAAGTCTGAAATACGAGAGCTGGCTTTTTAGTTTTGCATATAGCCGCTTAGAAGGCGCCACCTTTTGTTGACATAAATCCAGAGTTTCATTGCGATAAAATAAGTCTTTTAGATACAGTGAATTTTTGCACTAACCTAGTCGGTCGCAAAATGGATATTTGTCGAAACGTTTTCGAGCAATAATTTTTTACAATTTTCGGAAAGGATTATGCTAACAGTATTGTCTTGCTGAAATGGTTTCTGTGTTAAGGAATGAAGCAACACACCTGAGAAGCAAAAAACAAAACGCCTCAATTGAGCAAGATCGAAGATTTCATGGACCGTAAAGGACGCGAAAACGGTTTATCAGAAGTAAAATGAAGCATTAAATAAAGAATGCCACAAAAGAATTGTGAAGTTTCTCAAAAGACTTATGATTTGGGATTGCAAGTCGTCAGCGGGTCTAGGAAGATATGAGAAGATATGAAGTATCAAGATTTTTTTTAAAATAGTCCTGTATCAAGTGCTCACAATCTCTAGCCGTACTTGAATTTTATATCCAAGCAGGACGGTGCTGTATGCCATACGGCTAAAACATCTAAAAAATGGTTTGGAGACAATAAAGTCCTCTCATGGCCTTCGAACAGTCCGGACCTTGAGATTGAGATCGTGTGGCATAAGATGAAAAAAAAATGCTTAATGATCCCCAGAGAACCATTTCTGACTTGAAGTGACAAATAAGTGAATTATGGGAAAATTTTGACCCTGACTTGTGTCAATCATTAGTAAGAACAATGCCAGAGTAATTAAGTGACAAATAAGTGAATTATGGGAAAATTTCGACCCCGACTTGTGTCAATCATTAGTAAAAACAATGCCAGAGTAATTTCTTAAATAGTCCGAACAGTATGTTTTAACCAACACTGCAAATCGATGTTTAAAGGATCCAACACATTTTAATACTTTATTATTAATGCAAGACTTTAATGTATTGTTGATTTTGATAAACAAGGTTGTGAAAATGAAGGTTCTCAATAAATTTCCGTTTGTCCGAAAATTTAGTTGTTAGGACTCGTAACAGCGAATGCATTTACGAGTATTCTTTAGTGTGCTCTTTATAGTTCGAATAAAAATTCAATACCAGTAAACTTATGTGACTTTGTGAGACGATTCAATAACGAAAAAATTAGAGCAGATTTGTATAAATAGTATATTATATACCAAGGGACTAAAGTGAATGTTTTAATCCCGCACGTGATGTTTATTGCCTGAGGGCTCGTAGAGCCCGAGGGCCAATAATCACGTAAGGGATAAAATATGTCCTTAGTCCTGAGGCATATACGCTATTTTTTGTACTTCCCAGTATTATAACTTTTAACTTTGATACAATAAATAATTTTGATGAGTTATATAAACACGGTACTTGGATTACTCAGTAGGTAACGTTATAGCAACAGTGTCAACAAAATTTTTCAATTCAGTGACATTTCAATTAATGCTGACATTTAAAACGAATCGCAACTTAACTAACAGAATATCAAGAAAGTGAATCAAGAAATGAATGAAACTACATATTTTGATATAGATAAGGCAGCTGACATGATAACGGAAGAATTAATACCCAAAAAATCAAGAAAACGGGAATATTTCCTAATTTTTGTCCTAGTTATTAATAGTGATGTAGCTGCGGTAAAGTTTGATTCTTACTTTATGTCCCTAGCGATTTGAAATGCAACTTTATCTCCCTAGGGAGTTGTCACTTTAGTCCCGGAAGTGCAAAAAATTATAAAGAGAAATAAAGTGAATATGGGCACGTTTTGTTTCCAATCCAAAGATTTTTTATAAAGTTTATCTAATTGGTAAACCTCTTTAGTGTTTCGTGTAAGTGACAGTTTTATTTTATCATGATAAACACTGTATAAAAATAGGGTTAACCACAATGTACCCTTTTTAAACAACCCTTCAAAAGGAGGGGTGTATCAAATCGTTGAATTTTTATAGTCAAGCTGCATTTTATAGCTAAAACGAATTTAATCTCTTTTCGATATCCTCTTAAACTTTTCATACAATTTACAGACAGAACCGTATTAAACTTAAGATAAAAAAAATTATCAGCAATCATTGAATTTTGAAATTGTCTTCGTACCACAAAAATTGAAAAAAAATACATTCTAAAATATTTTCTTATCTATTAAAGGTAGGTAATTTTGGTCAAATTTTTAAAATAAAAATGGGTTGATATTACCTACTTATTTGAAATAACAATAATGTTATGAGATATTAATACTGCATATGTCATATTATGGTAATAGTTGACAATTGTTTTACTATACCAATAATTTATTATTCAAACAATAATGCTTGGAACTGATTTATATTGTTCAAAACAACAAAAGCGAAAATATTTTATTAATCATATATTTTGCTATAAACGTGACAAGTGTATAATCCAAATATTCAAATCATTGTTAAAATATCGTACATGAATACTGGATGTATAAGTTAGAAAATTATTGAAAAATATTTATATTAATTCGCTAAAAGTCAACGAGACACTAAATTAACTTCCTGATTTGAATATTGATAAATAGTTTAGAATCAATTATTAGAGTTTTTAATTATACGCCAGTTATTTGAATGGACCCACCAAAGATATTTTGATGTATTTTGACCTCCTAAACACACATTTTTGTGGTGGAAGTTTGCCAGAGTGGACTAAAAAATATATTACCACCCAAAAAAAGTATGTTTAGGATGTCCAACTACCTACTTGGTTGGGTTTATCTAAATAAATAAGAAAATTTTTATCAAATACATATTCAAAATGCGTTCTCTAATCCTAATTCCCACACTGGAAAAAACTTTGAGTCAGCGTAAAATCTTTTGGAGATATTTGTTACTTTTTAAGATATATCACAGTCTAAGTAAGAGTTACTTGTATCATATACATAGTTACATACATACGTACATACAGGAATGAATAAAACAATTTGTAAAAAAATTGATTGAAAATAACCCATCTCTACATGTGTGGTTTTTAGATACGTAGATACCTTTACATTGATCTACCACCAAAGTATATGTATGAGAATTGAATAGATACTTACTTTTAATACAATTTTTTATCACACTAACAAATATTTTTAAATTTAAGCTACTAATACGTTTCGTAACTAAGTATAAATAAAGTTTTTTACAATTTTTTTCATGACCGACACGTTCCGACTTAATTTACGTGAACTGTCAGTTCTCGTGTAATTTCACAGCCAACCTGCGGTAATCACAGGACATTGAGATCTATTTTGGAATGGACATTTTCCATAGGAAGCAATTTTTTTGCTGGAATCCCTTCTATAATCATGATATGCGCCAGTCGCAAACCCTGTGATTATTTTTTTATCAAACAAAATCTGAAAAAAATGGAAAATTTTCCATTTTTGAAGTTATACTTCTATTCGTGCACTCGGCGGAAAAGATTTGAGTGGGGTTAAAAGCGAAAAATCATTACATATGAAATGGTGTGAGTAAGAGAGAGACAGAAACACATATAAGGTATATTGGTCGGTAAAAACAAAGATGAAATATTTACCACATGTTATTAGTCATAACTATGAGTTCTTTGAATACCGTTTAAAGATTCAGTACATTGAAAAGAGATAGATATACAAAAAACAGTCTGAGCTAATGTTTTGAATATCATAGTGACGTATCACATTGTGTATGACAGATTATTTTATAATTCTGTCACGTAAGTAAACATATAAAGTTTATTATTTTATATTATTAATATTCAGTAATGAGTATTGTATTATAGTCCATAGTACCGTCACATGGTTGCATTATATCCTGCACTATGCTTTTGAGGTTGTTGGCTACATAAACAGAGTTTTTAAGAATAGACAATAGATAGAAAAATTACAACTCGGTAAGTATTTGGGGTAGCTGAACACGAATATCATGATGTCGAAAGTCTCCGCGGCACTTGGTGCCTAGGGTATTTATTTCTTCTCCTGGGGTTTTATGTAAATTCTGTACAAAATCAGTGTACACTTGGAACTCAGCGGTTTTTTTGGGTCGCTGAATACAAAATATGATAATGGCAATGGTCTCCGAAACACCTGGTGCCTAAGACGGACCTCGTCTCCAGGAATTTATACAAATACGATACAAAATGAGTGTGCAAGGAGGTTTTTGAAGTCGCTGAACACGAATATCGTATACTGATTTTGCTAAATCATTCCATAGAAATTTTGCATCCGGGCGCTTGCATAGAAGTATAACTTCTGCCGGCAGTCTCACTGACTGCCACACCCGTTTTTTTTTATTCTATTTTCTGGTATCATTCGGAAAATATTGCTCCTTGAGAAAAAATGATTAAAGTTGAAAGTTTCATTATTTAATTTTTCACAACATTTCCTTAAAATTAAAAGTTTAATGCTTATTGTTGGAAAATAGCAATAATTGGGAAAAAGTACGAAAAAATAAAATTTATTCTTTAATCGTTTTCAACGCTCTAAATTTAACTTACAAACTTCACATTTCGCCTAGAGAAACTTTTTAATATGTTTAAAAAGTGTGCTAAATTTTGTTACGATCGATTGAATACTTTTTGCTTAATAATTTTGCAGTCCAGCCTTATAAAATTTTTTTAGTCTTTTAAAAAATTTGAAGAAAATATAGCACAATCAAAGAATAATATATATTATCAGGTAACTAAATATCTAAATTCTTGCGGTTTTTGGTAGAACAGTATAAATATTTATTGAGAACAATAAGGCACTATTTATTCAACAAAGTGATTACCATCACACTCAATGACTTTTAGCCCACGTGGAACCACTTTTTGTATGCAGGTATTGTGGAACTCCCTGGATTTGGAGTCAAGTTGTGAACTGTCTGTACCTCATACTGTTGTCAAGTGACAAAAAAAAAAGTGATAAATCACTTTTCCAGTCGAGTTTAGAAATTTTTTCTTGGGTCACTCTTGCAGTATGAGGCTTGGCGTTATCCTGCAAGAATATTACTTTTTACCGATTGATCAAAGAGTTGCTTGTACTCGTTAAAGCTGAGAGTTTGGCCCGTTTCCTAAAACTCATAATGGACAATTGATGTCCACCAAACAAACAACAAAAGGAAGCCTTGAGCGTGTGTGGTACCGAATCAGTGGGCGACAACCAACGATCCGAACGCTCAGAATTTGAACACAAGATCCATTTTTCGTCGAAAAATAATAATTATATTTTTTAAATATTTATTTTCATTTATGTAAGAAAAAAATATTAGTTGTTTTCAAGTTATTAAAGGAAGGTATTGTGATCGCGAAAAATTTCGATCTCGGGTTTTTAGTGGAAATACGCGTTTTAGGGTTCCCTGAGCCTAAAAAACCCAAAAATAAAAAAATGTCTGTCTGTCTGTCTGTGTGTCTGTGAACACATTTGAGGCTAAACGGCTAATCGGATCGGAATGAAACTATAAAACCTTACTTATAATCACCATCGGAGGAATCTGATAGAATTTGAGTAAAATCGGCCTACCGGAAGTGAACGTTTACTCTTATCAAAAAATTGAATTTTTTGAAAATATTGGGTTTTCATATAGTTATTGGCAAAATATTTATACTTTGTGGAAAGAACATGTAATTTCCGACATTTTTGAAAGAATACATTTTTTTTTATATTTTCATTAGTTTTCGAGATATTGACACTTTTATCAAAAACTGGTTACTCCAATTCTACCACCCACTACTTGTTATTATACATGCTACTGTTCGGTAGGTCGTGTGGTGCCCACACCAGATTTTTTTTATATTATAACGTAACAAGATATTTAATTAATATTAAATCTTTCAAGCATTAAGATTAAAAAACTTAAAATTTGTTAAACAACATTTTTTCCGAACCGCAAGATTTAAACTATCTAAAACTAGTATGATTCGATAATTTTTTGCACAATTCATTATTTACATAAGGAACTAAAAACTTCAAAAAAATTAAAATTGCTGCCATTTGCCCGAACACAGTGTGCTAGGCCATTCTTTAATCGCTGTACGGACGACATCCATAGGAAAATTGTCACTAGCCTTTACGCAGCGCCTGATTTAATGACTCTAGACTCTCTAGAGTATGTGCCGTCTTGTACAGACTATGCACTCACCACAATTTATAGTTGAGTGGATTAAGGTCTGGGCTGGCTGACAGCCATTGTTCACAATTAATACATTCCGAAAGATAATTTTTAATTTTGACCTTATGTACAGGTGCAGAGTCCTATTGAAATATTGATGGTCTATTTTGGAACATAGTAAGGTTTAGGGGTTCAACTCATTTCTTAAAATGTCCCATGAATAATATCTCGCCGCTGTTTTAACGCCCTTTACACAAAATGCACAGAAATGACGCCGTCATAGGACCATCACTGAGGCACGTTTGATCTTTGGCACCAGTTTGCGAGCTTCTTTGGATGACCGTGCATAAACTATATCGTTATGCTTATTTAAAGTTTCCTCCACATTAAAAAATTTATCATCTGTAAAGAGGATTTGTTTGTAACGCTAATTGCCGTAAAAATTTAACAGGCGTCTTAATTTTTTCTACCTATTTTGTTTTAATGTAACGGTAAGGCGAAATATTTATTTCCCGAGCTATTCTTGTTGTCGTACAGGATTTCGATTAATAACCTATGGCGAATGAACCACGCGCCCGGTCAGATCTTTTACGGTCATTTACTCCTCTTGTATCCAGAAACGTATCGTACGATACACAAAAACATACGTAATATTTTAGTAATGTCTGTCCACTCCTTCATAACGGCTCAAACTAAACTGGAATGTTTTGACTTTGACGCATTTATAGTTTACATGTCAACACTTAATACTGTCAACATCACTTTTAGCTGCTTTCAGGTTGAGAGCCGTACAAACCGCGGTTGTATATGTATCAAGGATAAGGTACATCTATTCACAACATCTGATATTAATTATTTCAGTGACCTAAAAATTTAAGAACCTATTCCATTATTATAAACAAACCCCATATGCTTTTATTGACTTTTAAATTACTTTTCAGGTCCATTCTTTCGAATTAAAACGGAATTAGTGGTAGGTACTGGAATTAGAACCAAGATACCTACCAAGGAATTTGCATCTAATACTAATATCTCTTAAAACAACTGTAACACTAACCAATATAGTTTTATATATTATAATTTAGATGAACACTACAAATACGATTTCTTTCATAGCATGCAACTCATGAAAAAATTTTGGAAAGACTAGAACATTTTATTATACCAAAGTATAAGTACATAAACTGGAAACTTACTTTCGATATTCTTTATATTAAAATTTATATTAAAACTTATTATCACATTTCTTAACAGAATTTTTCCCAATGACGCTGTTAATGAATTTTTGCAAGCTGTCTGTATCAAATAGTTCATACGTCGTTTTATAACCAATTTAACGTAGGTAAGCAATAAGCAATATTGAAATTAAAATGTAATAAAAAATACAGTACACAATTTATTGAAAGAATTTATCTATTTTAACACATAACTTAATATACAAATTACAATGGTATATCCCTATTTTTTTTTAATAAACTCACTTGAATGAAATACCAATTTTTATTACTTCATCTGGATTCTATTGCAGGAAGCTTTCTAAATTTAAATACAAATGACATTTTTGTAGTAGGGTGGCAATAAGAAAGTCATTCAAGTGTAGCATAAAGAATTTCGCGGAGGCGACAAAGAATATTTAGATTTTCTGTAACGACCCTTAAAGTCAGCATCGGAGTTTTTGTTTTCTGGTTTTTCATAAAATATAAATCAATATAGATAGAAAGCACAAGTGTCTTTACTTTATTCCAAGATCTATTTTTATGTTTAATCATTTTGTTCCACAAATTTAAACATATGTTATTTTATTTTTTAACTAATTAATGTCACCAAAGTGTTGGTATTATCTACAATTTCCATTCAGTTTTTAACAGTGCCCTACAACTGATTTTTATGATATGGGTGTTATATTACGGAACATTGTGGCGGACGGAGTGAACAGAGAAACAGCGCAGAAAAAAGCGTTACGTGTGATATAAGGGTTGTCTCTTTAGTTTTGCATATAGCCGCTAAGAAGGCGCCACAATAGAACCAGCAGACACAAATCTAACCTCAATCTTTTTTGACATAAATCCAGAGTTTCATTGCGATACAACAAGTCGTGTAGGTACAGTGAATTTTTGAAATTAGCAAGGCGGTCGAAAAATGGATCTTAGCTGAGAAATGTAATCGTTTCTGTGCTGCACCACAGCAGTCAAGTATTTCCTCCTGGTATTGCGAATTTCAACGTGGTCGCTCCAGTCACAGCGACGAATCCAGGCTAGGTCCACCCAAAACAGCAGTCACACAGCAAAACATTGATGCGATTCGTCAGCTAATTCAGAATAAACGCTTTGTAACATACCGGGAGATAGAGGCGATACAGGTATCTTTGGGCGTTTCAGAGACCACGATCCAAAAGATCCTACATGAAGAACGGGGTGTTACGAAGTTGGTTTCCTGTTGGATCCCTCATTTGCTTACAGAAGAGCAAAAAGCGGTTCGCGTCAATTGGTATCCGAAAACATTGGATTGTTTCGACAAAGTGTGTCAAAGAAAATATTAGCAACTTTTTAATCAAAAATTGGTCATTTGGCAACAATTGCTTTAGAAGATCAGAAACCGTTACATTCATTTGGTATATAAATGTTTGTTTACCAGAACTTATCGCGAAACTCCAAGAAATCATTCTATATCAGGATAATGCAAGTGTTCACACTGCCTAATAGATAATCTCTGAAAAACAGATGATCCAAGAAAACTAACTCATAGCTTCTCATGGTTAGTCCTACGACTACCATTTTTTTTACGTATCCTCAATTCGTCATTTTACTTTTTCTTGCTGGTTTTGTTTCTGTTTTCTATATCATATTTCAAGAAAATAATATACGAAATTAAATAATACTGGTACCAACAAACATTAAATGGCATTCAATATTGACTTGTTTGAAAAATTAATCCTGAGAAATACTAAAGTTGATTAACAAATTCTTCGATACATACCAAGCTTCCTAACACTTAAATACAAATAATCTAATTTAGATGACAGAGAGCTGAGCTCCATTTAATTTGCCGAATATTTCGACATAATTTGCAATTTAAATAGGTATCATTCAGATCTTAACAATAAAACTACTTGCTGAAAATTGTTTATATATACATAAATTGTGCTATATGAAATTATATGCCAATAATAAATATTCTGCATTTATAACACCCTGTAATTATCTATCAGAGATAAATTTGATTCGGCGGATATAGGTATAGGTGTATAAGATGGTAACGCGTCCAAATAATTCTTGAGATTCCCTTACGACCCTTTTCATATTGCTATATTGAAGTTGTTGGCGTCTTTGAATTGAAAATTGTAAACCACCCTAACCAACTCTCGCATTCCTAACATTGAACATTCACACCAATATCTGACTTATCGGGAGGGAAGAGAGGTCTGAAAAATGGTGCCTAGCTCTGTTTTTCGCTAATATTCCAATCACCTTAATGTACACACGAGAGGAATTGTTATTACTATTATGAAGCATCAATTTTTAGATTTAATCGGTGTGGAGTAGTGTTTTAGTACCGCTGTAAAATTTTAGTTGATTTCCTATGCTTAAATTGAGTTGAAATTTACTTTGGACACACTTCTTAAAATTGTGTTCACTGCCAAGAAAAACATGGTATAGCAACTTTAACAAAATCCGTATAGCTGACCCTTTGTCAAGAAGGCTGCAAGTCACAAATATAGATACCTGTAATTTATTTCAAAATTAATGAGAGCACGGTATTTATAGCAGAAATTTCAAACGGTTTTTGTAAAAAATGTTCAATGCAGAAAGAACTACATATCGGTCGGTACATTTTAAACTCAGTTTTGTGCAACGTTTTATTATGGGCACTCGGACAAAAATTAAATGAAAATAACCAAATAACGGATTAACTAATACTTGCACGCATCGGTGATGAAAAACTCTTGTTCCTCTTTAATTAGGACCATACGCTGTTTATCCAAGCCAATAGTGCCATCTGCGATGGTAAATTAAATAGCCTTGACAGTGGCCACCCCGCATAACTTGGAGCAGCCGGTTTCTCCTCTCCCAGTACTAGATACCGCGTCCTTGCAAGGCCTTCGCATTGGCATAGGACATGAATTACGGTTTCCTCCTCCTCTTGGCAATATCGACAGATGTCTTCATCTGCTTAGTTCAACTGACTCATGTGTTTCTTGAGCCTACAATGTCCTGTTAAGAGACTGACAATCATTCTGACATCGTTTTGCCTTTGTGATAGCAGCTCTGCAGTAAACTTCGCTGAGTGTCCCTTTATGAAGACTTCGGCTTGTCGCTTGCCCAGTGATTTTTCCCACCACTCCTGGGCCTTCTCTAGCCTCCATTTCTCAATGGCTGCCTTTCTAAATGTGTCAGCAACTCGGCCGAATGGTTCCGGGCCAATCATTGGGGTATTATCTCCCGCACGGGTCAATTTATCAGCCTTCTCATTGCCTCGAAACAATGAGTGTCCTGATATCCATGCCAGTGTCAGAGAATTTTGACCATCTGCGATGGTAACGTCTAGCTATCTATCCATCGTTGGGGGATCTGCCCAATAATATTCTGGTTTTGTCCATTTTTCTAGATGTTCTGCACCCATTCTGTTTATGTGGTTACTCCAGCAGCATTACATTATTCTCTTATCCATCTTACCATATGTCTTCTCTGCTAGAGTCACTTGTCGTATCCTTTAGTGTAACGCCTCTGATTTGTTTCTATTCTTTAGAGGATTCTTTTTGTTGATTTCGAAGTATTTCTTGACCTGTTGAATTGTTTTGTAATATATGACCAGCTTCCACCCCTCTGGATTGTTGGAAATTACTACTGCCAAGGTTTTTTCGATGAAAATGAGCATGTTGTATTTTTCTCTTGTTGTTTTGAATCTATATAGTAAGTCATCCTAGTTCTTTGATATACGAAGGTACTTACTTCAAAGATCTATTTGTTTAAAGGAACTGTTTCTTTTTCTTCAATTTTAGTTTATTTAAGTTAAATTCAAATCCAGACAGCTAATTGACTAGGTAACCTTTGGTAGTACTGCTTCTTTAATAAAATCATAACTTATTTATTTATTTATCGTCATATAAATTAAATAAAGTAGAACATATGGAAAACTTATAAATAAAATCATATTACTATTAGCTTGCAATTACAGTTTGTATATAAACAAATAATTTATACAGACTTTCCTATCAATACATGAGATAATGTTTTGTCAGTCGTCACATGTACTCAAATGTATAATCCTTTACGCGTGCCTTGTCGGGCCAATATAAATCCTATAAAGGACATTTTAAACTGAAAACTCTGGTGGTGACATTACATGGTGTTTAAATGAAATGGCAGCGAACACATTGAATTATTTTGTTTGTCACGATGAGAATTGTCTTGATTAAAATTAACAGGGTGAATAATTACTTTACACTTCAAACAGATGTAATGGTCACAGAGCAAATGTTATTGAACAGTTGAAGGGCCAAGAAAGTAGAATACCATGGTAATCAAAAAATTATTTTTATAATTCACGTTCACAAAGTTTCTATTTCGACACTAAAAACAGTATCGAAATAGATTCATTGTAACACTGTTTTTGGTAACTTTTTGTTGTACACAATTGGTTGCACTGCACTGATTGTCAACGAAAGAGTTCAGGTAGTAAATCAAAAAGTATGTTGTACTAAATTATTAACTACATTATCAGCGTTATTTGCTAAATTCGGAAAATTTTATACAAATTTGACAAACATCCAAATTTAAAATCATTAAAACTGACAAGTGTCAAAAGTGTCAAGATTGCCAACATAAATAAATATTTCGAAAAACTCTCATTTTATATATTTTTTATACTTTTAAAAGTTCATTATAAAAAATAGTATGTAACACTCGAGTTACAATGACGGTTTGTAGTACTCGTTCTTTGCAAAACTCACCGCTTCGCGGTTCGTTTCACAAACTGAACTCGTACTACGAAACCTCTGTCATTGTAACACTTGTATTACAATATACTATTTTGTTTTTATGTCGTATAACTGTTCGAAAAAACTATTCTTGTTCTTTATAAATTATTTACTCCTTATACTTTCAGTATAAAACTCTGTATCCTTGTAAATTAAGGTTCATTATTATTTTACTAATTGGCTCCATGTTATTATTTACTGTATGAATCTTGTGTGTAGGATGATTGATACTCCTTGTTGTGCTTTCTACGCTAAATAATTAGTTGATTTTTTTCTAAACACCCTGATCCTTTACATTTTTTTTTTGGTTTTTGTAAGGAGTGCAACGTCAATGTCGAGTTTTCCTATTTCCTCAATACTTCTTTGATCTTGTTTGAGAGACCCTAAATGGTCGGTGTACCGCAATTCGTAATCGTTTTTCATTGCTTAGTCCAAATTAAAGTTTCCTGTCGATTTTAAGATTTTTTTGCCAGTAGGGTTTTTACAAACGGCATAAAGCTAATCCGTGGTATGTAAAAACCTGCCAGGATGAGAGGCAATATCTTCAATAGGTTTAAATTATTAATAGAAAAAATAAAAGAAGCAAAGAATAAGACTGCTAAGAAGACAACTGAAGACAATGCATTGGAGTCAGTTTCGAAAATTTTGAGTAGCTGATCGTAGGTACTTAACAAAACAAAGAAACATTGATCGTGGTGGTCGATTAAGAAGGAGGTTGTTAATAAAGTCGGAAATATGTGGCTTAAAATAAAAATTGTACATGGTAATCCAAAACACTCCTAATTATAAGTGTCATTTAAAAGGGCTAACCAGGATATTAAAAAAAATTGTGTACTTTGATTGAATCCAATAATATACCTAACGTATCTGAAGAACAACTGAAAAGAGATCTTATCACTTTTAAATAGATCACAGCCCCTGTAAAGGCTTGTTTGGTTGTATACATCAGTTGAAGCACTTATAGACTAGACTAAGAACAAAACACAGACTCTTAAGCGAACTATGTTCAAAAAATCAATTCACCAATTTTAAGGCAGCATTTGTTTTATTAAAAGAAGTTGCAGAAGTAGACATTACTATTCAAGAATATACAAGCAAAGATCACATTAAGGTAACCAGGAATCCAAGCACTACAATAACATTGTACTTAGCGTAGTATTTTCAAACGGTGCAAGTGTAAAAAATATCGTGACTTCTGTTTCTCAATATATTAATAAAGCCACAATTATTGTATAACCTACACTCGATACGAAAAAAATCCATCGAGATTTGTTTTGTTCCAATGTATGTAATAATTATATAGTTTGAGAACACTTATTTTGAATAAATGATAAGGGCTATAGACGAAACAATCTAAAGGTAGGTAGAGTACCTACATTCTAAAGAGTCGTGTAATACATTCAACATTGCCAGAAGACATATTGTCAACACGGGTAGCGAGAGGATGCCTTCGGAGAAATTTTTGTCACCCCTTCTGTGAATTCTGATCATGGACGAGCTAATAGTGAGACTTAG
Organism: Altica lythri; assembly: GCA_964028335.1. NCBI lineage: Eukaryota > Metazoa > Arthropoda > Insecta > Coleoptera > Chrysomelidae > Altica > Altica lythri. The sequence goes on along the minus strand of OZ034808.1, from coordinate 22,775,730 downwards.
CAGAAAAGACACGATGTAGTGGGTTATGCGGATGACCTGGTCATCCTAGCACTTCAATGCTACAACAAGACATAGACAGGCATTGAATTTAGGTCCGTAGTGTATAGACTGCATGCTAAAAAGTTGTATAATACATTCAACATTGCTTGAAGAAACATTGTCACCTTGAGTAGCAAAAGGATGCCCTCGGGGGAGTTTTATCACCCCTTTTTTGAATTCTAATCATGAGCGAACTGATAGTAAAACTCAACAATAAAAGACACCATTTAGTGGGTTATGAGGATGACTTGGTGATCATAGCACAAATTTTATGCTGCAACAAGAGATTTGGATACGGGATGGAACTTGACTGCAGAGCTTAAAATATGCCTCTAAAGTCTAAGTTTGTAAGTTTTCCAAAAGAAGAGACTTAAAGGACGCAGTATACCTTGGGGTGATATTAGACTCAAAACTTACCTGTAACCACCATCTTGAATACATAATCAAGAGAGCGATAAGCACTTTAACGGTGGCCAAATGCATTTCTAGTAAAACGTGGGATTTAAAACCAGACTTGTTATTTCAGACATTTAAAACAATAAACACAAAAAAACAGTGAATATTTTATTAACGCACAGTGCCAAATAACATAAATAGTTAATTTATAACAATTAGACAAATTTAACAATTCCAAAGAAATAGGTACTCCAACAATTTCACCCGTATGACGCAAAAACAACAAAAATGAATACTTAACCTAAGATACACAATACAAAACAAGCATAAAAGTATTAGAGATATTTATCTCCAAAAACTTCATAACTGGGAAAATAGGTAACTGATTCCACCAAAAGGCGAATATATACATTTATGTACATACTTCAGAATAATATTTAATAATAACAAAAAAATATAGATGATAATAGATATTATCAATTTTAACATAGCAGTGTTAAAACATTTTTATTAATAGTTTATATATACTGGTGCCATTTTATTTAAAATAACAACTAAAGACTAGTGTATGCCGCATATTTATGTATGTAGCCCCTTTAAAATAATAAATTATATTATATTTTTTTGTAATATAGATCCAAAAAGCGTGAAATTTAATGTGTTAGGAGGCTTTAAAAATAAGAAAGAATATCACAATAACAGTAATAAAAATAAAAAATAATTATACATCTAGAAAGTCTAAATCGACCACTTGTCATGTTCCTGATGTTTTTAAGGTCAAAAAACTTCTCCTTTTTAAAAAAAATAATGATTACTAGCTAAATGAGAATCTATAAACTTTGTAGACCCAATCAGATAAGTTAAAGCAAATATTTTTATAAATTATAAATCAATCTTGTTTTTATCATTATCAGACTCTCAGTTAAAATTTAACTAAAGAACAAAAATACTTTTAATCGACAGTAAGTTTTTTAAATGTGCCATCAATACCCATTCCTAATTCTTCATTCATTTCTGATACCAGAGGACAACTTTTTTCGTCAATTTCTATATACATATCGTCTAAAGCTAAAATAGCTGATCTCTTTTCTTTAAGCGTAGCTTTGAACTTCTCTAACATTTCTTTCAAAGGTACTTCTCCACCATACTCTTTTGGTAATATTTTTTTATCCATCTGCTGATACACTTCATCGATATTTTTATATACCTATAAAAAGTTATTTTAGTCTTATGTGTGACTTAAAACATGAAATAGTTGAAATACTAATCCCATTAAAACACAACAACAACAAGCAAAAGTATACTTTACCAAAACTAATTAATTTCGTGGTAACAATAGAAAAGTAATAGATAGTGTGGCTCACCATGTTGTGAGTTAGGCAGATGACTTGAATGACATTAATCCTCAGAAGTCGGGTTATCGTATTTACCAGAAAAAGGAACTTAGAAGGCATAGATCTTCTAAGATTCCGGTGGTGAACATATAACCAAGAGGCGATTATCACTTTAATTTCAAAACGCACTTACGGCAAAATGTGGGGTTTAAAACAAGACATGGGATCTATAACCTGTTGGTTAAACCAAAAAACACACATACATCTTTGGTATGGTAGCCAAAATTTAACAAAGAAATGCCATCTATAAGCTGAGCAAGGTGTAAAACTTGTTTGTCTTGGCATTACAGGGGCAATAAGAGCCAATTTAACATACATAATAAAAGATTCATTCGATCTTCCTTCTATTTACTGTATAGTGAAAAATAAAGCAAGATGGATTTTTTGCAGACTGCAAAAATCTGTGCAGCAATAATTTTTGTTAGACCAGATCATAACACAACAATCAGGAAATTAGAGAAAAAATCTGGGAGATGAAATCACCATATCGTTTTCAAATACTTGCCTAAAATAACATTCCAAGTATATATACACCAACGTGAGGAACACCACAATGAAGAGGGATCAGGAGCAGGAATTTAATGCAGTGGTGAAAATACACGCCTCGTTGTCTCAGGCAAAGGGAGGTATATGATATTTTCCAATGCACAAGAGAAACAAATTAAGCATTATGTATCTAAACAGATCAATATATAGACAGAAAGACAGACAGCTATCGGGATCTTAAAGAACTCTAAGCTGGTCTACAGGCTACTTTACGTGTGTCGGAAAGAATCCTATAATCTGGCGGAACACACCTAGTTTTGGTGCGGGTACATAGAGAAATACAAGGCAACAAACAGGCTGTTAAATTGCAAATTAATGATCAGCGATAATATTCTACGGCCTAAAGCCAGTTCAACTGCTATCAAAAAGTGCAGTTCGAAGCACGATGAAAACAACTCCTGGTCAAGCACACAACAAAATGTATATTGAACAGACGAGTGCTAGAAGAGCTAAAGCACTACTTCGAACAAGCAGGAGTAAGCCAAAGAGTCAGCTGTAAACTATGGGGCTTTTTAATGGAGATGCAAGGTGAAGAATATACTGCAGGGAACCTGAAACAGTTAACCATTACATCCATTGCAAGGCACTGGATCGAAGCGAACAGTCAATTTTTGGAGGCTTCACAAGCAAATTAATACAGCTTACGAAGATCCTGTAATGGCTGCCATAAACTAATGTACGAAGTAAATAGGCCTTATTAGACTGCAGTTCTGGATCTGGAAATTTGGGGAGGGCCAAGCTAGTGCTCAGCCAGCACTGAGGCCACATATGACCCATTGTGCATCCTCCCGTGTGTAGGGATATCCTCACCTCTGGCTGTCACCAGGCCTAGTGATTTAAAATAGGTGATGAGGCTCTCGAGGGAGATCTCCCTGACATCGGCAGGTGTAAGCCAGTACTCGCCCAACACGGATCTTCTGATTTCAGAAAAAGCAGAGCAGTCATACATTATGTGTTCTAATGTTTCCTCTTCTTGTTCGCAGCCTCTGCATAGCGGCGATTCTGTTAATTTCATCCTAAAGAGATGTTGTCGCAATTGGCAGTGACCTGTCAAGATTCCCACAGCTGTTCGGAGATTTTGTCTGGTCAATGCCTTAAATTTTTTTGCTGTTTCCTTGCCATTATGAGGTTATAACTCTCTGGCCAGTCTACAGTTCGTAGTTTCATCCCAGCACTGTATAAAGTTTTGGTGAGAGTGCTGTTTGATAAGGTCCACGACTGCGGACAATGTTAGCTTGGTAGATGGGCGAGGGCTAACATATTTGTTGCCTTTAGAGTTCCCATGTCCTTTGATACAGCTGAGAGTGATCACGTTATTCTGGCTGGCCTCAGTTAGAGATTGGTGACATTCTAGTACTAAAGTTGAAGTGAAACGTGGTCTATTCAAGGTCAGTAGTGCTTGTCGGCAGTCTGTGTATATATTTATATTCCTGCCCGCGGTCTAGGACATTTCAGCGCCGCCATTTCATTGCTGCCGTTTCATCGCCGCCGTTTCATCGCCAGACCCAGTTCGTCGCCGGCCGTTTCATCGCCTGAAACGGAGGAGATGAAACGGCGGTGATGAAACGGCGGCGCTGAATCGTCCCATTCCGCCTGCCGGTGATGTCCCTATTGATTAATTCTTTTGCACCTATGGTTCAATCGGAGACTATATCTCAGACGTTTTCCCAAGGTAAAAAAGTAATATAATAAGACCAACAGAGAGACTAACAAAAAAGAAAATTATATTTATTTCGATACAAGAATTAAAAATATGAAAATATGTTTAAAAGATTTCGAAAGAACAGCTAATTTTACAGTTTTTACAGAAATATGTAAAGTAAATATTTATACCACTACTTAAACTTCCTATAAGTCCATGAGGTATATTATTATCACTTAGAACCAGTTCATATTTATCATTTTATAATTAAACGATGATAATAACCAATTTATACTCACATGCAGTCTACTACGTAATTTTTCACTAAGAAGTGGAGCGGAAAATTCAAATAATTTAGCTGCACTTGGGTTCATGTTTAAAAAGTGATTTCCCTTATGTCTCATTGGTGTCGTGTTCTACAAATAAACAAGAAATAGAATATTAATAATTGTAGAATAAATAAGCTCTTGTAACTAATACACATCTTACAAAGCGATTTAATATTCTATATAGAAAATAATTTAAATTGATTACTTTACAAACAAAAAAATATATTGAGCCAATTCTTAGGAGAAAGTCACGCATATTTTACAAATTTAGATTATTATTTACCTGAATACATCGGACTATATTTCTAAGATCAGTAATACCCCACAATGAAATATGAGCCATACTAAAACCAGCTTCATCATTAACGTAAGTATAACCATTAATCTGATTCATTTCATCATCCATAAGACTTTCTGTTACCAAACTGTGAACTCGAATCATATGAGTGGAGGTAAATTTGTGTGGATCAAAATTAGCTGCGCAACTGAAAAGAACTAATCGTCCATTATCCCTTTCTAATAAAGGTACCAAGTAGCCAGAGTTTAGTATTTCTGCTATATCTGGATCTTCACAATCCAAATTTCTGAACCACTGTGAATAAATTTGTCTAATGATGAGGTAACGTTCTAACATTTCACAAGCTAGTGGTACGCTAAATTTCTTGGTTCTCAAAAATCGTAGCAAGAAGGGAGCATCTACAACAAATAATAAATTGCAGGTATTTGAAGTTGATGAAGAAGCTTGTTATTTGTAATGAATTAGATATTTACAAATTGTATACAAAAGAAAACAAAGTTTTATTAGCAAACAGAAGTTTAGTCTTCTAAACTAGAACTGCAAAAAAAATTTAGCTGCTAGAGAAATGCTGCGTGGTTCTAATACCGTATATGTGATATGATTTCATCATTTCTAGTAGGCATTAGAAAACATGATCACAAACAGATACCATAACAGTTTTGTTGTATTTTTGAGTTATGAAATGTCTTAATACCCTGGTTGTAATTTATCCAAGCCAAGTTTCTAAAAGACATCATCAATCTGAAAATGTCTTAACCATTATCACTTAAAGTGCCACCGGTAAATTTAAAATAAATAGGACGTACTAATTCAAAAACTGTTAACGATTTACAAACATCAAGATATGCAAGTTAATGACAATGATGAGTGGCTAGCTAATGATGATAGAGTTTGTGCGCTAAATGAGTGTCGAACAGATTATTACCATTGTTTTGCAATTGACTGAAGAAATGAAGACCTTGATTATAA